>VWZN01020886.1:1095942-1158566 GCA_013396955.1 Regulus satrapa | reverse complement strand
AGAGAGACGTGGAGCTCCTGGAGCGGGTCTGTCGGGAAGGCAGCGAAGGTCGTGCAGGGGCTGGCGCGTCTCTTAGAGCCAAAGGCTGAGGGAGCTGGGTCTGTTCAGCCTCGAGGAGCCACAGCTGAATGGAGACACCGCTAATATCTATAGATATCTGTGGGAGGGCCAGGGGGATGGTTCTCATTGCCTAGCAATAAGACGAGGGAAGGGGCAGGAACTGCGCACAGGAATTTGTACCTGGGCGTGAGGAAGAGCCCGTTCCTTGCGGGGTGGCCGGGCGCTGGAAGAGGCTGCCCGGAGCCTCCCTGCCCGGCCAGTCCGGAGCTGGGAGAGCGCAGCCCTGGGCTCTGGGCTGAGCCCGACAGAGCCGCGGGGTCTCGGGGTGAGCCTGGGCTCCCTTCCACACCCACCCCTCCGCGGATTCTCCGGCCTCGGCAGAGCAAGGGGTAAGCCAGGTGTTGCTTTGGGGGTGCCTGGGGTTGAAGCCCTGGTACCTTTAAGATTTTTGGAGAGGTTTATTTGCGCCTTTAAAGACGTGTGGAGAGGAGAAATCCTCGTGCAGGAGGATGCCTGGTGTTATGAGTGTAGCCGGAGTTAGTGGGGCACAGGTTGAAGTTTGGAATTCTTGCTGCTGACAGCCCGTAAAGATGTGAGGCTCGGCATGGCTGTCCTGTAGCAGCTGCTGCAAGGGCTTCCCGAGAAATAAAGATGTTTTAAGCACCTGCCAAGTGTCGCTGTGTGATTTGTATTGAGGATAAGAAATTTCAGAAGCCTGAAAGCATGTAAACCCTCTGAAAATAAAACTGATGTGCAATTTACACCATGTTAAAGAAACAAGCTGTTAGATTATTTCCCATACTCTGCCCAGAACCTTATGGCTGTTGTTTTTAGTGAATGACTCTTCATTGTCTGTCTTCAGTGAAGCGTGTGCTACCATCACCATGCCTGAAGTGAACACAGATCACCTGGATGAGCAGCAGGTGCAGCTCTTGGCGGAGATGTGTATCCTTATCGATGAAAATGACAATAAGATTGGAGCAGACACCAAGAAAAACTGTCACTTGAATGAAAACATTGACAAAGGTACAGCTTGCTTATCTTCTGTTTGAACCATTAGATTGGTTAAATATTTCCAGAAGTGTAGTCATAATTAAGTTAAAGCCTTAATCTCAGGTGAGTGTTGGATCAAACCAGAGCAAGTACTTCCCCATAAGCCCCTCCTTCTCAATATAAAATATTTAATGTTAAAATTCTGCAGAATGGAGGAACGTTCAGTTGGAGGCAATTGTAAAGGAGAGAAATGTGTGATTGGACATACAAGCTTGATAAATATTTTTAATCACATTTTGAAGGTAGTGTTTTTTTCCTATTATGGATACCTGTTTTTCTAAAGAATGCTGTTTGCTTCTTGGCTGAGTTCTTTTCAGGTAGAAAAGGATTTAATTTTAAAGCTGTTCACCTAGAGTTCCACTTCAAACACTGCTAGCAGGAAAGGGTTTAACTGATTTTGGGTTTACTTGAGGTTGGTCAGATTCAGCAGTCTCTCAGGTGTGTGGCCTCTTTCTATGTACTTGGGGAAAGCATCTTCCTAAAGAGCAAGGAATAACAGACTCTACAGGTGAAGAAAATGGCAATTATATTGTTTTTAATGGAGCCTCTTTTCCTTCTACTTTTGCAGTTCTTGAAGGGTCTTGAAATTCTGTACAGCTTTTTAGGGATTTTTGAGCTATCTCTTTTTGATTGTAAATTCATGGGTGCCAAGCCATCCTTGGAAGCTTGTCCAAATGTGCACATTCAGACTGGTGAACTGAGTTTAGAAGAACTCCTCTGTTGCATTTTTGTTCTAGGAACTCTTCTAATTCATGTTTTGCATAAGCTGACATAGAAACCTGAATAATAGCGTTTGAGTTATTTATCAAATCCCTGGTTTTTAACATATATTAATTTTAAATTGGATTATGTAAAAATGAGGCTATTATAAGCCCTTAACTGTTTTTGTCTGGTTTTTTCTCTTCTATGAAATATCTCAGTTTTGTTTTTTGTTTGTGTTTTTTTTCATTTTTAGGTTTACTGCACCGAGCTTTCAGTGTTTTCTTATTTAATACGGAAAACAAACTGTTGCTGCAGCAGAGATCAAATGCAAAAATTACATTTCCAGGTAAGTACTGAAACATTGAATTTATATAGATGTTTTATTTAGGTTAATATTTGAAAAAAAAAAAAATATCAATCCAATCCTGCAGTGTAACCAATCCTGAGGCTTTAGGATTTGCTGCTTTGGAGAGGACATACTTCCAATCCTTTTGAGAGTTCAAGATATCTTGTGGGTGAAGTAAGATAATGGGAAGGCTCGTGTGTTGGGAAATGGTTGGTCCTGCCACGTTTGATCCTGTTCATAAGGGCAGAGGGTGTGGTGTTTACCCCTGCTGCCAGACATTTATTGGAGCTGAAGAAGTGGCTCTGGTGGCTGTTGAGGGTGTCCCGTAACAGGGGATGTGCAGCAGAGCCCTGGTGCCTGCCAGAACTGTGGACCTTCGTGTTCTCTTGACAAAAACGTCTTTAACTCTGCCAGAAGTGAGACTGCGGCCAAACCACGCCGTGCATGACTTCTGAACACTCCTGAACTATCACTGTTAAATGCAAACGGAGAGGCTAAAAGTAAGGAGGGCATCAGATAGACACAGCTCACCTGAGGCATGCTGGAGGGAGCATGAAGTTGTCTGCTGCAGAATTTTCAATGGAAAACAAAATCAAGTGTTTCTAATTTGAGGAAGGAAGATCTCTTTCTTTTTTTCCAAGGGAATCTTTACTTTAGAGATGGTTTTTAATTTTTTCCTTCTTTGCTAACCAGTCAAAATGCTCAAATGTGGTTTGTAGATATTCTGTTTTAGATGCTTTTGAGCTCAACTTATAGACAAAAGGATAAAATAGAGTATGGATTGGTTGTCCTTTAAACACAGGTATAAACCCTGTATTTAATTCTACTTCCTGCCAGCTGTTCTTGAAGCTCTGGGAATATTTTCCTTATCGTATTACATATAAGCTCCCTAAAGTAATTTTAATTAGCATTTGAGAGATAAATGTAGTCTTTATAAACTGTCGCTCTAAATAGATGTTTTGGGGATAAGAATGCCTGTCCTCATGTGTATCAAACGCTAGCCTGCAGAGCAGTGCTTGGCACAGGCAAATCCCAGTGCAAAATCTGTAAAGGAAGATAGGAGGTGTAAATAAATATCCTCTTTCTGTGACCGTTCTCTGCCCAAGAGAAATGAAGCTGTGATGTGTTGAATAACAGGTTTCGTCTCTGGGGGATTTTGGTGGTGTGGTTTTTCGGGGTTTTTTTCCCCAGGTCTTTATCTGTGTCAGAAATGGACTGATCCAAACTTCTTGCAGATTGTTTTACCAACACTTGTTGCAGTCATCCTCTAAGCCACCCACAAGAACTGGAAGAAAATGAGGCCATTGGTGTTCGGAGAGCAGCACAGCGACGGCTGAAAGCAGAGCTGGGAATTCCCATGGAGCAGGTAAAGGAAGGAGGGAGGAACAGGAATTCTTGCCAGCGTTTGCCAGGATACAGACCGTGTCTGGCAGACAGAGTCAGCCTCGAGCCTAAAAATGAACTTATCTTTGGAGATGCAGAGAACTGAGTGAACTTCCAGAGCTCCCTGGAGGGCAGGGTTACTCTTGGTCTGTCAGTACGTGGTTCTGACCTTGGCTTCAGGTGGTTCAGGTCTTTTCCTTGGGAGGTGAGGGCTGCTTGCAAGTGTTTGTGTTCACCAGTGCTCAGTGAGTGTGCAATAAAGTCTGACTAAAGCAATTTAAAACACGCCATATAGGAGAGATACACTCCCAAGTATTACAGGGTGACTCTGGCTAGAGAAATGCTGTGCAATTCACGCCATCGAACCACTTTAAATTATTTTTCTTTCCTAGTAATTCTGTGTGAAAAAGTGCATTGTAGTTGAGCACTTGGGGAAAAGTAATTTCTAAGGAAGAGGATAATGGCTGATCAATTGTACTGCAATGACCAGCAGTGCAATTCTCCTGGTCTGGCAGCACCTCTGACAAGTGTTTTGGTTGTAGGTAACTCCAGAAGACATCTCCTACCTGACACGAATTCACTACAAGGCCAAGTCTGATGGGATCTGGGGAGAACATGAGATAGACTATATCTTATTTGTGCAGAAGGATGTGACACTGAATCCCGACCCCAACGAGATCCAAAGCTACTGCTACGTGACACAGAAAGAACTCAAACAGCTCTTGGACAAAGCTGCCAGGAATGAAGTTAAGATTACTCCGTGGTTCAAGCTGATAGCAGAGACCTTTCTTTTTAAGTGGTGGGATAACTTGAACAACTTGAACAAATTTGTTGAGCATGAGAAAATACACCGAATGTGAATGGCTGGGATAAAAGTGTTGAAGGCTTGCAATGATGTGTTGTCTCATTAACAGCGATAAATCATGACCTAAGTGCAGAGAATTGGTCCCCACGGAGCGTGTTTAGTTTATGCAGCTGTTATCATAGCCAATGTTTTTTCTTCTGTCTTTGTCAGCTCTTCTCCCTCATCCTTGGTTCTTTTGGGTCATATAAAATGGGCGACAAAAGCATGAAACCCCCGGGTTCCTCTTCCTGCATTGCCTGGTGAAAGATCTCAGCCCGTGTGTGCCCTGCACACCTGGGAGGGAGCCTGGGCACCTCCTGCCCAGCTCAGGCAGGACTGGGCTGTTCCCACTGACCTTAACCACACCTTAAATAGTGATCACACATGACTGAGGGCTCTGCTGTGATGTTGAGAAGGCCAATTATCAGAAGAAAAAAACAATTCAAAGTAATCAGAATTAATTTTAATTGCAGAAAGCAAATCTCTTTAGCTACTGTACTTTATAATTAACCAAACCCATAAAATCTTAAGTAATTGGATTACCTATGTGGAGTAAGTTTGACTTTAAAGTGCTGACATATGTGTTAAAGCTTACTGGGCTCAACAGTGTTTGGGGCTTTTCTGATTAGCTGATGGCTGAATACTGGACATCTCAAATTTAAAAAAAAAAAGGTTATAACAGACACTGTCAGTGGTACCTGTTTAATAGCAGTAGTCTGTCTTTGGAGACAGGATATGCACTAAATGGCTCTTTTCCATTTTCCAGAAAACAAAGGCATCTTGATACAAGGGCTCTTCTTTTCCTGCAATATTCATTCCCAGACAAGTCAAACTGACGGGACCCCAAAATTCAAGACTGACAATTTGTGGGCATACACTGGGTCTTGATGTCAGTTAATTAGAAACTGTCCCAGAGTACCAGAGCTAATCCTTTTTGATCTTGCTGTCAATCCTTTGTAGTAAATTAGGAGGGTTTTTCAATAAGAAAAATACTCAAAGGTTCTTCAATTTTAATTATAGACTGGGGGGGAAAGAGAGAGGGTCAAAAAAGTTTGTGATTTCTTCTCTTAGCACACTACTCAAAGTAGATTTTTTAAGTTCTCCCAGAGCCTGATAAAACCACTACTATTACAAGTAAAGGTGGTTGTAATGATTCTGTGTCTGGAGTCAGGGTAAAATTAACATTTTCCAGTGGCCAAGGTCTCTCTCATCCTTGTGACTGCAGCACTGAAGCTTCCAGGTACCAGCACCTCCAGTGGTTCAACACTTTGAGGGTTTAGAGCCAAGTTTGTTGTGTATGGGCCAGAGCTGATGTATAGTTTCAAAGCAAATAATACCAGGTGAGAGAACAGTGATGTGATGTAGCAGCTCTCTTGAATTCAGTGCAATCCACAGCCATGTTACCCAGCTGTACGCAATGGAGAAGTTCTCAAATATTTTTAAAATCCAACTTTCTAATTAAAACACCTTGCCTAAACCCTTGGGCTGTTGTTTTCTTTTCAGACGTGAAGCCACATGGAGAATAATCTCTGTCATTGCCACACCAAGCACCACCCTGCCCCTTAAACAGCACTGAAGCAGCATGAGGGCAGAGCAGCAGGACACAGGTCTACTGGAAAAAAATTCTGTCCTAGATCAGCTTGGAACAGAAGCTGGCAAAGCAGATCCCAAAGTAGAAGTCCTGTGCATACAGAAGCTGAAAGTTTTGCTGAACAGTTCCTCCATGTCCCTCAAAAGCTTTTCTTGACACTGGTCTTCTTTGCAGCATCACAGTTTGCTTTAATTCTGAATTTATTATGTAAGGTTGAAATGAGAAACTCTGTAGATTTACACATGATGCAAAAGCTGACATCTGTATTTCAAAAAGTAATGATCTGAGGGTTCTTTCTTCCCCCTCATTTTTTGGGGGTGGGTGTTAGTTTTTAACATGGATTTGAAGTGTATTGTTCAAGCCACACCTTCATAATGCATCATTTTACAAACCTCTGCATAACCATTGACCAAGTAGGGACAAAAAGGAAGTATTTCACATTTGACAATATATCTTTGCCTTGAGCAGATACATAATTTTGTCTATTAAGTCCTGCAGAGAAAAGGATAACAGTAGCATATGCTTGGTGCAAAATTTCAGTCTGATCCTCATTCTCTACCTCTCCGAAATACCAATATTCATCTGAAACATTTAAAGTTGTAAGGTGTAGCCGCCCCTGCTCTTTCAGGTCAGTAGCAGAGCTGCAGTTTCTCCTGCAGGCCCCTGTATCTCAGTAAAGCAGCTCATTGCTCCTGTGCTTCAGTGCACAAACAGGAACTGGCAGTTCTTGATGCTCTCCCCTTGCTTCCCCACCCATTTCAGCCTTCACCAGTAACATAAACTCATCATAAAGGATTACTTGCATGCAGCAATCCAAGAATTTTTAATTAATGGTAGTTTAACAAAGTCTTCACATTTTAAGATTTAATCTTCTTTTAAGTTAGTTTTGTATAGAATATAAACACTTTACTGATGCATGAAAGTCAGGAATAAGAACAGGGAAGAAAGTATTTTTTTACATCTGTTTATAAACAGTTTTAGCCACTAGAATTAAGAAATTCCTCATGGTACTACTTGGAACTGTCACATCAAGGTATTGAAATACTGAACTTGAAGTATATCTCAGCCCCAAACACAAAACACACTTAAACACCAAGCATTAGCAAAAAGGATGACAGGACTAGAAATCAGTTTTAATCAATTTAATTTTTTTATTGTTGATTCGTTTTTAATTTTGATTCAGAAGACTCTTTATCTTCTCTGTGTTTTACCAGATTTTCTCTTCCCAGCCAGCAGATGTTTTGGCCTCAAGTTAAATATGTGCCTGTCTGCCTCTCCTTTCCTGCCCAGGCGATTCATTTTCTTTTGAGCTTTCTTTGCCATGACCTTGACCTTCTTCACCATCTATTTTAAAACAAACAAGCAAACATGCAGAGAAACTTCCTCAGTAACTCAGGTAACAAGCTTTACTTTTAAAAAAACCCAGTAAGCTGGATGGTTGTATCAAGGACATTAACACCAACCCTAGAGCAGTATCACTGTGACACTATCGAAGTGACACTAACCCTCCTCAGCAAAACTTTCCGGTACACCAACACAATGCTATCCCTGGAATTCCTCACTTAAAAGGTGGAACTCCACAGTCAGCAGAATTCTTCATTCAGACTTGCATTTAAAGACAACAATTAAACTGTACTTCCTTGTCTGTATTATTACATGGTATTTGCAAGAAGGAGGCAGAGAAACAGAGCCCAAATGAAACGACAACAAGGCTGCAGGGAGACCAAATGCAAACCCTGGACAAACAGAACCAGCCTCCCCTGAAGTTTCCCAGGAGCTGATCTAGGTACAATCACGCTGCTTTAGCTGCCAAACAGGTAAATACAGACAAATAACAAACCTGTTCATCCCGAAGGCCAGACACATCCCGCGGTGTGCGGGAGCAGCTGCGGCTGCGCGACGCCGACCGGGGCGTTTCCGACTCCTCCCGCTTACGTTTCCTCGTGGTGCTGCGTGACCTTCTCACATAATGGGCCTGAAATTGAAACCATCACTTGAAAGCCAGAAACAATCAGCTCGTTTCTAATCAGAGTAATAGGAAACGCAGGAAGTGGAGGGTTGCTGTGATAAATTATATTGGTTACTCCGTAAAGTAACGTAAAGATCTTAACAGCTGTTGGTCATTGCCTCTCTGCCCTACAGGAACACTGAAATTTCAGTGAACAGTAGCTTTTTTCCCTCCACAATTACTAACTGGTTATTTCTTTTTTCTTTGGGTGGAGCAGACTCATGAGTAATCAATAAAAAGACACAAATTAATGGACAGCGACACTTAAAACAATTTGGCAACAGCAAAATTGCAATGATGAAACCTACCCTGATTAGAGTCCTGTGTACCCGCCAGAGCCCTGAAGAATTTCAGACATGAAGCCGGATCATATAGCCTGAGTCTTACATTCCTACATTGCTCCTACATTAACACGGCATGGCAGCTCTGAGAACCATAAATGCTTGCTTCAGATGTGGAATGTTGACAGTTCTTGTTTCCTAACTCCTTATTTACTAAAGAATTAGAGAGCTCAAGATCCAGGGAGCTGTAATACTGCTGGATTTGTTGTACAATATATGTTGTGGTTTTTAATTTCTGTTAAAACAACATGTCTCCTGAAGGTCAGTCTCTGATGATGATCAAGTACTTTATCTGCCTTGCAATTAAAGATGCCAGCTGCCCTCAAAAACTTCAATTACAGCTCATGGAATTAATGAACTATAAAAAGATAGGCCTGATCTGGTCCTATTACTATTTCTGACATAGTAGAGTCTTATCCAACAAAGAAGACTTGAAAAATTAGGAAGTACGCCCAGCCAAGCCTGTTCTTGAGTCCTACAAATTCCAAGAAGCAGTGCCCATGTATATATGATTCTTGATAAAGGTTAAGTTTTTCAGCTTATCCAACCTGTTTTGATCACATTACTCAAAAAACTCCAGTACCAACTGCCTCATGTGCAATTCCTAATCCATCCTTAACAGATCTCACCTTTCTCTTGTGCCAACCGTAATAAGCATTTCAACTGTGCTCAAAGAGATTTAAGTCTCTTTTAGATAAATATTATGTTTAATTAGCAAAAACTTACATCATCTTTATTAGTCATGTCAAGTCCAAGATCAGTCATTTCTTTCTCTAACACCTTCCTCTGGACCTGTAAAAACAAAGTTAAGAAAACATGTTTCTTTCAAAAATAATCCTTCCACCTTACTTTTTGTCTCAGTATACCACTACAAGTCCATTATATTCACTACATATTTCTGGATTTATCATATCCACAAGCAGGTCACTGATGTCCTACTTCCACATTTCATTTTTTCCATTTTTTTTTTCACCCATAAATTCTGCTTCACAGGACTGCAATGGCCCAGGATTTCCTAAGGATCTTATAGTTAGTTAGCCTTTTTGGGGGGAAGCTGACAAGGAGAGGTAGTTTGATCAAAAATGTTTCCTTTTCTCCCAAAAGGCACACATTCTGGAGAAGGTAAGAGATCCTGGGGACAACAGCAGCTAGATTAGATTCATTTACTCAAAATGTCTAATTATCAGTTTACTTTGCAATTGTCCTGGACTGGTCAGAAGAGGCTCTGCCATCAGAAAGAGTGATACCTGACTATCAAAAAGACACATCACCTTTTCCAGAACTCATTAAAAAAAAAAAATCACATGATTTTGATTTTAAGAAATTATCTAGTTCTTATAATTATTTTAATTTTAACCAAACAGACAACATACAACAAAACAACTCAGTAAAACAAACTGAATCATATTATTAAAAACATTTTCTGCAATATATATGGAGTTTTCCACAAGACATGCTTATGTCACACACACACAAAAAAAGGGCTACTATCCCTCCTCAGCTAAGCAGTGACCAGAACTCCCGGGAGAACAGAAGGAAGCAAGCAGTGAAAGGGCCAAGTGTGAGCAAAAGCTCTCAGTTCCAATACCACACAGATACATGCTTTCTGATGTTGTTACATAGTAGCAAGATTGTTTTACAGAACTCCTCCTACACTCACCTTTTTAGCTGTTCTAGGCATCCTCGGACCATGAACGTCTTTTTCCTTCGACTGCAGGATTTTGAGTTTCTTCTTTTCTCGGATCCGTTTTGCCAACTGTCTGATTTCCATCATTTCTTCATCTTCGCTTTCCGATTCACTGTCGTATTCTCCAGCAGCTTCTCTCAGCTCTTCTTCTTTCTCCAATTCTTCCAGTTTCTTAGATTTTGAACAGGTAAAAAGGAGATCAGCTCCTGGATTCTCAACATTACATTTGTACACGGTCCTAGGCCCTCCAAAGAAGGAACTCGGTTACCTGATACCCACACTGAGCCCCACCTGATGGAGCTGGTGATGCAGATTACTGCGAACCCACGGACACACTGCTGTGCAGACCAACTCCATCACTCCACATTATCACCTGGCTACATTTGTGTGGCTGCCCAAAGCTGCCCAGCACGGGAAAGCAGCTGTACTGTCCCGTGCCTGCTGTGCCATTTCTGGAAACACACTCTGATTTTTCTCTTCTGACATTCAGCATGAATCCAGAGCACCAGCAATTCACAGGAGCCCAGCTGCATTACTGGCAGGCTCTGTGGGCTGCACTCACCACTCCTCCTTAACAACCAGCAGGAAATCCAGTGATTGTTATTAAATAAAAACGTTACAAATTGAACATTAAGTCCATTCCCTCCACAGAAATAAATTTGATGGATGAATTTAATATTATTAAAAATACATAAAGTTTGATCGTTACACTCCTGTAGCTGCAGTCAAAGAACAAAGAAATATAACTTCTAGTGCAAACCTCATATTTTAGAATGGAACAGATAAGAACACCATCATTCTGACAAGGTGAAGCAATTTTCCATTCTTCTGAAATTCTGTCCTTGATCATTCAAAAAACAGTATCTTTTCCCATGACAAGTGCAGACAATGCAAAAAAGAACAGGTTGTCATGATATACTGTTTTTAATCTACAAATAGTAAGTGACGTTAAACAAATAAAGATATAAAGAGGAAAGAAAAGTGTAAACCAAAAAATGGAAAACTCACTCTCATTATATCAGGATCAATGTAGTCAAGTATATTATGGCCTTCCCATATCTCTGGAATCTTATCATATTTCTCAGATGAATTCATCAAGTCCCAGTATTCTTAAAAAAACCACAAAGTTGATAAAGAGACAAAAATGAATTTCAAAGTATGTTCCATGACAGAAAACAACTCTCAGAACACACACACAAAAGAAGTGCCCTATCCCTAAGAATTTGGCAGCACCTCTGCTATACTCTCAAATGTTTGTGAATTCCATCCTACTGCCAAAGATTGCTCAGTTATGGCACGACCCACTGCCCCAAGACATGCCAGGCAACAAACAGCTGAAACACAATATATGCTGTTCTCTCTCATATTGATACGTTCTTAACAAAGAGAGCACCTGCAATTAATGAAGTACTACAATACAGAATGGAAAGAAAAAAACACTTGAATCATCAGACCAGCTGTTTGATGTCTGTGGCTCCAAAATGGGAAACAATTGAGTGATGTCACAAAAGACATCACTAAAGGTCATCAGTTCTGGAACTTCTGGATAGTGTGCAATGAAATGGTGGCACTGGCAATTAGTTGAAAGGACCCAGGTTTAGATATTCCCCCTTAAGGCTGAAATAGCCACACTTTACTGTTCAGTAGTAATAATGGTAATACCAATTCTTATCTAATACTTACTCTGCAGATCCAAAATATAATCATCTCCCATTTCAAGTTCAATATCTCTCTCCTGCAAAGAGACACATGGCTTTAGATACCATCTAATTTAGAAGCTATGGACTAACACAGCAGATTTAAAATTCAGCTGCTGATTTCCTGATTTAGAGATGCCACTTACCAATTTCCTCTTGGGAGTGTCTACTTCCATGCGTTTCTTACGAGCTACTACTCCATCAGGTATAAAAGGCAGTCGCTCCTGGAAAAAACCCAAAAAAAAAGGGAAAAGTTCACATTAGTTTTTTTACACTGCTGAAAATCACCAGCTGCATTGTAAGAACACAAAATCTCAAGCTCCCACCAGGAAAGGCATTTACAGCTAATGAATTAGAGAACTTAATAATCTGAATTTGTTAAGATTAACTATGACAGAATTCTTATCCTACTTAAGAATTACTGGGGAAATACATTAAATAGTGTAAATATGCAGCCTACCTTGTTATCTCTTTTGGTTGGCATGGCCAAGTGTAATCTATTGAGTATTTCATTCACTTTGTTTCCTTTCATTTTAGTATCAACACGATGGGCCAACAGTCTGTCACAGGCCTGAAAGTGCACAGGGTAAAGTGAGGAACAGACATTTAGATACAGTAAATGACACTGCAGGCATTCAATCCCAAATACCTGGCTTCACATCTTATCCTCTTTCTGTCTTATACCTCCAACTCTCAAGAAAGCATTTAATTATTTCATATTAAAAGCATAATGGGAAGATGCATATGCAGATACGTTTTTTTTTAAACAGGACCCATTAAAAAATCACAATTTAAAAATAAAATTATTGTGACATTATTTTCCATTTTCACCCAGGCTCACTGAAGTGCAACAAGGAAAATGTTTCCCAAGTTTATCACTAAAAAGCAGTTTCTCTGAGATTAAACTCATACAAGTGAAGCAAAATGTTAGCTGATCATTTGGGATGAAACTAAGAGAATACACCTACCTCTGTTTTAACTTGGATTACACCTTCTTCAGTTAAGGTACTTGTCTCTATTACAGAAAATCCTTCTGCTTCAAAAGCTTCAAAGATTTTCTAAAATTGAAAAATTATCCTAAATAATGACATCCTGTGCATTTTTTCATATACCAATACATTAAGACCAGAAATCTTAATCCAATATCAATACATACAATGTGTTACTATTTTATTAGAAGGTGTTTCTAAAAGGATGACGGGAAGTTTACAATTATCATTCTATTTAATCTCTTTCTTCTTTTATAAGCAAATAGCTACTTTCTAAAAGGCAGGAAATAGATTACCCATAAGGGAAAAAAAAAGTGAGAGAAACACAAATTCTCTGTGGTTTAACTATAGATACAATTGAATTAAGCCCGTAGGACCTTTCACTGTACTGTTCAGCAACACCTCTCAGTCCAGTGCTCACTGTGTCTAACTGTCACTGAAAGGATTATTGAGTAAAGCTATTGTCTAACTTCCAGTTGCAGCAGTAATTGAAAGTTCTCACACCGTAAGAGACTTCTGAAAAGATTAAGAACCTGCCTTCCATTTGGCATTTACAATATTCAGGCAAGAATTACATGAGACAATTCTAAAGAAAGATGGGGTTGAGACCTGCAGAGCTACCTTCTACAGCACTGTTAGAGCAGTTCAATAAAGAAATGATCATGTAAAAGGTTTTGCCCAATAACAATTATAACCACCCACAATGCACACACGGTATTTTTGTAAACATCAGAAGACAAAGAGGTGAGGGAAGTATCCTAACCTGACTCTCTTCAGGAAGTTCTGAAATCCTCTTCACATCACATTTGTTTGCAACAATTATAAGTGGCTGATAAAAAAGCAAAAAAAAAAATCTTAATGCAAGTTATAATCTTACAAACCCCTGGGGTTTGATAATAATGTGAATGAAACTCACCTTGTTAGCAAACAATGGCTTAATATTTTTGAAGAGCTCCACCTGCTCCTCCAGGCTATGCCCACACTGCTCAGACACATCCATCACGTAGAGCACAGCAGCACGCAGGTGTGCCAGGGCAGTGATAGCCTGCATCTCAATGGTGTTCCTGTCCTCCAGGGGGTGATCCAAAATACCAGGAGTGTCTACTACCTACAAGTGACATCATTAAGCCAGGTGGTACTGATCAGCTATTGCAGGACACGTGTTTGATTGCTCATCGATATTGTCTTTTTAAAAACAGTGACAGTTTTTCCTTTCAGCCACAAATAGGACTGTGAGGGCTGCCAAACTGAGAATGTTAAAACATAGAAATGGGAGAAGAATGAGGTTTCATAACCAACACTCCAAATATTGCAGAGGAAGGGAAAATGCTGCCCCTACCTGGCCCAGAATTTGAGAGTGATAAAGTGATCTGGCTTTAGTCAATAATTTCATTTCCCATCTTCCCTCCAATCAAAAACAGATGCATGTACATTTTTAGAAGAGGTTCTGACTGCTGCTCTCACTTGGCACACTGCACCTTGCACAGCAGCTGTCAGACACAGCATGGCTCATCAAGACACAAAAATGCAACTCCCATGGCAAAAAGGCAAATCAGGCTATAACCAGCTCACTCTTTCAAGAAAAGGAAAAATAGTAACAGTTCTTACCTGCCAACGTAGATACTTATAATCCATATGTCCCACAAAGAGAGATTTTGTGGTAAAGGCATAAGGCTGCACTTCAACATCTGCTCTTGTAACCTTAAAACAAGATTCAGTCACACACACTTATTTAAAATTTCCTGAAGTTGCAAGCTGTATATCCTAATTATAATACACTCCCTTTGCTAAAGGGGGGAAGCTAAAAATTGGTTATTCTAGCCTCCCTGTAAGCATTGGTCTAGAGAAAACATGTTAATGGATGCTATCTTAGAAAATATAAGAATTTTAAAGAGTGAAATCTATCCTAATTTCCATTCATTCCTCCAGTAATTTCACTGAACCTCTACCCACACATTTGAACTCTGCTACTGCTCAGATCAGACACTGCCCAACTATATAAAATTGTTTAGAAATTACTTTATTTTAATTAATTTGCATTTCAACATATATATTATCATCTCATTATTTATGGCAAAACCACTCACATACCTTATTTATGAAGCTGGATTTCCCAACATTTGGGTAGCCACACAGTAGAAGAGTTCGTGTATTGGGATCAATGGTTGGCAAACGAGACAAATGTTGCCGCACTGAAACATTAAAATTATTTTTAAAGTTTCACTGAGATGGAATAACAATACATATGGTGAATTATTTACTTAGAAATGAGTAACATTTCTGATATAATATGATCATTTATGAAAGTATGTAATAATTTGCAGACTCCACAAGTATCTACATACAACAAAAATAAAATTTCATGATTTAAGCTGTTCTACAGCTAGAATGACTCCACCAAATCAGGCAACGTAACCTGAAGGACTACTAAGTCTGAAGTAAGGAGTGATGTCTGCAAAATCCTTATCAACATTTTTCACATGTATGTTAGTAAAAAGAATGGTAAGTAAAAGCATGCCTGTGACTTTTAAACAATTTTAAACAGCTTTATCACTGTGAGTAACACCATAAAATTCAATAAACATTCAAAGAGAAAATATTTTGCTGAAAAACAAACACCAAGTATTTGGGGATTTTAAAACTCTCCCTGCGTTTCCCGGATCCGGAACCCGTACTAAACACATTCTTCTAAGTGCCCCTAAGCTAACACGCTTTCCATCCCATTCGCTGCCTTTCTGCAGCCCGTGTGTAACACCAACCTTGCTCCAGATACTCCAGGCTCTGTTTCTGCCTCTTGATGATGGTGCACATGCGGCCCAGGGCGGCCCGTTTGAGCTGCTTGCAGCGGTACAGAGAGTCCCCGTACTTCATCAGCCGCACGTAGTCCTTGGCAACGCTGCGGGCACAGCAAAGCACAGCTCAGCCGTGTGACACCCGCCGGGCACGGGCCGGCCCAGAGAAACCCACCTGCCTTACTTGTCAACCAGATTCTTGGCAATATTGATCTGCCCCAAAGCCAGCTTGTAGTGGTCTTTGTCATACAGAACATTCATCAGGTCGGCGTAAAATGGATGAATATCCTAAAATGAAAGCGTCATGTTAAGTCTCATATTTTGTTTTTACTCTAAGATGACTATTTCTTGCACACAATGTGAGTTCTTTTTTTTTTTTTCCTCCGGTACAGCAGTGCAAATGACTCTAAAAGCCAAACAATTTTCATTACTATCTTATGTTAGAAAAATAATCTGCTAGGTCATGAAATGCATGAATCGCAATTTCTCTGAATTTCTTCTGCAAACACATCTTTGACTTATTCATACACAGTCTCCATTTGATATTTTGCTTTCTAAAATACTTCATATTACAACTTTGAAGTCTCTTTTTTTTTCCAAGTAAAAAACTGCAAGAAGCCAAGAGAAACTGTCTCTAAAGGGAAATTCATATAGCAGAAACACAGCAATACTAATAATTTATTTTATTTTTCCTGAGTGCTGCATTAAATTCTATACAAGACTGGACCAAAAGGATTTTTTAAATGCCCAAATAAATCCTTACCCTTTCAAGGAAGTGGCATCTCTGGCACCAATCTTTTAAGCAGAGTACTTCAGCTACATTATGTATTTACCTGAAGAAATTTCATCATGTGATATTAGAAATAAAATCCCAGAAAATATTTCTGGGAATTCTGGAGCAACACCCACTGGATATAAAATTATCAAGAAAAAACAATTTAAGAGGTAAACAATTTCAGCCTGAGCAGAAAAATGCCCATAAAAAAGTCCCACTGGGCACACGGATCTAGTTGCAGTTGCTGGAAGTTGATAATGTGTTTCTAACATGACCCTTTATGGGGCAGAGGACAACATTTATATTGCCAAATTAATTCCTGAAGATGGAAAGCAATCTATTTCTTGGTATTTCCTAGGGAAGACTAACCATAAGCACAATTTCCAGATGCACACACAAAGAAGAAACAGGCAGACACAACGTACTTTAAAACCCACACATTTTGTCTTCATTTAAAAGCAACTTCTGGCAAACATATCTGATCAGCTAAAAGCTTATAAAATCCAGCCTTTAATGGCCATCCACGGGCACAACTTACACTTCTGTTCTTTATGGCAACATACTACTTCTACAGTACAGGTTTTGCCTACTACTCAGAGTAAAACCTACTTGAAATCAGCCAAATTGTCTACACAGAGAAATCAGCAAATGAGAAAACACTTACATCTAATTTCGGGAAATCTGTTAAGATCTGAGTGAGTCTGTCATGGTAATTTTGTTGAGTATACTTGACTTTTCGCATATAAAAATGTCGAATCCGATGGATTTGATAATGTTTATGAATGACAGTCGGGGTCTTTCGCTGAGTCTTTGACAATGTCAAATCTATGAAGTCCTGCAATGGAGGAAACATGATTAATTACACAAAATGTCAAGTTCCTGTAAAGGCAACGATTTTACACTGGTGGAGGAGCACGCTGGCGAGTCAAGTGCACCCACAGCTGTTTTTAGGATGTTTTAGGGCAGGCAGGAATTAGCAATTTGCACATTCCCCGTCCAGTTTCCACTTCAAGGGGCCGAGCCAGACCGAGCCCTGCGGGGAGTTTCCCTCACCGTGCTTTATTTAAAACCCCTTCCTCCGACTGACAGAGGACTTTTATCTCGAGGCAAAGACGCTGCGATGAGTTTCGGTATGTTTGGCAAACAGGAGGGATTTTTGTGGGGGCCACCCCGACAGCCCCGCAGTGCCTCGGGATCCTCTGTGACAGGACCCCCCCGGCACTGTGCGTGGTGCGGGCCGCCGGGCACGGCAGCACCGGCCCGGGGCGAGTCCACGGCTCCTGCGGGAGGGGAGGAGGCGAAGGCCGACACCACGCCGGCACCGCGGAAGGGGCAGGAGGGCGGCGCGGTCCTCGGAAGCCGCCGAGCGGGATGAACGGCCCGGTGCGGATGGCACTGAGGGCAGGGAGCGGGGCAGGAACGGAGGAGCGCGGCCGTACCTTGGCAGACGGGACCACCGTGATCTTCTTGAAGTTGTAGAGCGCCATGGCCACCGCCGCCGCCGCGCCACGCGCCGGAAAGGGAGCGGGAGCGGAGATCTCGCGAGAGTTGCNCTGGAGGGACCATGGTTGCATGCACACTGTGTGTCAGTAGGTGGACATGCATACACACCTACTCAACAGGCTGAGAAATTTGGGGCTCTTCAGGGAAGGTGGGGTGGAAACCTCACAGCAAATTTCCAGTGACTGAAGGGGGCCCTCTCTGGCTTTGCTGTAGATAAAGACAAAGCACGAGTGAATGCTGGATCAGTTTGTGAACTTGACTGTACCTTGTGCTCTAGGGTTTTTTGTGTATCTTCAGCAAACGAGATCCAGGTGTCTGAGATATCTGAATGTAGGCACATCCTGAAATCTGCGTGTCTATCCCTGTTTTCTACTTGACACTATTAGTAAGCTGGCATGCACATCAGTTTTAAATAAATTACAAATTACTTGATACACTTTGGGAAGCAAATTAGATTAAAAATTAGGAATTCCCTTGGCTTCCACACTGGTTTGGTTTTTTTTTTTCTCTCCACACAAAACATGACATTTCTCACTTGAGAGAATTTAGTAATGTGTTGATCTGTGATTGCACATTTTTCTACAGTGCTAGAAATTTAAATAGATAACTCCTTTTATATTTTCTTTATTTAACTGTGCTCCTGATTTTGCTGAAATGCTCCAAACAGCTATCCAGTGCAATGGAAATTTGTAAGGTATTTGAAAAGTAAGAATTAATTTTATCAGCCAGACAGTAGTTAATCCTTTCCAGCAATTAATTTCAGTAATGACTGTATGAGCACTATTAGATCATAAACATGCTGGTAGAGCCATTCCTGTCTGCAGTCTCACAGTGATGCTGCAGCTGCTCTGTTCTGAAGGGACATGCAGCTTCCTAAACATTTTTATATGATCACTTCAGTCTGCCTTCTTGAAGCATTCTGGAGTAGTGAGATTTGACTTCACACTTTATTTATATTGCATTTTGCCTGCCAAGACATCATTTTATGGAGTAGGAGGATCTTTTCTCTAAGTATATGCCCACATTTCCCCAGTTTCTGGAGAGATCCTTCCACCAAGAAGTGGCCTGGGACACTGACTGCCCAGCAGCTGGGACCAGCAGACCCAGCCTTCCCCAGTCAGGTGTGAGCCCCCGAGGCCCACGTGCCACTGCAGTTACTCCAAATTCACATGCAGACATGCCCTGTGCATCCCCCCATGAAACTGATCCTCAACATTTGGATTATCCAGGAGCAGGCCCTGCCACCCCTGTTCTCACACTGCCTGTACATTACTAGTTTCTTGGACAGTTTACCGGAGAAGGAGTTCCAAGACAAAATTTGGATGTCATTCTAGGTATTGTGTCCTCTTGTTTCAGAAGTCAGGAGAAATAAGACCATGTCAAATTATGTTGCTTTTGGACCAGAAGATTCCTTATCCCAGCTGGTTTTCTACACTCAGGCATTCTCATTAATATTTATGATAAATTTCTGGCATGTAACACTTATTCTCCATTTCATGTTTAAAACACCATTCTAGTGGGTTGCAATTCATATAAATTTGAAATTGAACGACACAAAATTTTTCTTGTATATTGTACAAGGGTAACTAATGGCACCGGCAAGGCTCAGACCATGTGCTGTGCCAATCAGCCAGAGAGAAACTTGCAAAAACAGGCACAAGAATAGACAAGGCCCAGGGAGCCACCCAAGCATTTCCAGAAGAAAAACTTCTGCAGAACACATGCAGGAATTTGTATTATGACTAGATGATGTGGCATTACAGAATCACAGAGTCAATTAGGTTGGAAAAAACCTCTGAGACCACTGAATTCAACCTAGGACCCAACGTCACCATGTCAACCACACCACAGCACTGAGTGCCTTGTCCAGTCTTCCTTTAAACACCTCCAGGGACAGTGACTCTACCACCTCCCTGGGCAGCTCATTCCATTGTCTAATCACCCTTTCTGAGAAGAAATTCCTCCTAATATCCAACCTAAACCTCAACGGGCACAGCCTGTGCCCATGCCCCCTTCTCTTGTTGCTGGTTGTCTGGGGGTAGAGGCTGACCTGTCTACAGTCTCCTTTCAGGCAGTTGTAGGGAGGGGTAAGGTCACCCCTGAGCCTCCTTTTATTCAGGCTAAACACCCCCAGCCCCTCGGCTGCTCCTCATATGACTTGTGCTCCAGACCCCTCCCCAGCTTCCTTGCCCTCCTCCTGTTTCCACAACAGAAGAGAACTTCAGAGGGGGTATTTCATAACCTGTTGGTCTGGCAGCAATACACAGTCCACCTGACCTTTTGATTTCACTTTAAAAAGCCAACTAATGGGCTAGTCAGAAAATGTTATTTCTGGAAGCAATTTTGCTTCAGTTTAATTTCTTGGTTTTGACAATCTATTCCATATCAGTAGCCAAGTTGGAGAAAATAATCAGTCCTACTCTGATCTTCACAATGAAAAGGCATGGCCCCAAACAGACATGACAGCTCCCCTAACCTTTTACTCTATAAATTGGATGCAAGAGGTCAGGGCCAAGGGACACTGGTAGAAGATGACAGGTACAAAAACTACTGCTTCTTCTCTAGCAACTGCTCTAGGCTTCATCAGAGCATCAATCTCTGAACTACCAACCCAAAAGTATCACATTAAATACAGAAAATAAAGCTATAAACAGGCAATAGTGCTTACATTTATCTGCAGTATCTCAAATATCAAGGGCACGATTTTGTTATGAAACTGACATTTTATATCGGCACACATAAGTTCCAAAACGGAATTATTAAGTATCAGACTCTTTTACTAAATTATCATTACAAAGGGCACACATGTGATGGATCAAAGAGTTTTGGAGAGTGACAATACTGCCCCAGAAGAGTAATGCCATCTGATGCATCTCGGGAACACGGCTGAGACACACACAGGAACACACTCCAGGATGCAATATTAATAGATGCAGTTACTGTGTAATCCTGAGAAAACTCTGAGGTTGCTTAAGGAAGTACAACAAAGACACACCATGTTTTGTCTTTCCCAGCTGCTCCTCTTTATGGTTGCTGGGGGAGGAGAGAGCTTTACCAAAGCAGAGATGGGAGGGTATTTCCTTTCATTCCATGATTAGCCGTGGCAGCATCACAGAGAACAGCAAAGGCAGGTGGAGGATTTGCTTTGTGTCTGGCAGCCCCTGCTGGAGTCTGCTGGGGTTGGCCTTGCTACCGGAGCCCCTCATCCCCAGCACCAGGATGAGCAGGGTGCTGCTGGGGTAGGGTCAGAGTCATGGGCAGGAAAGGGCTCACGCAGAGCTGCCTTCTGCTGTGTCCTCTGCAGGCATTCAGCCAAGAACACAGGCTGGGAGAGTCGTCTAAAAGCCTTAAAGAGCCCCAAGTGGAGCTTCTGAAGCATCTTGTCTCACCCTCCTTTCCCCGAGGAGTTGACAGTCAAAGTGAAAGAGTGGAGAGCCTCAGCAGATCATACTGACAGTTGCTACATTATACATTCCCCATGCTAAAAAAAATAATTAAAAACTCCCCTGGAATCGTCTGAAGTTTAGTGATTCTTATGGTCAGGAAAGAGTTGCTTTGCTAATCTTCCTGAATATGGACACAGTCTTGGAGCTGGCTGGGTTTTGTCATGCTTTAAGGAATAGGTAATTCTTCTGTAAAAATAGGGCCTCATGTCAGCCTTGTCAATGCTCTGGCCCCGACACAGTGGCACCAGTGGGTTGCATTTTAAAAACGAGCCACATCCAGGCTTCCTTTACTGGAAGAAAGTGCTCAGTGCAACAGTGTGCCCTGGGCAGCTCCCCAAGACACCTGAGGGGAATGGTGGGTTATTGCTTAGCTCTCAGGTGCTAGAGTGATTTTTGTGTTCCACTAGCTCACTTTCTAATTTTTGTCGCACTAATTTTAAATTACTTTTCATCCTAGGCTGCTGACCCATTCATGACTCATGGTAACTCCCTGGAAAAAGGAGCATTGGCTGAGACCTCACTGAGACTCCTTGTGATCAGAGGGTCTTGGCACATCAGAGGCCCAAGGTGTGGGATTTATTTGCACTAAGGGTTAAACTCTACTCACAGAGAGCTAACCACTTCTGTGAACCTTCCCCGAATAGTGGGGAGGCGGAATCAGCCAGGCAGCACTTACCATGTGAGAGAGAGAGGAAAGGAAGAAAAAAAAAAAAGAATAAACAGCAAACAATAACAGCAGTGTTGGAAAGTAACATAGAGTGGGACCATATTAACATTTTATTTAATTATTATTTTATCTTGTTTAAGGCTTAAAGGACTTTAAGATCCAGAAATGTAAAAATCAGAAGGATTCAAAATTGCTGAGTGGATATTTCTCCAAGGGCAGAAGCAGAATGTGCTTTGTACTGGCAGTAGATACTCATGTCCTACTTTTTTCAAACTTCACATGCTTGGAAATTATTTCAAGTGTTCTTAGATGTTTCCACTTGACATCTGCAGGTGTCATTTTTGCTGGCATATATAATTGCAGGCACATTTTATTGTACTTAGATGCCTATTTTGTTTTGTCTGGCAAATGAGCAGTTTGACATCTAAATGTGCCTGCAATCAGCTATGACATAAACTCTATCTACAGATGTGTTTTTGACATAAAATTGGAAATGAAGCTGATGTCCTTTCCAAAAGCAATGCCTTCATCCTCACTTCACTACACTGAAGATAGCAGGTTTCAGGTTTTATAATACTACTAAATCTTTGTCAGTGTGTAGTTAAAATATATTAGCAATGACATTTAAAAAATATCGCCCTGATATTGCTAAACCCATTGAAAAAGCCAAGGAGCTGCAAGTAGATAAAACAATATTTGATGAAGGTGGAAGCTGGGAAAGCTCTGTACAGTGTGGGCTCAACAGGTGGGGCTTTGGAATCACAGCGTGGTCATGTTGCCAAAAGCAACACTGCAGTCCTTTGAGTAGTTTCCAAGAAGATTTATGGCATTCTGCTGGATCTATTGGTTTCAGTGTAAAGCACAGTAATAATATTTTTGCCAAGTGCTGTATTTTGAGCTACTGATATTGTTACAATTTCCACTAATGACTCATTCTTTATGGACCTAACTTCTGTTGGGGGTCTCAGGACTTCATGTGCCTGTCACCTCATGTTTCTGGGTTGCAGTTGCTGGTTTTCCAAGTTCTGAAACAAAAGTCAGTTGTGTTCCCTGGTACAGAACCCACCAAAGGACCACCAGTCTGCCAACATCAGTGGGTTTTGGCTCTGCAAGTCACTCTACCATGTCAGGCCACCAGTGGTCTGAAGACTCAGCTGCCCTAAGCGAGAGCCTGTCAGGCCAGTTGCAGGCTGGTTTTTAGCCAGCCAACAATAGTTCTGCAGTTCCCTATTCTTGCAGCCACAGAGGTGAGAGAAAAGACAGAACTGTTCTCATGATTCAAAACAGAGACTCCCTTGGATGGCAGGAGCTTCTCTCCTCTGAACACGGGGCCACCGAAAGAGTCTACATTCCACTATTTAAATTTTGTCTTTTCATTACTTTCTAGTCACTGACCTCCCTCTCCCACAGCCCTTTAGCTGCCTGTCTCCCCACCCATCACAAACCCTTTCTTTTCATTACTTTCAGTCTTGCCTGTACAGATCCATAAGTTATTCACACCAGCATTGTCCTTGTCAATCACATGAATGCTGTCTGGCATTCTTTCTGAAGAAAAACTAAAAATACCTGCTAATTACATGGCTGTAGAAACACTCATTATTTTCAGAATTAATTTTGGGTTTCAGTTGGTTTTTTTTAACCTTTCATTGATTCTTGCTCAATGAGAATGTCCTTGTAGTATTTTTTCTTAGCTATTAAATCAGCAAAACTCTCTGAGACATAAATATGATTTGGTACTGAGCATTTTGGGCTTCCCTTCACTGTCACTTCTCCTGTATTTGCATATGGCACACAAACACACTACACTGTGAAAAGATGCCATTTGTATCACAGTGTGACAGAGGAAATTAAAACTCTTTCCTTTGCAGTTTCTGACTGGATCTTTATAAGGTCACCTTGTCACTGTGCTGATAGAGAACCTTTCAGCAGTACCTGTATGTGTTCACAGTTCTTGAAATAGCAGTGAGCTAAATCCAGGAGAGCCTTTGATAGCAAACTATGATGGTAACTGATTTAATGTGTATAATTTACTATATCATTTACTATATAATCTTGTATTTGCTATGAATCATTGATACTGAGGCAGTGTCAGGAATACAGATGTGAATTTAAAGGGACCTGCATGTTATTTCTCAGGGGTATATTATGACAGCATAATCTGTGAATTATTATTATTTATCACGTAATAATTTTCTTATTGTCTCTATGCATGCATGCATATATACATACAGACATGTGCACCTGTTTGTAATATATACATATGTCATAATGTATATGTCTTATATGTTATATAACAAATGACATATTAAAATATACATAGTTTTATAATGACAAAACATTCCTAGCCTTTAGAATTTATTTCTCTCGTGTTTTGAGAATTATCATTTGATACATGGAACTAGTTCTGGTAATTGAAACTTGTGTGGTACCAAGATAGGAAGTTAAAGCTGCAAAGAAATACCTGGAGAAAACCGGAGGTTGTGAACGATTGTTCTACAATACATAGTAATACTGAGGAACACTTACAAAGCACTTTTCATTTTCCTGACTTTTAAAAAAACATAATTAATTCACCTTTTTACTATATGTAAGTGCTCAAATAATTCTCAAATAATAGCACATATCCAGACAGCCTAACAGGAGATACAACAGAGGGCTCCAGAGACAAGGGGATTGTGGATGGAGCTGTGGGGAATGCAGCTCCTGTTTGCCTGCGGCCCACAGACAACAGTGTGCAGATAGAACAGGAGCTGGTGCTCAGGTACTCCTGTTTTCATTCTATGAACACCAAGGATCATGAAGGATCCTGTGCATGTGATGCAGAGAACTGATCCTGAGACATCCAGTCACTGGCATTTTGTTGGAAGTGAGACAACTGGTGTGCAAGTTACTGACAGAGAGGAGCTCCTCCATGTAGTCTGGAGATGAGTCCCACGTACACTACAGCATTGTCATTATCCATTTATATTACTGCTTCACATTTAGAGTTACACTGCAAAAAGCCACATCTGGCTGGCTAGGAAGCAGCTGTGCCTGTGGTCAACATCTGCAAGGACCATGCTTGTACACTCATCTTTGGCAAGAAGATTTGCCAGCAGCAATATGAAGAAATAGCAGACACATAAAGAACAGACAGCTTTGTACAACTGAGCAGTGCTGTTTTGCATTCAAGGTGTTGGAAGCTGTATGCAGACATGGAAATTCAGAAACCAGTCCTTGGCTGCAGCCAGGAATGCCAGCTTTTGTGACAAACTGCACGGAGTACTTGGGAGACCTTGTTGGTACCTCACACGGTCTGCAACCTTTTGCAGTTAGGGCTGCATGCCAGCCCTTTACTAGTGACAGACATCTGCCATCTCAGACTCCTCACTCACTATGGCAGCTGGAGAGAGAGGGGGGGAGGAAGAGAGAGGACCGGGCAGGTCCTCCTCCTCACCCTCCTTGGAAACAGGCTTGGAAATATTGGCTAAGAGCACATGTCCAGCTCATGGGGCAGAAGCACTGGGGTTGGGTGAGGACTGCCTTGCACATCTAAAGCCGTGCTTTGGGCCATCCATCCGAAATTAAGTAGGTGCAGTCCCTGGGTACGTTCCCTGGCACTGTTCAGTGTAGCAGCACAGATGTGCCCAGCATGTGTCCCTCACAGACCTTGGGAGCTCAATGCCACAGCCACAGCCAGGTTCACACAAGGACCAGCATGTGGTCTGGGCACTGCAGGGTGCCTGTCAACAGGGGCATAGCCAAGGGATTCCTCCTGTCAGCCCAGGCTCGGGGTAACTGCACAGTTGGAAACCAGGACGCTGATTTGAACCCACAAAACCCTAATGGCTTTGGATGTGGTTACCTGTGACATGCCCTGGTCTGGGTAAGTGGAACTACTGTGCAAGGAAGGCACTGCTGATGGGCTGTGCTGTCCTAGGGGCTGGGACACAATGGCACACTGTACCCATCTCCTCAGAGTTACCAGAGCACCATTCCAGATGCTTCAGTGTTTCTTCCTTTACCCCTTCAAGCTAGGGAGTGGCTTCTTTGTGACTGCCAGCACAGAAAATGCACTTGAGAAAAACATGCTGTCTTCTCAGAGTCCATTTATTTCTCTGCACTCTTCCCTCCCCTCCTGGGAAGCTGCTGGGCAGGAGGCATTCCTGTGCCAGCTGCTCCCAGCTCAGCTTGGCTGCTGCAGGAGCAGGTAAACACAGCTGAGAGAAGAGCTCCTGGCTGTACCCAGGGCTCGGTGCCAGCTGCAGTGTCTGGGGACATAAATATAATAACACTACCTTAGGACATTGCAGGCCATCCCCCCTCGAGTTGGTGATGGGTCAGAGTGTGTTCCCAAGGCCTGCAGGGACACCATTCATCACATCCAGCCCCCAGGGCAGTCAGTCATGGGCCTGTCCCCAAGGGGTGATGGGGTCTCTTGTGTAAGTAAGATGGGCTTTGGAGAGGTACTCTAGCAAACTGCATGCAGTTTTATTTTCTTTGAAATGAAGGCCCTTCAGAATTGCACAAGTGCAGAGGAAACATCTGATGTTAATTGTTTCTTTGTATCATCAAATTGAGAAAGGAAATTAAGCTTTGCTAGCAAATAACTGAAATACAGTCAAGATTACTGTATGTCAAATTACAACTTGCAGTAATCCTTCATCTCCACATTATGAATTCATAAAAGGAACTGCAGCATGTTTTTAATTATTAACTACCACATAATGGAGTGGGCAATACAATATCCTAGAGGTTTTTTTCTTTTTTTCTTTTTTTTTTTCCCATATGGGAGATCTCAATTTAAATTCTGGATACGGCTACAAGTTAAGGCAAATTCTAAAATTTCAGTGTCACTTTTCACTATTCTCACAACAAAAGCACAATTAAAATGAGTTCCTGCAGGACTAATCATGACAGTGCTGCTTTTGTCTGTTTTCTGTTTTCAAGTGCAGAAAAGCATATCCCTATGAAGTGACCTTGCACAATGGGTACATATTAATGTCAGGAATACCACACCCCTCATCCAGGAAAAAATAAAAGGAATTCTAATGACATCATTCATCTGCCCTGTCAAGTGACCTGCAATGCCTAAATAAATGGATATTTCCTAACACATATTTGTAATTAGAAATAGCTGGAGGATGAGTACAATCTTTTCCAGTCAACAACACTGGATTCTAGATGCTTTTTAAATTCTGTGTGTGTTGAGTACATCCCCTGCTCAATTACCTCTAAGTGAGATGGCCATTGGATGAGTGAGTACCAGTTAAGCTAAAGTGCTTTTTATTACTTGATTAGTCTAAAGGAATGTGAAAGTGAATGAAGTTTTTGGCCTATAGGTGTGTGCAGATGGGATGAGATCAGCTGTATGGACCATGATACCTTGAGGGGAATTCTCTGAACACATACAGCCCATTCCAGAAGATTGTCCTCAATGGAAACGAGACAGTGACAGAACAACCTATGCTGATAACTAGGTGAATCTTCAGAAATATCATGTCAGTGCCCCCACAGCAATCTGACCGACTCCAGAACTTAACCAGCAACATTTGCTTTGTTTTTTAGCACACTAGAAATAGGTTTTAGTAGGACATTTCCTGGAGCTTCCCTACCCCATGGCCATGACAAAACAAGCATGGTTAGATGCTAAATTCTTAAGATTTAGGTAGAACATATATCAAGAGGAACTCAGAGAGCAGTCCAAGTTAAAGTCATTTTCATTGTAGTTTACCAAGAAAGAGGTTTCCTTAATGCACTTTTGCTTGTGAATTTGTTCTTCTCTGATATAGCTAGGGAATTATTATCCCTCTTAATGCTAATTCCTGAGGTTAAGTTTTAAGAAACTAGAGATTACGCCTAGGATCAATTTTTTGAAAGATGCTTTGGTATTACAGTGTGTTACCATCTCTTTATTCTGATTTTCTTGTACATGCTGTGTTTTAGATGATTTCTGAAGCATTAGGACATCTTGTACAGTTTTAAACCTACCCAAAGGTGTGCTCTGGTGCATAGGCAAGCCATCAGAGCTTTTTATATGGAAAATGTATTTGTTACCTAAACAGCTGAAATCCTACCCTGTGTTTTAGAATTTATCTAGATGGGAAGAGAAACCTCTCTACACTCAACCTGAGCCACTCAACCTTCTTCACTATGGTATTATCATGCTGCAAAGAGCACCACAGTAGGACTTAAGCCCATGTTCAGAGGAAGATGTGGGATTACAGACTTCTTTCCCCTCCATGTGTGATGAAATACACCCAGCACACTGTTAGTTCAAAGCAGAAACACATTCCAGCCCTTTCAGTATGAGGAATGTCTAGAAGTCCCCTCAAAGGGACCAGTAGGGTCTGCAGCTCCCATCACCAGAGCAGAGCTTAAAGGAGGAATGTGCTTCCTTTAAAATAGAGTGCTGTCAAAACTCAAAATTGAATGGTAGAACCTAACACTGGGACAAAAGAGAAAGTGACATTGTGGCACTCCCGTGCTCACTCAGAAGAACCATCTGCTGGGAAGGGCAAAGGGAAAGGGAGGCTCTTCCATGGCACCTTTGCTTGGCAGGAGAGCGGGAACCGTGGCCGAGTCCCCCTTTGTCCTTTTCTACGTTACATGCTGCTTCCTTTGATGCCACAGAAGAAGAGCAGAAATATTTCAGTACATCTCCACTTCTGTCAGAGAAAAGCCCATCCAGCTGGGCAGCCGGGAGCAATTTCTATAGAAAATAGAAATTGGTGCTTTCCTGATAGAAAACACTCAAGGAGAGGAAGATACACACAGTGGAGGGCTTATCAGCAAAGGCTGCTGTGCATCACAGCACCAGCCTCTGCTGCCAAGTTCAGAGGGGAGCAGGATTAATTATTAAGGGTCTTCAGAGAGGTGAGATCCTTGGTAAAAAGAGAGTTTCTCCTCTTCAACCCGAAAGAATCAGCTGGGAGGTGCTTGTCACTGAGAGGAGACGCCAGGCTTCCCTGCCAGCGCTAAGACCTCTCTCCTGTCTCGGGAAGCTGCGTTCACCGGGACACGAGCTCACTGCGAAGGGAAAGGACTGGGAAAGAACTTTGTGAGCTTTCACTTTTCCACCTGGGAAGTGAAGGGGCATTCCATTTTCCCTGAGGTGGCGAAAACCGGAGATCAGAACAATCGGAGTTCTTTTTCTTTCAAATTAAGCATTGTTTTAACGTTAGAGGGAGTGAGAGGCTCTGCCGCATTGCTGCAGGGAGGGGAGGATCTCTGAGCAGGCTGAGCAGTGGAGCTTGCTTTGATCTTGCCGGGTGCCCAGACTTTTTGTTAAGTGCCTTGATCTTCTTGTGGTGGGAAGAGGATGTTTCTCCTGACACTGCTCTACAACCTCAGCTCTACTTCTGTTCGTTCCACATCCCCTCCGCTGCAACCCTTTCATGAAGGATGTGCTGAGAGCTTGCCCAGCCAGATGAGTCCAACAAGGAGTAGCTGCTACAAGGGGTTTTACACAGAGAGAAGCCGTGGTAACTTCACCAGCTGAATGAATGCTGCAATGGTGCTTGCATGGACTGCTGTTGGCAGCCTGAGCCATACACCACAGACCCTGGCACAAAACCTAAACACCTTCACTCTGATTCCAGTCTGATGAAGTCAATAAAAGTATTTAATCTTTCCAGTTAATACAAAATTCAACTTACTTTGCCTTGGCCCCTGGTTTGTCTTGTGGGATGATACTAAGAATAGACAGAGTAATGGTACTTCAGCTCAGCAGAGCACCATGGATGTCGACGATTACACAAGTCACATCAGCAGCTGCATCCCGGTGTGCCTCCGAGGAATGACACCTCTCACATACCTCAGCAGTGGGTTTCACCCTGCCCTCTGCAGACACCACCATCAGAAGGCAGCTATTAAAACTCACGAGGTTGATCAGCAGGAAGACTCCAAAAGCAAGGCCAGGAGCCTTCCTCTGCCAGGCAGTGTGAAGTGAAACTTCTGCGCTTCAGTGATTTGAGCAGCTGGATTCCCACAGTGGCTCTGAGTGTTGGAATTCTGCAGCATGCTGCAGATGGGCAAGTCTGTCCAGTTTGTTCTCTCATTTCTCCCACTCAGTGCCTAGACACAACTGTGACAGAGAAGGAAATTATCTTCAGCATGAACCAAAAGTTAGGAGTGAGAAGTAATTTCCCCATGGCAGACAGGGGCATCCCTCTCTAAGGTTGATCTCCCTCTATTGACACTGTTAAACAAATCACTGCCTCAATTCCTCTCAGCTGTCCTTACCCTGTGGCACTCAGGGTTATGGCCAGAACTTCACCAATCTGAAATGTCTCCCTAGTTTGAGGGGTTTTATATTTAAAAGCTGTTTTTTCCATCTCAGTTTGGCACCCAGCAGTGATAAATTCAGAAACACTTCTGGGAAGGCAGCCAGTGCTGTCGAAACCCAAGAAAAATCAATCTTCAACAAAGAAATAAATTAAACTCTGTCACTATCTATCAATATTTGCCTGACTCCACATAACAATTATATGAAAAAGGACCATTTGCTTTAAATATGGAGAAGAAGGGAACGACACATGGATATGTTTTGGAGAAAAAGAGTTATTTTCCAGCACAGAGCTGTTCTCGACATACTATATGATCTCCTCATAATGGGCACTGCAGGAACAAACACGAAGACAGTCCTAAAGAAATATAGTACTGTCACCTTCAAAGTCTTTCCACCTATAAAAATAATCCTCTCTTTTTTTTTTTTTTCTGTGCTGTATTTTATACAAATTTCACACTGACTTTATAGCCTAGATAAAGGGAAAATATAGCACACGCCCCTTTATCTAGGACAGTGTCACCAGTGGGGCATTGCTTAGGGAGCTGGCACAGCTGCACACCCGTGAACAGTGTGGATTCATGCTCTGGGTGAGCAGACTCAGCCAAGTGTCCACGAGCAACTGCTGAACGTAAAGACACTCAGGAAGTCCCTGAGCTGCACATTGCTGGAGGCTGGGCCACAGTATATTCAATTCAGGAAGGCAAAGCAGGACGTTATCTTGTTCTCATGAGCTCTTCTGGAAATCTGCTGTGGAACAGTAAAAGAGGCAGTGTGCAAGGCTGGACAGAGCTTAGTCTGACCCGAGCTGCCCACACTCCTGTTCCTCACAGAGATTCTGCACCTGAAGAGGTGTTCACTCCTGTACCGTCCATGGGGCGCTGTGCTTTCCACATGCACCCAGTTCCTGAGGGCAACCCACTGGCTGTTCATATTTGCATGTTTGAATGACATTAAAATATATACCCAAAGATATATTAAAATATATATCCAAATTATTTCAAATCTTCTTTCTTTTTTACATTTTGGTTTCATCCTCACCTGATCACCAAACTGAGAAAAATATAGGAGAAGATGTGTCACCACATCTATACATTCTTCTATTTCTCCCTTCACGGAAGATGGGAGTCTTGTCTGGGGTGTTTGTTGCAGAGGCTGTTGTTTGTTTTTTTCACTTGTTGAAAACTCTGATGTCCTCTGGCTTCCCTTGTGTCACTGTGCTTCTCAGCTGTGTTCATGGAGATGTTAAAGTGTTGGAGGTCAAAGGTGCCCATGAAGGGATGTTTATTGGGGCTTAAGAGGAGAGGGTTGAGTCTGAAGCCCAAATGTGAGCTGTATATAAGATGTGCCTCTATAGCCCTTACACTGGAGCTACATACAGAGGAAATGGGGAGTGCAGATCCTCTTGTTGAACTATAAATCAAATAACTTATCCTATTCCTGGAACAAATACAAATGCAGCAACAGGCTTTTATATAATTTCTCCCTAGGAACCAGATACCATTCAACACTTCAGCTGTCAGGAAAGACAGGGATGAAGAGGGAGCTGGTAGAGGACTCATATCTCACACCTGTAAAAGGTTCTGGCTTGTGTGAATTTCTTCCATGCAGAATATCTGACAAAACACAGCCTGAGGTAATCCTCATCCCCTTTCTGTATTTTGTGGCACCAGCATTTTCAGTATGATGGATTTCTGTAACACTAGTCAGCATTACATCCAGGGCTCTTCCCTGTTGAGTTGTATAGTCCAGGTATATTAGTCCTGTTGCTCCCAGCCTTCCGTTTACTGTATTATCATGGTTAAGTGGGAAGTCCGTATATAAAAATAAACGATTCCTCACTGTCCAAAAATAGGTCAAGAAAACCACTGGGCATGCAGAAGAGAGAGGCAGCTTTAAAGCACTGACTAAAAGTGATGAGGCTCCAAATTCATGTGGTTGCAATTCTTGATGCAAGTAATGGTGACAGTGATTATAACCACAGTCCTTCAAACGCAGCCAGGTCTCCAGGCTAGCCTGCCAGCGTGCTCAGTCACTGGGCCTGTTTCCATGCGGAATATTTATTCAAATTTTACATGAAAGTGCACAGTGTCCTCTGACCTGCCCACACCCCCTCCTGAGGCGAGCCTCCCCCGGTGGGGAGACGCTGCTTCTTCTGTGCTGCAGGGGCGAACTGTTCCCTTCAAAAAAATGAACGCTGGGTAGGCTTAGGGAGCGCAAACTGGCTCAATCCCTAACCCAGCTGATTTCCTTTATTATTTGACTGCGTGTGTTGCCCCCTGCATCAGCCAGCTTTTCAGCTGTGCCATTCCAGTTCTCCTTCGGGGGCTGAACGTGCCGAGCCCCAGCAGCGCGCCCGGGAGCGGCTCCTTCGGGAGCGGCCCCACCCATCCTCCTGCGGTGCCCGGGGACGCTGTGACCGCCAGCCCAGGAGCAGCAAAGCCCTCAAGGCGACACGGGCACAGCGGTGGCCACGGGTGGCGGGCACGGCGAGGCTCTCCGGGCACGGAGCAGGAGCGCTCGGCGGGAGCAGCCGCCAGGAGGAGCCAGTGTAATTTATCTCCGGGCTAATTAAGGCATGAGCTTTCAGGTCACATAATTAGCGTGAAGGGGGGGGTGGAGCACGGGGAGATGCTATCTGACTTCTGTCTCCTTTTCCCCCACGAGCACCTTGCAGACAGGTTTTGTTTTAGCAGTCGTTGATGGGTTTTGTTTTAGAGCCTGCATTCTCCGAGGGCAGCGCCTCCCGGCTTCCCAAAGCAGGGTGCCTCAGTCCTCGGGTACAGACTGTGCTCCGGGCGTTCCGGAGGGTTTGTCACACGCGGTGATGACCATGCACAGCCAGTTCAGAGCTAGCGCTGCGGGATGAATCAAAGGCACCTAAATGAAGGTGTCTCCGCCTTGTCCTTTTCGTAATCAAAAGAAAAAATGCGTGCCTAAACCCAGGGCTTGGCTTAACCCCTTTTCCTTCACACGCTCCCAAATAAAATTAATATGAAACCGTAGTATATAAGAACAAGATACTGTTATTTTTTAAACAAATTGAGCATTATGGAGATGAGTTTTGTAATTTTAGGGGCTGCTAGAAACAACCTGAGCAGCAGAATATGAACAACAGGAGCTTGCCTATTTGTAGTCAACAGAGTATTTGGGGTCCAGTCATTTCTCTGTGTCTCCTGTAAGCTGTTGAAGAGAGAGAAAATGCGTAGCACCAGTGCAGACAATTTCCCTGCCTCCTGCTCGTTGCCAGCTCGAGTTTTCTTGGCTGCAGGAGCATGGTTACAGCAGGGATGGTTCTGGTCCCCCAGCAGCACTTCTGGTGTTTGCTCTGAGCCCTGGGCTGATGCACTGCTCCTCTGGTAGCACACGTGGGACTTCCACCAGAGATCTCAGCTTTGGAGAAGAATCAGGGTTTTTTTTCAGTTTAATTGTTCTCAGGTTTTTGAGCTCATGTGGCAAAACAACTGTGAGTAAGAGCTTGATGCAGGCTGAGTTGCACGCAAGCCGGTGGGGCGGCCACAGCTCTGGCCATGTGTGGCCTCTGGGCACCAAGGAGTGGCCAGAACTTCCTCATCATCATCCAGGGCCTTCAGCACTTTCTGTAACAACATGACTTAGGTATGTTCTTTACAGAGTGAGAGATTGTGTTTATTTTTAAGTATTTCACTCTAATTTTTTTTTTATATTTTTCATTGTCAAAATGTGTTTTATGACACTGTGGAGTCAGCTGCAGTGATTCAATTGCTGAGGAACAAGAGAATGTATGACTCCATGGGATTATTTTTAGATGCTGTGTTACATTACTTTTTTAAAGACAAATATGCTACTTGTGGTTTAAGGAGGCCTAAACTTCAGACAGCTTAAAGCTGGGATACTGTGTGGAAATGCTGCTGTTGGGAAGCTCTTCCATATGTCTGTTACTGGAAAGCTCTTTTCTGTATGTCTGCTGTTGACCACTCCTAGGAAGGATACCAAAAAGCCACCAGTGACTATTTACATGCATTTGTGTTTCAAGAAAATAATCCTATAAGGAACCTCCTGAATGACTGGACAGGCTGGTCCCCTAAAGCCTATTTTTATTGTGTTCCAGTTCTCTTTAATGAGTTCTGTGCTGAGAAATCACACAGAACCTAAATTCAAAACAGAAGTGACCAGCCACAGATCTCGAGCGAGATGGCTTCCAGTAGCTGGAAGCTACACCTGGAATCGTCCTACCCTGGCTCACCATAGGGGGTGGAGGACTTGCAGAGCAGAGAAGCCTTTGACCAGAAATCTGCCTAAATCCAGCGTTGAATCTTATACTGGTTTCCTGGGTCTTGATTTGTGAGGAGGTGGAAAAAGAAGTTCTGTGATTAAATGCAAGCAGAAGACAGATTTTGAAAAAATTGCACATTCAGCTCTTGGCTGTGTGTGGTGCCTCAGATCCCTGGGAGCGAGCAGGACTGGGAGTGGAGCAGGAACAGCCCAAGCCCTGGGCACTGGACACCTCCCTGGGGAGAGAGTAAGACTGAGATCAGACCAGGACATCAGCCCTAACACCGGCAGGCCCTCACTGCTGCTACTGTGGCACAGGCTGGCATCCCCCATCTTTTCATAGCTGTCAAGGTTTTATTAATAAAGTTGGTACATCTACTCTATTTCACAGTGGCAATTAACTTATATATATAATTATTTGTATAAATGCAATTAGATGCCTTCTAAATCACAGCAGAGGTGAGCTGAGTTATCAATATCATATCCCTTAAAAACACTGCTCTAGGGACATGTAGGTAAACATTTGGGATCATTCTGTGTAGTGCAAANTCAATATCATATCCCTTAAAAACACTGCTCTAGGGACATTTGGGGTCATTCTGTGTAATGCAAGGCTTATCCCCAAAGCATCACTTTGCAGAGTGCCCAAGAGGCAGGGAAACCTGGTGCCTGGAGCTCCATCCTGGCCCAGCCAAGAAGAACCAGCACTGCTCTCTTTGAAGGAAAGAACGAGATTCCTTCAGCTGGCAGCTGAGAGAAACCCTTGCCCTGTCCTAATCATGGTATCTTAATCATATTGCCCTCTTCACCTTCTCCAATGTTGCAAAGGTTTTAATGAACTAAAGTGGTGTCAAGTGAATAGTAAATTAAATGTTTAGCTTGCTCAGGTTTAAAATATGTTAGTGCTTATTATTTGAAAGCTTTGTGCAGGGGTAATCATTAAATGAAACATAGTGTGGTTTTGGTCTGTTGTGCTGAGTTGCAAAAGTAGGTTTGTCCCTCTGCAAAGTGTGTCACTCACCCAGGGTCACTTTCCTGTATTACAGGTGCACCTATACAAGAGACAAATCCTTCTGGCTTTACAGTGAATGGGAAAAGGAGTCCATTAGCTGGAGTCATCTTTACAAGCCCTGCTGATGGGAATCTCGGCAGAGAAGCAGGATGATGCACTCTGAGATACAAAGTGACCCCATTTGCTCCAGCGCCAGGAGTCCTGCACAGGCTCATGGTTTAGGAAGTCCCTGTTGCAGGGACTGACACATTCCCCCGGAGAATGCGGGGTGCTCCAGCACAGCTGGCAGCTGGGTGCCAGTTTTGGATATTCCTGGCAAACATTCTGGCCATGGTGGTGATCCCTGGCCCAAAGCAGCCTGTCGTGTGCAGCTGTCAGGATCAGTGCTGGGCTGCACACACTGTCCCAGCAGAGATTTCCATCATCTGCTTCTTCCTATGTGAGAGCCATGATGTACAGTCCTTGGCTGGGCTTGGTCATGCAAAGGCTCAGCAGGTGTCCAGTGCTTGGCTGAGTTGTGCTTTACTAAGAACCACTCTCTGGTTTCCTAGAAAGGTTCTTTACTAATAACCTTTCTCTTAGACCACAACTTTAGAACAAAGGCCCTTATTTGCATAGTATTTTATTTGTGACCCAAGAGGTTTTGGTGATGGAGTATAACCATCAAGGTCTTCCTGATGACAGCACAGAGGGGACAACAGTGTGGAACTGCTGTGTCTTTGACCCAGACACCTTCTTCTACACTGGTCCTTCACTCAGGTTCCCTCACATTTATGGATATTTTTGCCATTCATCTATCAGCCAACAGAGAAGCCTGCTCTGCCTGGTCTCAACACCCACTGCCTTTGAGAAAGTGATGCACAGCTTTGAGAACTCTGCTGCAGAAGTTCTCACATTCTTTAAAAAATAGAATAAAGATGATATAATAATTAAAACACAATAATTTTAAATAGTCCTTTTCAACAAATTAACATTCTTTTGTCAATGGAAGATAGTTATCTTAAGTAATTACCCAGTTATCCTTCTGACAGGCTGTTGGTGACCTTTATACTTCAAGTGAATTATGCAAATTGGTATTTTCATTAAACATTAAGTAACTCCCTTGGGAAGAAAAAATGTTACTTACTCTATATTGGCCATTAAAGTCTAATGAAATGATTTACCACAACTTTGTTTTCTACCTCCAAGGGCTCCGGAGGAGAAGGGATTAAGCCGTGGTTTGGAATTTGAGGCTTAGGCTTGTGTAGACAGGACAAATGAAGTAAAAACACAAAAGCAAAACAAATACCAGTTACTTCATCCTGTGCTCCAAGTTTACACTCTCTTTAGCAGAGTATCAGTATGACAGTAAAATAAATGCCTTCATCCCATGCTTTGCAGCTCCCTGTGCAGCTTGGAACCATCGGTAGCCTTCCCATTCCCAGCCTACATCTCCTCATCAGTCCGTGCTCCAACCCATCAGCATCCCTCAAACTCAAACCTTGCCTTGTTGTCCTGCTTTCAGCCTTCCATGTGGACCACACATCCTCCCAAAGCCAGCCTTGTGCCACTCGGGCTGCATCGGGCCCAGGGACAACAAAATGTGGATAAGCAAAGGCTACAGGAAAAGCAAATTCACCTGATGCACAGAGGTGATGGGAATGCTGGAGAGCACAGTTCCTGCGCGGTCCAAGGGATGAAAGTTTATTGCATTGTGTCTAAAGTCATTAGCAATGAGGGCAGCAAGACAGGCTTTATGAATAAGAATGACTCTGTTTATTTTCAGTGATACAAAATGGCCTTTGGTAATGGCACAAGCTATATAGAAAGTGAAGCACTTTGTTAGTGGCACACTACAAAGGTTTAGTCCTTAAGATTGCTACTCCCACAGATTTCTACAGCTTAAATGTCTTTTTGGAAACTTCCACCATTGCATTAAAAGTGATCTCAGTAGGAGTGCACTTTATTAAAAATAACTCAACATCCATTCTAAGAAAAACAAGAATGTGCAGGCTTCTGGGGAGTGCCATGAGCCACACACAGCAAGGGAGGTACATCCTGCAAGAGCTGGATTACTCCTCTCAGCATTCCTAATGTTGGAATGAGTGGGACTGTACTGCAGGGCTTCATGTGAAAAAACAAAATATTAGCTCCTTATTATTTGGTGTTTTGTGCTGAAGATAAACCACTGAATGCATTTCTCTGAAATGTCTCTTTATACAGCCCTGGCTTCATCCAAAATGAGTGAATTGGGGTGCCCATGTATGTTTGCAATGTACATTAACACTGGAGAGTTAATTTAATTTAATTTCCAAAATATTAAAGTATTACCAGTGCGAACAGCAGATGCCAGTGCAACAGCTTTAGAAAGTATATCCAAAACTTATGCACTTTTATTTTGAAACAGCAAATTTTACTGGTCCAATAAACTACAATCAATAGGTCCTTTATAAATAAATAAACAAAAACACCACGCATTATTTTAATGACTTAACACTTCTCCAGTGGGCTGCAAGAAAATGTAACTTTTTAAAATTCTGTGACAGTTACAACAACCTACCAATAACAAAGTTTATTTTAAATGCACCAGGCTGCCAGTCCAGAGGTGCTGTTATGTGCAGCCCCTCTGGAAGAGTGAGCAAAGCTGAATTCAAGGGAGAAATATTAAAGCCATGGTCACAAAGGAGAGTGTTTATATCACAGCAGAATCCAGTCTACTTAATTTAGGCAAACTTTTGTTGACTCTACATCTCTGAGTAATCATTAGCCATTTAAGTGAATCTACATTATCACTTGTTTTCCTTTAAGAGCAAATGGAAAGGGATAATTGCTCAATGGTGATTAGGGAATCATGTTAGGAGAAGAGGAATATTTAATGTTCTGGTCTTTTCCCCCAGGGCAGGTTTTCTCAGGTCTCCCTCAGTCTCACAGAGTGGTCCAGAGACAAGGCTATTGCAGCAGAACTCCCACCATCACCTTGACATGCAAGTGCCTGTTTGAAGAAAAAAACTAATGGAGATGACACCATTTTCATTGGGCAATCTGTTGTGATCTCATCTGCATGTGTTGTTAAAATAGTATTCATTGTAATAAAGCTTTAAGTCTTTTTTTTTCTTCTTGTGTTGTTCTTGTCTCTCAGAATAAACAGTTTTTAGTTTACAGTGTTTTGTTCCTCTGATAATGCTTATAATCAATGCTTATAATCAAACTGATTCTCAAAGCAAGGATAAACTAAACAGATCCCTGTAAATCTCAGTATATTGAAGTAGTTTGTACGACAGGATCAAATGGTGCATCAGAAACTCGTGTAGGTGTCATTTACAAAATAAGACAAAATGTAAAACTTTCCACATTTTCAGTTTATTCAGAATTAAGTTTGGTTTATTACTATTGTTATTACTACCATATTACTGCTGTTGTTTTCCTTGTTCTTGTTAAACATACAGTCAGTTTCTTGATTGATTCTATCACTCAAACCTGCAAATACTCATTCCAGAATAAATGTATTCTAGAAAATATTATTCGGTTCAGAAATGTTAAAAAGTAGTTGTGAAATACAAAAAAAGCACCTTTTCAAGATAAATGTTAACTCATTAAATTTTCATATAATGAAATAGTATTTCAAAGAAATAAGATTGCTTTTTCTTAAATAACCTCATTTAAATTCTGCTTTCAAGCAAAGCTATATTAATCCTTTGTTGTTATTATGTGTCCAGAATTCTTACTAGAGACAGAAGGTTCCCATCAGTGCTTGGCACTTTGTCACAACACAGAGTTGGTGTAAATTTAAATATGCACAGAGGACCTTGGCAGTGGCTGCAGTGTTCTGATAGCACAGCCAAGTTTTCAGGTGGTTTGATTTCCAGGGAAACAGGCTGGTTCTACCCACAGTACTTCCTCCATCTCCAGTGTGTGGAGCACAGCTCTATCCTTCCACATCATGTTGTGGGAAGCTCTCTTTGGACCTTTTATTCCATGGCAATTCAATGGTCAGATCCAAAACAGAGAATTCATTTTAAATCTAAGTAATATTGACTGAAATTTCTACAGTTCAAGGATCTTTCTGGAAACTTGTGATATGACATTTAAAGAAATGTCGATAGGAATATATTTTATTTAAGATATTCCACTGTCTGTACTGAGAAAAGCGAGGGTATTCAGGCTTCTGGGAAATACCACGGGGAAGCTACAGCAATTGTACTTGAGTAACAATTGATTTAAGTAATTTTAACTTTAGAGACCACCTTACTGTCCCTAGGGCTCACCGTTCAGTGCCTGGCTTTGTGACAGATGCTTTTCAGCACTGAGGGTCCCTTTGGTGTTTGTGCTAAAACATCAGTGGAAGTGGGATCCAGGCTGTGTCACCCCTGTCCTGCCACCGTGGGAGCTGCTGAAGGGTGGCTTTTCCCCAAAAAGCCAGCAGACCCAGTCCCTATGCCCAGCTCCACTTTGAGTGACAGTAGAAAGAATGAGACAAAACCCAAACAACATGTAAATGAGCTTCCGTGCACATGAGCCTGACCTTTGGCCCTGCTTAGGCAACTGCACCTGTTGAACAAATGTAATCTGACAGCAGGGCTTTATCCCAGATCATCATTTGTCTACTGGAGAGCTTGGGTGGTTTTTTGACCCGGTGCTGGGATTCTGCAAGCTAAAGCTACCATAGCCTCGCACAGAATGATTATTTAAGGTGAACAGGCCACTGAGGACATCCTGACACCTTCTGTGCTGCAGATGTAAAAGGAAAATTGCTTCTTGATCACCTCAGGAGTCATCCAGGGCTTGATCCAGTTTCCTAAACACAAGTGTGTCCTGTCATTGAAGATACCTCTGGACAGGTGAGATACTCATAGAATCATAAACGCTTATCACTCAAGAGTTTGAAATGGACCTTAAAGACCATTTAGTTCCAAGCCCTCCTGCCATGGGCAGGGACACCTCCCACTAGACCAGGCTGCTCAAGGCCTTATCCTTGTCCCTGCCTTGAACACCGGGGTTGGGACATCCACAGCCTCCCCGGGCTGCCCATTAATTCCATTGCCTAACCACGTTTAATATCTAACCTAAATTTCTCCTCTTTCAATTTGTACCCATTACTCCTTGTCCTATTGCTGCAGTTCCTGATCAAGAGTCCTCTCCAGCTTCCCACTAGATCCCCTTTAGATGCTGGAAGGCTCTGAGGTCTCCACACAACCTTCTCTTCTCCAGGCTGAACAGCCCCACCATTGACAGCCTGTCTTCCCAGAGGAGGTGCTCCATTCCTCTTATCAACTCCATGACCCTCCTCTGGATTTATTCCAACAGTTCCATGTCCTTCTGATGTTGTGGACACCAGAACTGCCCCTATTACTCCAGGTAGGATCTCACAAAAGCAGAGTAGGGACAGAATCACCCCCTTCAAAATGACACAGAATCTCTAACAGACACAGGTCCTTCTGAAGTGACATGTGAAGAGCAAGTCAGGTATGCCAGGTTATCCCAAAGGGTGTGGATCATATCCCTGTGCTTGGTTGGTGAATTGTCAAACAGCTCAGCTGCATCACTCTCATTTAATTTTGTTGATAAGGGGGTACGATGCTGCTGCCATCACATAAATGTGTGAAGCCATTTGAGATGCTCTGGAATAGCTGCCTTGAGTTACTGATTCAGGTGAGTGTAGGCCTGCTATGGACTCCAGAAATGTTGATTGGAAGGGATCTCAAGAGGTCACACAGTCCAGTCTGAATATCCCAAGCCACAACTCATGGCCAGTGTCTCCTCTTTTATAAGCTGATGCCAGTGAAGCTGAGAGGAAGAGCAAGGAATCTCCTCCAACACCACTTCTCCCTGGAGCAATGGCATGACAGCACACCCTCCAGCAGACACACTGTGAAAGGTTACCTCACTCTTTTAGAACAGAGAACATTATATGTTGTCTAAACTTTTTTTTTTTTTGATGTGGTGAAAGACACTTAGCTGAGGCATAACACACACAACTATTTAAGCTATGCTTAAAAACTGCACCTACAGTAACCATAACCTCACAAACTGCTGCCTTCCCTTCAGCATTGCCAGAAAGATTAAGGATTTATTCAGTGATATTTTCCTTCTATACCTATTACTACCCCCTGGAGACCAATGACATGAACTCCCCATGCTGCTGGAAATCACATGCGTAGATTGTCACAGAGAGTCAGTGCTGCATGGGCTTAAGAACATAAAACTGGCCAGAGAGATCAGGTCAACATCCATCTGGTGCAGTATTTCACCTCTGATATGTGGTGAAAAGTGTATGATTGGGGAAAAAATTGCTGAATGCAGAAAAATAATAAATAGCAGTATTGTCTCAGAATAAACACTCGGTCTGCCATCACTCATGGCCTGGGAACTCCCTGAGCCAGAGGAGATAATTTTGGATTTAACACACTAGCACATTATTCTCTCTGGACGATTTACACTTAAATCCATGCATGTGTGAATACCTTTGATGCAGGCTGGTCTGAGCTAAAAAGTGTGATCTTGCAAGTCCCTGCCAAACCACTCCGAGTAATCTCTCGATCATTCCAGATGAACATTGAACCAGGGAGCACACACAGATGTTACAGTTCAAAGCTCTAGGAAAAATGCAACCAGTAGCACATTCTTTGAACCCTGCCTCATATCTACTCAATGTAAATTTGTAGATATTGAGGCCAGAATGAATCTGTAGATCTGACTTGCACCATAAAAGATAGCTGTATCCAATTATTACCCCCATTATTTGAAGTGTGGAGTCAGCTTGCAGATTAGAGCCCTTTAACACAGCTTCTTGTACCTGAGCTCAGTATCTAAATGTGTGCTGCAGTCATTTCCAATGTCACCAGGGCACACTGCCAGGAGTTTGCCAGCTCTTCTGGCTCACTTCTGTAGAGAGACTGACCCTTGTTTGGATGACATTGCCACTGCCAGGAACAGGAATCTGGAAAACCAGTCCAGCTTTTGGAGTCTTGACCTGTGGGGTGAACTCCATGTGACTGATAAAATCATCTCCCAGCATGACATCTGAAACTGCCTGAAGTTCATGGGTTTTTATGACTGGGTATTACGTCAGCCTGAGGTTTCAAACTCTACAGTTATCAACTTTTGAAAGACTGCTTTCCAAAGGGTTAATGAGTCATATCACTAGCTGATAGAAATGCCAATTAACAGGGATCAGCTGTAGAACAATTAGATGCAGAATGTGAGCATTAGGAATGCATAGAAGTTACAAAACCCAAGAGGATAGTGTAAAATTTCAGTTTCTAGGGAGCTGAATCTGTAGAAACCCTTAGTCAAATTTCCCAAATTTGGAACCCTTTCCTCCACTTACACAACAAATAACAGTTTTCAATATAATTCAGATTACATTATATATTCAAAAATATTTAGATCCTTAATAAGGCGTTCAATTTCATTGTAGCACAGAATCACTCAACAGAAAATTATTTCATGAATACATCTGGAAAATGTATGTATTTTAGTGGCTGATAACATCTGCAGTCACCTAGCAACATATTTGTGACAGCAACCTGGCAAATTGTTGAATGACATTTTTAATTGCTTAGCCACTGTGTTGAATAGGTTTTTCTCATTTCAGTCAGATTTGGTATTAGATTGCGCATATGATAAAAAAAATAATTTGGTATATAAATATACTGAGACTGAATATTAGAAAAGGCATTGTGATTTTGGAAAAGTATTGTTGTGATTCCAACGAAGCAATGCCAAGAAGTTGTTCAAACTGTGTCAGGTATGTAGATTATCTGACTGTAAGCCTATCAAGGACACAAGGAATCTATTAAAACATAGTTTTAGACTGGTTTTGAATGAACAGACTAGCTGTGACTGTATTTCCTGTGCCTTAGAGAATAGTATTTATTCCTTGTATGTTAGCTAAATAATATTAGCATCAAGCATAATTGCATGTAACATGATCTATTAATAGATAACTATTAATATATTTGGATAGAGTGTGGCTTTTTGCATGCCTTTATGCTGCATCTCTTTAACCGCTTCGTATCACATATAGAATAAATTAAGTGATATACTAATCCTGAACATATGAAGAGCATATATATGAAAAATTCACAAGTTACCATTCCTTCAAAAAATTAGCTATAGTAGGTCTGTGACTTTCTCCCATAACACAGGCAAATAACCTTTCATTTGCGAGCAACATAATTTTCAGCTTTTTATGGCCTGTGAGTTTGTTTCTTCATAGTTTCTCTACAGTGAGCTCAGCAGCAGCAGAGAAAATTTCCATAAGCACATTGTTTCTCTGACCTGCTGACAATACTCAACATCTAATGCCCAGTTTCAGTTCAGCTCACAGGTAGCTGTATCACTGAACATATATGTCCACCAGCTCACTGGGGAGGGGGAATCAGCTCCCCCCAGACCACTCCAGCACTGGCCAGCCAACATGTGCTTTGAGGTCTATTGCCAGTAGTGACTGCACTTCCTTTAACTAGAATGAGTTCAGACACTTGTGCAGGCTTTAGCAAAGGGGAAAGAATAATGAGCGCTGAATAATGCATGAATAATGAATTCTTATCCCTCCTTTGGTCTCTTTTAAGTTTTGTACAACATACAGAAGGCAAGTGTCCCTTCCTGGTTAATGTCTTAGGGGATTATTAAACCACAAATTCCAGGTTGGCTCAACGCACGTTTCAACCTACTGCCATTTGTGCATGAACATTCTTTCCTTCTTGGATAAAACTTCACCCTTGGAAAATTATGTATGGATATGGAGAGACTACGAAGGGAAAAACTACTCACAGGACCTACTCACTGCTTAGTGGCAGTGAATGTAAAGCAGAGGTGAATAGTTGGATGTCCTAGAAACCATTGTGAGAAATTTGGATGGACTCGTCCCAGAAGGATTTGGATTTTTAAAAAAGTTGCTTGTGAACAGTAGGTCATTCCAATGGTTAGAATTCTCCTCTAGCAATAGAACTTATTCTGTGCCTGTATTTTCTGGACTTAGAAAGACCAAATTTTGGTTCACTTTTGTACTGCATGTAGAAAAGGTATAGATGGGGATAATTATACCGAATGTGTGCACAGGAATGAGGGCCTTATTAAGGCACTAGGTGGGCATTAGATGGGAGATTGCAGCATTCAATACACAGGCAGCAAACATTTCGTGTATATCCCAGTTAATTGCTGTTACTCTGCACTTGATTTCATAAAGCTGCATTCATGAGTGGAAAAAGCCTGTCCTGAAAGTAGTCACTGCTTAATACCTGTATCATTTCTCTTTACAACCACACTGTTGCTGTAATGCCCATAACATGACTTGACAATGGTTGGGCAGCTGGTGTCATCTGATTGATCCTCATTAGACTAATTATGAGTGACTCATCAGTGTCTTCTACTTCTCTGTTGTCAGCTGGGCCATAGTCTTCTTTTGTCTCTGGAACTTCTTCAGGGCAGGAACTAACTTCTGGGAAAAATATGCTGCCTTTCACAACAGGACCTTGACCTTTGTCTGAAATCTCTGGATATTGCAGCTTATTGTCTGAGAACACAAACAGCCTGGGTATGCCTGGACAAAACCGTCTGATAAAAGAAGAGAACGTAGGAAAGAGATCCTTCCTGTGTGTCTGAAACCAGCCATGGTAAAAACAAACTGTAAAGGATCAATGAACATACAAGACTGTGCTGCTGCTGTTCACTGACATTTTTGGCTGAATTTATCAAAAAGACAGGAAATCTTTACCCAATGAAGTTAAATTCACCTAGAAGACAGGCATATTGTCCTACAAAATGAAGAAATTGATGAGAAGGATATTCCAGACAACTTCTCTCCAATTTTGGTGTTTTCAATCCACATATCTTGACCTCTCTACCAATACCCTCACCTACTTCCCCCTCCATGCCACCCCTTCCCCCTCCAGCACTGCTCAGACACTTTCGGGTGTATATTGGTCATGGCAGCTTTCACCCCTCCACGTAGAGAAATCATGCGGATTCTTTGGCATCCTCTTGCAGCAGCTCAATGGCTTCCAGCATTCCATCCCCCCATGGGAGGCCTGGGCTACAGCTCCTCAGGAGTGCAATACCCCAGTATGATCCACAAAAGGATGCTGTGGAGTGCTGCCATGAGCAAGGCAGTGTGGAGGAGCAGGCAGCTGCACACCAGGTTGCCCACTCGGCGTGTGGCAGGAGCACAACCTGCCTGCACCTCAGAGGCTTTGCAGAAGTGACAGGTGACATCCTGCAGGGCCCTGACTGGAAGGACACAGTACCAAACAACACCACAGCTATTAGGCACTAATAGTACCTGTAGCACCAGTAGTACTACCTGTAATACCAGTCACATGTCCCAGCCAGCAGTGCTGAGTGTGGCTGCCCTCTGAGCCACCGTGAAGGCATGGTTCCTCCCTCCTCAATCCTCTGGGGGAACACACAAACTGTCCTTCCCTCCAACCCTTCCTGCTTCCTTACCAGCAGCATCCCTCCCTCTCTTTAGCCCACAGGAGGAGTCAGAGGAACCCAAAATGGTCCCGGGTCATGTTGACTGATAGGTTTGAGTCCCCACAGGAGGAAGTGGAGTGGGACAGATGATGAGCAGTTCCTCCTGTCCCCATGGCATCCTGTAGTGTGGCTTCCCATGGTGAAGCCTCTGTGAAATAAACTGTGTGTCCCAGCAAGATGAGATTAGCTGATGAGTTCAGGGTTTGGTAGGGAAAGAGAGCTTTCCATCTATGCCCCCAGCCCCAAAAGCTTACTAGTCTTCACCATGATTAGTGACTTATAGTTATAGATATATGAATGTACACCTGCAATGCTAGCAGCAACTGTGTGGTGCTATCACATTCAACAAAAAGCAGGATGAGCACAGGCGCAGTGACAATGGAACAATGTCCTGGCTCTTCAGAGCTGGTGCATGACAACACAAAATACATGTGCCCCAAATCTGCTCTTGGTTCTGTTCTGCAGAGGATTTTACACACCTGTCTAGGTCTGGAGCAAAACCTGAGACAAAAAACCCCAAAGAACTAAATATTACCAAACTCTGAGAGATCCAGATCAATTTGCCCAGCCCAGAAAAACCCAAATCCAATCTTTAGTGAATTTTGGATCTGGAGATCAAGTAAGACTTCATGGATTGGTCCTACCTTTAATATAGAAAAAAATATTTCAGCCCTTAAAGCAATTCTTTTTGTCTTGCATGACCGCCTTTCTGATTTCAGGATTTCAGTGATGACTAAAGACATTGTTACTGACTTGACCTCTCCCAGTGGAGGCATCTTTTTACCTATGTGTTTCTTTGGGAGGCAATTATTTTTCTTCCTGCTTCTGAGGTTTGCAATTTTGGAGCTAGCGCTTTCTTTCAAGCTCCCACAGCCCTCTCAGGAACCTCTCCAGGTAAAAGCAAATGTTATCTCAAAGGGGTACTGAGGCTTTTATTACATCCTTACTTCACTTTTATAATTCGTTGTTTGCTGATCTGCCTGCCATTTCCCTGAGGCATTTGTAGCTCACGTTAAACTTCACTGTTGAAACCTGTATTTCTGAGCATTTTGCTTATTTCTTGAGAAAACTTCTCTGATTTCATCCTGGTAAAGTGGCAGTTTCAGGTTGAAATTAATTTTCTACTTACCAGCTTTCAGAGGTGCTTTCCTCTTCTCATAATCTTATTTTCCTATTACTTCATTTGCAGCTTTGTCCCTTTGAATGGTTTTTCATCTCCTTCTGTCAGAGTCAGTTTCACTGGCAAACCTCCAGAAAACTGCCAAAGCCCCACATTCTGTGCAGGCCTGAGAGTGAAGTGTCCTCACCTGCCAGTTCAAGTCACCCAAAATGGGACTTTGTAAAGGGATACTGTAAACTGGCCAGGACTGACTCCAGCTTCCCCTTCGATTCCCCTGACAGGTTCTTCTTGTTTCCCCCTCCTTTCCCTTTTTGTCTGTGATGGACGCATTTGTACAAAAGCCAAGCACAGGGATCTATGCCCCCAGCGTTAGTAAGACAGACAAATTCAGCTTCAGTTGTCTCCAAAGACAAAGATACACATAATACACCATGAGAGAGATATAAATGCTAAGTCCATTTAGCAACAGCTGGAAAACCTAGGAAAGCTCACTGGAGAAGAGGGTATTTTCTCTGTGGTTGTACACTGAGATTTGCTACAAGCACAGTTTGAAAATCCCCTTAACACTGCAAGTTTCTGTGTAAGCTACATGCACAATAAGGTCAAATCCTGCTTCCAGTTCCACCTCTGTACAGGTCCTCTCAAACTGCAAAGGGAAAAGAGCATCTATTTTGGCTTCTCTAGAGGAATAGTCAGGTGCCACAAAACTCGTGTTGCTTGTCTCAGCCCTCAGCCACACTGGGAAGGTGCATGCATTTGGTGGTGACCCTTGGCTAGGAGATCCTCCCAGTCAGTGACCAAGGCTGTTCTGAAACACCTTCTACTCTCCTACTATAAGTGAACAGTGATGGAAAATCAGCTGTGCCCTACTTTCTGTGCTTGCTGAGATTACTTCAGCAGTGCTCACGGATGATTTATCTTCCGGAAGGCATTCAAACAGTCCAGCTATGTCTGCTCTCACACGTCTCCACCTGAGAAGCAGAGTGACTCCTCTGGCTTGGAGCCACACCCACCCTACCCCTCCTGAACAACCTGGGGCATATGGGACTGCCAGTGCAGCTCGGAGGGGTGTTCCCAGAGGGTGGCACCAGCACTGGGCATGTTCCAGAGTGCTGAGGATGCCACAAAACCTAGAGAAACAGTGGAAGGGAGCAGGAAATCCTGGGATGCCATTCCTTAAGCAGGCATACCCACACCATTCTTCAAAGAGGCTTGAAGGGTTTGCAGCCGCTGCCCAGAAATGGGGCCCAGGGTAGTCAGACCTGCCATCTGCTCCAACTTGCTAGAATGCTATATATGAGCATTTGGAAACCACAAGAGTTTGCTTCTGACTCTACAGGCATGTGCTTCCCTAGCACAGACCAAAACCAGCGGGCATTGCCCGAGCCTGGCCAGTGCAGCCCCATCCAGCTCCCGCTCCCGCTGGCTCTGCTGGCACGCCCAGGCCCTCCCCCAGGAGTGCACCAGCATCACCTCTGCCTGCTTTGGTCTGCCTCCACCTCTGACAAACCTCTGCAGAACCCCAGACATCTGATTTTGTTCCTCCTGTCTAGTCCTTGTTGCCCGCACTGCTGAGTTCTGCCTTTTCCCGTATTTGCTACACCACTAAAAGGGCAGCCTGTCCATGGAGACCACACTGAGCACAGACATAAAGAACAGTGAGGACCACGGCACACCACAAACACCTACCCTGGCATGCCCTGACAGACAAGGGAAAAGCTATGCAAGATAATAATTCTGCTCCAGCAGGATTCCTTAACTGCTTTTCCAGATTTTGTAACATTTTGTTGGTTTAGGATAGACAGTGAAAGTCTGATTTCAGAAGCTGGATGGATTTTACAGGGAAACACTTTCAAAATTAGATCTTTTGAGCCATGCTTTCACATTTCAATGGCTGCTGTATTGGTAGCAGCTGGAGTTAGCACCTAACTCTTGACTTGGTTTGAATAAACCAAATGCTTCTTGATGAGTCTACTTCCAGGCTTGGCATGGAAGCAAAATACGACAATGAGTGGTAAAAGGTATATATGAAAGTTTTGGGGGCTATGTCTGGATGACAGCAAAGAGAGATTCCACTTTTATTAATATTTTCCATTTTTAGCACTTAGACATAACCCTTTAAAAATGTCTCACTTAAAATCAGAACAACTTTTCTACTGGTTTTGATGGAATTCAAGTTCAATGCATTAACACTGGTCTATCAATATCTTACAATTTGTACCAGCATTAGCATTGCTAATAATTTTACAGTGAATGTCATGATCTATAAGAGGATTTTATGTTCAACTTACTAGCAGAATATAACACTTTTAAATGATACTTGACAATTTCTAGCTGATAAGATCTGAAAAGTGTGAGTCCTCAGTATTTTAATGCAGAATACAAATTATAGCCCAAGGGTAGTATTTTTGTATTTAACTTCTTAACCCGATTTTGGCTTACTTTGGAGGTATAAGGTACTCTTTTTCAAAGCTTGTATTTGGCAAGACAGCTATTCTTTGTTGTCATCCATTGCACCAGGAAGTCATTCATTAGCTCAGACTTGTTTAGCTGATTTTTACTTTTATTTCACAGATCCCTCATATAAATAGAAATTATGCCATACCAGTAGTGTCTTGAATTTTAGGCAAGTCTGCCTTTCTCCCAAGAAAAGAAGTGGTTTGAGAAGTCCAAAAATCTTGTCCCCAGCTCCTCTTTTCCTTTTGCTGCTACAGGCCACTTGCACAGCAGACATCTGCACTGGTTTCTAGAGCACCAGGTCATCCTTGCTCTGAGCTGGGCAAGACCCTGGAGGGGTCTGGTCCAGGTTTGGCTATCACAGAAAAGAGGATTATTAATCCCTACTACCAACACTGAAAGAAGAAAGCAAACAAGAAAATGCAGCCTGGCAAGGAAGCCCCTTGTGATGCTGCAGTTTTGACACCTATTTACATACCATCTGTTGGTCACGGCTGTGCCTGCAAGGACAGAATGCATTTAATTGGAATGGGCCTGGAAAAGCAGTGTGAAGGGACAGTAAAGCAGTGGTGGAGAACACAGGCAGCATGTTTTGCAGCGTGATGCACCAGACACTTGATATCTTGTGTTTCTTCATTCATTCATTGCATGGGGAATTTCTCAGATGCCTTTTCCTCGCTGCCTGCAGTGTGAAGCACAGCACTGCTCCACGGCCATCTACTGAGAGCGAGGCAGATCTCACCATGGATACCCATTTAAATAGGGAAGTCACAGGACAGTTGCTATTTCTGTGCCTGAATGGAACTCTATTGTGCTATATCTTTTGCTCCAGTGAAGCAGAACAAACCCTTCTTTTTCTTTGTTTATATGAGGTGAAAAAACATACTGGTACTGACTTTCAGATAAAAAAACCTCTTAGTTGTAGTCAGTTCCTTCCCTCTTTAAGAACATCTGGGGATACAGAGACAGTCCATCTGTCTTGCTCCAACACTGAGACAAAACACCTGTGATCTAAAATACCCTACTTATTTCCTGTCTGATTACACCTCATGCCATCGTCCTTGGTGATCAAGGACTGTTTCTTTTCTCCATACGCCCATATCTAGAAACACCAACTTCCAGGCACCAGCCAAATATAAGTTTTCGCTATCATGCATGGAATTTTTTTTGTTGTTGTTGAGGTATTGAGTCAAACCTCAGAAGACCTCAGACTTGTCTCAGAGGGCCATTGTCATCCTTGGTGTAATAACCCATCTCTCTGCACTCTGGCTTTCTGTCTCTATTTTTAATTTGTTTTGCTACAGTGTCCTTGTCAGACACTAGAGGCTCCTTGTCGTTCTCTTGTACAAACATGTAAGCAAACAGTAGTTATTGCTGCAGTAAATTCACATACTCAGAAGGAAATGATTTCTGAGGAAAAAAAAATCTGAGGAAGAAAAAAAATTAGGCAAAAGGAAAAAAAACCCAAAACAGATAATACACTGTACTTAAGTAACATCTGAGATGCATTCACTGCACAGCCTTGTGCACAAGCCAGTGCACGATGCCAGGCCAGTGGTTGTCCCTGGGAGCTCCCTCTGCCCTGCCTGCCTGGTGCTCTGAGCCAGCTCGGGGTCCACCTGGGCATGGGCTCTGCCCAGCTCTGCTCACAGCTCACATTCTCACACACAACTCCAGATGCACTTTCAGACCCCTCATTTCTAAAAAGAGGTTATAGAACTTTCACAATGTTAACATCGATCAATTTTTAATGCATTATCTTTAAGGACACTATGCAAAGTCTCGTTGTGAGGCACATCCTAAAGGACAATAATATTCCCCTTGCAGGTTAGGAGACCTAGGAGGTGTCCCCACGTGAATTGGTTGTCCAGGCTTCTGTTACAGTCAGTGGAGTCCAGAGACCTGCCCACTTCACCCCAAAGCAGACATCTTGGCACACCAACTAGCTGGCTAAACTCAGATTTCCAGTGCCAGCTCTGCCTCTGGTATCCAAGATATTTACACAGAATTGCCAAATATTAAACATGACCTTTCTCCCTCCCAAGTGGCAGCTGGAAATTGGGGCCTATTACAGGGTATCTCAGATGGCTCTAAATAAATAAATGTGGACAACTGAAGCAGTCAGCAGGATAGCTCTTCAGGTTTCCTGCCTATGATGGGAGTTTGGATCTGTCTCATACAGAGATGCTTCATCCTTCCTGAATGTCACCAAAGCAGACAACTGCCTTTTTTTTTTTTTTTTTTTTCTCTCTCANTTTTTTTTTTTTTTGTCCTTCCCAAAGGATGGGAAACTTGGCTCCAAGTTCCAAATCAGCTCCTCCCCAGAGGACATCACGGGGCTCACCCAGCTCTTCATGACTTTCCATACCTCCAAGCAGTATCCAGCCTGCCTTTAGCCAATGCACTGACATGGTTTTGTGCACTGTGTGAATTAATTCCACTATAATGTAAACTGCAGAAAATAAAGGATGTTTATCCAGGACTCAGCACCCTCAGACTTTCTCATTACTTACATTGGCTCAGTGGTGCCAATCAGGGTAAGTATTTATTGCTGCAGGCTGTTTACTGCTCCATATCTGAATATAGCTGCTGCCCTGCAGAACTCTGAAGAACTCTGAGAGCCTGCCTGAACTCACAATTTAATGATAAAAAAGATGCCGGGAGTTGAAAACAAGAGAGAAAATTGATGAGCAGAAGAGGTAACAGTGACAAAGTCAGGAGAAGCAAAATACTTTTTATTCTACTCTGTTTATTTTTTACAATTACATGCTTTTCAATTAAAGCATACTTTCTTCAATAAAACTAACCAAACCATACATGCTTCATAGCTCTTTCCCCCTTCCTGTTTCTCATTGTAATTTGTATTTCTCAGTAGCAAGATCGGACTTTATATAATTTGATGTTTCCATTTAATCCTATTTAAGGATTCTCTTCCATGTTTTAACTTCCATCTGCTTTTCTACTGTTGGTTCAGGTGTCTCTCCCAAGCTCAGTGCTGGATTATCAGCAGAGACATACAAGGCCTTTCTTTCCCTAGTGGTCTATGAAACAAGGCAGGTCGTGTTCATCCATTCTGCCTCCATTCCTCCATGTTGGTTTCCCTCCAGGCTGGACCATGTGGCAGCAGGTAAGTTTCCCACTGGTTTCTCAGCAGGATCTCCTCTAGATTTCCTGGGACCATCAGTCCTGTTGTGACAGGGACATTGAGACATCACCTCATTATCCTATCCATACGATCCCAACAAATTCCAGCTCACCTCTATCTGCCATCCAACTCACGTCACAGAATCCATGGACACACCTTTGCAGATACAAGATCACTTCTACCATTCATTTTAAAAGATAATTTGTGTTATCTCTGCAGGACACCTCTCACTTATAACTCAATTTGATAAAAATCAGAAACATATGACTGAAATATTACCCATTTTATAGCAGACACCAAAATATGCTGCTGCTGTGCCACATGCAGGAGAAGAGGCACTAGAAATGCAAAAGGCATCACAGGCAGCATTAAGCTTTTTTAAACAACCATTGTGTATTGAAAATCAGGGTTTTGTATTGAAAATTGGTACATGCATTTGCACTGTTATCTCCTGTTCAGATTTCCACAGCTGTACTCTCAGAGCTCTCCTCTCTCCAAACACAGAAGAGACACAGAAGGTTGGAGAGAAATATTTTTTTTTTCTGTGCCAGAAAAGGGTTGTTAAGAAAACATCTCTTGTGCACGTAGGTCACACTGGATTTGTCTCATTTGGGCTCATCCTTGTGTCACCAGGCATTGGCCTGTCCCAGGCAGCCTGGCTGTGATGCAGAGAACTTCCTGATTTATTTGTCCAGTGAACACTGAGCCACCTGCACATGTCACAGAAGCCACAGAAGCCACCTGACATGCTCCCAGCTCCAGCTCAGAACTGACCTCACCAGACTGAGGAGCAAAAATTGGTATAAACATGTATTTTTCACTACTGGGTAGTTCTCATGGTGATTTTATATCCATCTGTAGTAATAACAGAAGGATGAATACGAAGTTTGTGTCTGAAGCCTGTGTTAGCTGACCATGGCTGCCTGCCACCAGGAGAGAAGGCTCTGTTATTTCCCTGACACTGAACTTTCCACGTTGCACTTAGCTTGTTCTTCAGACTTCCTATTGTACAAACTGCTTTTTTCTTTTCCCTTTAAAACAGCTTTCTATTTTTTCTCTTATACCCCAGGGGAAGTTAGAACTGAGATTGCAAAAAAAACTCTGCATAAATGATACAGTTTTTAGGTGCACCTTGAGGTGCACAGGGATTTCCCCATACTTAGGTAAGTATGCTCAGTTTAAATGTCTAACATATCTGCCAGTAGGTCACAATGAGACACCTCTAGTCACCATTCATATGGGATTCCTCCACTCCCTTTACAGGTCATTCCACTCCCAAATCTGGCACACATGACCTGTCCAGGGGTGGCCACAGCTCTCAGTCTGGTACACTCAGCTGTGCTTTCATCTCCTCCTTCTTTCATGGGCAGCAACAACGTTTAGGGCAGCATGAGTACTCTGGAGCTTCAGCTCCAGACTTAACCCATCGCCACCAAAGTGCTTGACCTTACTCAACCTGTAGATGATTTAAAAACCTGCGTTTCTCATTCTGAGTGATTCCATTAATTGGTCAGGAGCTCCAAGTCCTAATCAAACAGCAAACACTCCTTTCTGCCTGCTTGGAGCCATGTGTACAGACTTAGCAGGGAGAAATAAAGCATGGACCAAAAATAAGACCCATCAATATGATGGAAAAAACACGCAACGTCCTAAGAAAAGGAAAACATCACTGGAAGAAAGATAGCAAGTTTTCAAGCAAATCAGCCACCTGAAACTAAGTGTTACCATCATAATTTGGAAGAGGAGAGAGTTTGTCAGCATTGCAGGTGAGTCAAGGAAGCACTGGGAAGACAGGAGGAACAAACTCTAACCCCCGCCTCCTCAGAGACAGTTGCTTCAGCAGGAGCTCTCTTTGTGTCTTGAAGTAACCAGCAGCCTCCACAGAAGCTCTGTGGTAGAGAAGGAAACAGATCAATCAGAAATTTTCATGAGAGCAACAGTCGTTTATACAGGAAAATGCTTCCCCTGAGGATCAAGGCCCTCCGGTATGGAACATGTTTGAGATGTCAAGATCACTACTTGAAGCATGAAATGAGAAGAAAGCACTGTGACTTCTTGAACAAGATCTAATTGTGTTATCTTTCTGAGTACTAGAAAATAACAGGTGTGAACACCGTCCCTCTTACTGGAATCCTTCTGCTGGCTGGAAACCAGAAATGAATGCTCATGTCATGGAAAAGGGCTCTGCCAGAGGGAAGAGGATTCATAGGCCTCTATTGAATAGATCATCTTGACAATTTCTAGCATTCAGCAGCATGGAGTGATTTCTTTTACAGGCCTCCAAAGAGAAGTTGTCTTCTTTGACTGAGGGGAAGAGATGCAAAGAACAATCAGACATGACTTTACGGAATATCAGCACCTGATGGTTTTCTTGTGGAAATCTTGCTTTGTTCCCTACCTGCTTTTGCAGCACACAAGAGATACATCAAAAAACCCAGTGAGGGTGGGTTTGTGTCACACTGCATCTGTAAATTAAGGGCATAAAATAACTGGAGACAGGACAGCAGAGTTTCTTTAACACAGATTGGTTTCCCCAGTAGCTGTGCTGTACAGCAATTCCTAAGTATTAACAAGCCCAGCTCGCCAAGTGCAGGACTGGAAGCCACTCTGTCCCTCTGCCACAGGTGACAAGGGCAGGGGTCTTCTTCAAGCAGCTCAGAGGCAGCCAGCTCTTCTCCATCCCTATTTTGTTCCTTTCCTTAGAATTACAGGGAATCTGGTGCCAGTTTATCAGATGGAGACTAGTGGGCATCTCTGAAATGTCCCCAAAAAATCTATCTTGAAATATATATGTAAGTATAGGTAAAATTTACCATAAAAGAATATAATTATTTTTAAGTATTCAAAAACTATCTGAGGTTCTCAGGACTGGATGTTATCAACTCTCAGTGACTATAGACCCTTGTTTTCATGTGATTCTTATTTGTAGTCCACAAGCCATTAATTTCTTCATTTATATAGCAGAGTAGAGGAGAATCTACAAGCAAATTATCCTCTAAACATTTCAGAATGGGAAGAGTGACAACCTTTTTTTTAATTTATCTAATAATTACCTTGAGCCCTGCAGCTTCAGAAGCAGTAAGCCCATAGTTCAGAAGGATATGGGAAAAGAAGCAAACCAAGAAATCCTTCAGTCCTCACTGATGAATACAACAACCAGAGTTTTCCTGACACCTTTGTTGCTATCACCCTAATCATACCTTTTAGCAAAAGTACTTTTTGCATCACTAAGAAAGACGTGACCTCCTAATCCAGCCGTAAGGTGTAAAACTCTCAAAAGATCCCTTTTGTTTGGTATGTTCCATTATAAGCAGTAGGTTATCTCACTTCTCCTCAGAGCTGTGTAAAAAATCAAGGCCAGGAACAATCATCTTGGGGGACATGGAAATGAAGGGTCAGGAACTGTACACCCAATACTTGGCAAAAGGATACACAAAGGTCTCCTTGCCTGCTCTGAGCAGTTTCAGTGCATCTGAAGAAGGGTTGCATCACTACCAGAGACAATTTATTTGCAGCTCCACTGCTCTTGGCATGGCCTGAGAAGTCCTTTCCCAGCTACACCAGCTGCTGGTGGCCTCAAAGGACTAGAGAGCACCTGGGAATCACTAGCACTGGAAGGGTTTTTGGATAGACTCCTTTTTATCCTGAGCCACAGTGACCCTAAAAAAGTGTTAAATTACTGCAGCCAACTATGCCCTTAGGAAGTCCTGGCAAAAAGGACAAGCCAGCATTTTGACATAAGAACGTCTCTGAGATCCTACAACAAGACCACAGTAGTTCAAACTATTTTTAAACAAATAATAGTCATTGTTTTATGGCATTTGAAACAATAAAATGGGCCTGAGTTTCATCTATTTACCAGTCTCCACCAAGTTCTTTGTTATAAATCTGAAACTTTAGCCTATCTTGTATCCAATACACAAATGAAATAGCACCCTGCAGCATTTTCTTTTGTGGTTTCATTTTTGTATAAATTTATACCCTCAGCATTCCACTGTTGAACATATTTTATAGTGAAACAGAGGAAGGAGAACCTGAGGCTTCCCAGTTGAAGCAACATCACTCAGACCATAGAGGCTACACCAGAAATTTGGAGAGCATTTCTGTGTCACAGAGAGATATTTGATGCAGAGCTTAAGCAAAGAACCACATTTCTCCACATAAATTAAAAATTTAGGAGAATTCTGTGATTTAAATTTCATTCTATGTTAATGCCATTATATTTAATGATATGACTGATACTAGATTTAGGGAAAAGTGTTGCTTTAGAAACTATTTTTTGTAATTAATATTTCACTTGGACTAAATGTTAACTTCCAAAAAGAAACACTTCTTGAATTCTATGTTTGGTCTTATTGTACATAATATTCTGCTATGATGGGAGGGTTATATTAAACAATCTATCTGATGCCAAATTAACTAATAGCCAAACAAAATGTTAATTCCAAGCAAGGAGTACTTTTTTCCCGAAAACTTAAAGCAAAGATGCCACAAATATGTTTCTATAGCAAGTACATGCTTATTTTTCAAGTCTTGAGTATTTAAGTTACTACCTTTCAACATTTTATCCCAGCTCATTATTATGCCTTATTCAATATATTCCTTCTATAACTAGAAACATTTGATATTCATAGCTTTGTAATTCATTCATTAGGGGCATGACAATTTCATGTAATTTTCCTCACAGATGTCCAACATAATTGAGAATTAAAATTGCATCCAAACACACACACAGACAAGATATAGAAACAGAAAATCTTAAAATCTCTGAGAACATGAGCAGGAAATACAACTAAAGATGCTCATGTTTGAAATTGGAAGTCTGAGGATTAAAAATTGATGAATATACAATCCCACAGAATCTTAGTACTGTGCTTAAGAGGACAGAGATACAAAATTACAATAATTTTTCAGAGCATATACAACTTTTACATGAGACCTGTTACAACACAGAGCTCAAATAAATCATGCTTTAGTTTGCCACCTGTTGATAGGGGATAAATACACTCATACTTCACACAGGAGCTATAATGATATTTAAAGACTGTTGTGAAGTGTTCAGAAATAGAAGTGATAGAACGGTGAAAATAGGTGCAGAGGCAGAAAATGGCAAACATCCTTACTGCTAAGGAAATCTTAGAGTCCAGACCTCTTAAAATTTTTTACTCAGCCAGAAAATGTATAAATTATACAATGTTTCATTAAAGATTAATTAGCTTTTAAAAACGGGCCAAAGTTAAAGAAATAAATATGTCACAGATTAACAATAACTAAATCAAAGACAGAATGTTGTTCAAACACAGAATATGCAGGACCTGATTTCAAGTCCTGATTCTGCTACACCTCTGCTACCTATAGACAAAGTAAGGCCTGTGCACCAGTCAGTTTTATGGTAGTGCAGAGTCCATGAAACATAATAGAAATTTTCAGATTTATGATTATGCTCAATTAACAGTAATTATAACTGGTAAACCACCTCCTGAAAGTTTGCAATCAGCTGCTGTTAACAACAGTTTTAATTTTCATGGAACCATCTAGAGCTTAGACTTTTTTTACAGGTTTAACGAAGGCTTGTACCAACACTACAGCCCTATTTTAAAATGGTCTCCGTGCCTTAAAGAAATCAGACTCACCTGCTGCAGGGATAAGGCCAGAGGGAAAATCTGCTGAGTCTGGGATTGTTTGAACTGGTTCTACAGCAGCACATTAGAAGGCTTGATATCAAACAGCAACTGACCCAAGAAAGACACAAAGTGCACGTGTTCAAGTGCTGACAAGTGGGCACTCAGTGCTGCTGCCTGGGCATCAGGATTACAGTGCAGTCTAGCTGGATTTTGGCACTGGATATAATTAAGAAATTGTCTCACGACAGCCTCGCCACAGTGTTAAAAATGACTGTTCAACTAGAAAACAAACAGATCCGAATGATCGCCTGCTTTTAGCGAGACTGAATACTCTGTAGTACACATCTGCACTTAGCTGAGAAAGGGAGGAGTAGGCCATAAAATATCAAACAAGAAGAAAAGTTATACTGGAACATATCTCTGTCTTCCTCATCTGAGCCTGGGTTGTTCCTTCAGTTAGAAATGCATGGGGTAGCAGGGAGCATAAATCTATCTGATCAGTAATGGCCTTCCATCAGTTTACTTGATAATTAATTTTCACTTAGCTATAAAGGAAGCCTGAATATTTCAGTAAACTATAGGATACCACATGGAGCTGAAACTTAGATATGCCTATCTTGTATAATCTTTTGGCAGGTCACTTAATCTCTCTTAGTTTCCCCTCCTCCCTTTGGAAGGATTATTTCATTTCTCCTCCTCTCCTCCATGATGAGATGATCTGCTTGGAACAAGGACTGTCTATGACACAGTCATATATTTATTTAGTTGTGACTTATGAAAGATACTGACGTAGAGATAACATATATTTAAAATGCCACTCATCAAATCCATGCAATAGGGACTGGTTACAGCATTCTATTAAAGTTTTATGACAGGAATAGCCCATTGTGTACCATCATTGAGTATCATAGGTTTCAAAATACCTCTCTTCCTGCAAATCTGGGTAATAGCTTCAGGAATCATAAAATATTAGTTGGCTCATAAGGTCTCACAAAACTGCACAGTACTAAATGGTTTGTGACTTTTGGTAAGTGTTCCAGGTCAGCAATTCTTAAATACTAGTGATTCATGAAGGCTTATCCCACAAATCTGAAGGGTAAATTATTTTATCAGTGTTTTTCAAAGGAGTATAAATAAATAAACATAAAAACCAAAACTACACACAAATAAACAATGAAAAAAAAATAGGTAGTCCAAACCAGGAACTTCCTTACAAAGCAGAAATTTAGTTCTGTGTTAGTGGAAGTTTTTATCATACCACCCCAGTTCTTCACAAACTTCAATGAATTAATTCACTATTTTCTTGTGAGAAAGGAAATATTATCCTTTTTATTATGTTGAGAGGAAACCATAAAGACTGTAAAACCCAAGTGTTTCAGTACATCCAGTGTTTTTTGAGGGTTTGGTTTTCTGACAGCTCAGTTTCCAGGTTTAGTTTCCAGGAACACTGCATTATTTGCAGCTCCTCTTTGTACAGAGTTATCTAAAGTATACCAAAGATCTTTTTTTCCCTCCTGAACTATGAGTCCTAATTAAAAAACTTAAAAAAGAATTACAGAATGAGATTCATCAAGGGTGGAAGAGACCTTCAAGATCATCTAGTCCAGCCATCAACTCAACACTTTCCACAACTTCCATAGCCATCCCCAAACCATATCCCCAAGGGCCACATCCAAGCACCTCTTGAATGCTTCCAAAGACTCCACCGCCTCTCTGGGCAGCTCATTCCAGTGCCTCAGCACTCTTTCAGTGAGCATTCTTTTTTCTAATATCTAAGCTGAGCTTCCCCTGGCACAACTAAAGGCCATTCCCCCTCATCTTTTCACTTGAGTTTTGACAGAAGAGACTGACCTCAGCGTGGCTACAAATCTCTGTCAGGGGGTTTCAGACAGCAATGAGGCTCCCCCTAAGACTTCTCCAGACTAAAATGTGATTTTAAGAATATATCACTAATATACTGAAAAGTAACTTAGTCCTTTCTATATCTGATTGATCACACATCAAGGAAAAGACCAATTAGTTAGTCTAACCTTGCTTGTTTTTTCTGGACTAATGGTACAATCATCTATTCATGGGCAGTGCTCCTTCAGAGGTGCACTCTCTCCCCTGACTGCTGAGTATGAGATGTAGAAGAAACAGGAGTAGTTTGTCCTACCCCACCCAGCACCCATGGCCAATCTGTAATATTTCACTCCTATCTGGAGTCACCATCCTATCACTGTCACTCCTCAGCTACCAGGGAACACATCAAGCCTTGGATCTCAGCAGTGTGCCATGAAAAAATGGAAGCATTTTTAGAGATTAGGTTCTCACCCCCCCACAGTGAGAATCAGAAGGGGGTCCAGGCAAGTAGAAAACTCTTACTACTTTCCAGAAAAAAGTAGTTGTTGCAACAACCAAGTGTTGCATGGGAATACAGCCTGGGGAGACGTGAAGACTGCATGGCTAAAGGGGTAAGGAATTTTGAGGGTCCTCAAGAAAAAAGATATAATGGGGCTTATGAGAGTTTCAGAGTTTAAAATCAGACCTTTCTGTTTTTTTCCTTGACAAGTACTGCAGTCTGCTGAAAAACAGTCTGACAATAAAGAGCAAAATTATATTGAACTCCTTTATATTTTTTTTTAAACAGGAATAGCATTTTTTTTCCCTGTTTTAGACTTTTAAGCAATCAATTATTTATACACTGGCCATGTGGCGACCACCTCATGGAACAGTGACACTCCCTGCACTGCTTGAGGTACTAGCTGTCCTTCAGAACACCTACTCTCAAAGCTGGTTTATTCTTTTTCCTCATCAAGCCCTATCCTATCCATCTTCTTCTGCTCAGGGCTTTTTCCTCATGACAATTCTGCAAAAGTGAAACAACTTGCTATGGAAAACATCCCCTTGTCGCCCAAGAGTGCTGAGGTCCATGAACAGCAAAGCTCTGTGTGCAGTAGGGTCTGAGCTCATTCCAGAAACTGGGATGCTCTTTACTGCCCCTACTAGCAAGGGATTTTTAACAGTACAGTAACATCAAGAACATTAAAACTGTCACAAAAAAACATTCCAAAGAGAGCTTGGTGTCCTTAAAATAGATCTTCTAATTGCTGTATTGTCTCTATGGGAATTTCAAGCAGATACCTGGAAGGCAGGCATATGAATCTTATCAGTAAGGATTAAAAACTGGATTGTCCTACCTGGACGAATTTCTGAGATGTAGATAGGCAGCAACACTTGGTGCAGATAGCTATTGACAGCAGGCTGTAATGTGATGGAGTTTTGCCACACCTGAAGCAGAAGACAACCTGAGGACTGGGAACAGTCCTGGAAGATGATCCTTTCTGGACTTTTTTTTCCCCTAAGTTCCAAGAGGAAACGACAGGTTTTCCTTTTGCCTAATTAGCTGTAGTTAAATACAGATGATGATGTGTACTAAATAACCAGAACTGTTTGACTTTTTTTGTTCTTTGGACAAACAAAAGACCTCTTGAATCTTGTGGGGCTCAGTGCAGTTTGATATAACTAAAGATTTATTCAATTCCCCAGCTTGGGAAGAGCGAGAGAGCTTGAGGTGGAGAAGTTGGGAGAGTCCTACAGAGACTTTACCTCTGGTTCCAACCAGAATGTCCTCCTGTGCTTGCACCCTCATGCCTGGCTCTCTCTGCATTCCCTTTTCCTCCCATGCACGTTGTTCAATCCACCCTGACATTCTGCAGCCTAGGAGCAAGGAATCACCTTGAAACAAAACGCATTTGTACTGCCCAGCGCTTTCTTTGCTTGTCAAGCCTTGGCAGTGCCAGAGGACCCATTCTGTGGGGACTGGAGCTCGCTGTTGGAGGGAAGCACCGTGTGGGTCCTGCTTAACAAAGCCATCCCTGCCTTCCTGCTGCAGCCCTGCTCTTTCCAGCACTGTTCCTCAGCCCTTTGCTTCCTCCGCCTCCTCTTCCTCGGTGCAAGGAATAGCGTGAGGCTGGTGAGGCACTGGCACGTTATTCCCTAGAGCTGCGGGTGCTCTGTGGATGTTGCTGAAGCGTTGAACGCCAGGCTAAACGGGGCTTGGAGCAGCCTGGACTCGTGGAACGGGTCCCTGGCCATGGCGGGAGCGCTGGAACTCGATCATCTTTAAGGGGCCTTCCAAGCATTCTACACTGTGATTCCATGAGACAACACTCTCTGGGCTTTCATAACCCACGTGAAACACAGGGCTTTGTCATTAAATACTTTTCTCCTAAAACTCTCCTCTTTAACTTCATCGCTTCCCTTTGAGCCACAACTGCCCAGCGCTGCTCCACAGGAGCCTGTGCACCAGGACACTCCGCCTTTGCACAGGGCCCGTTCCAGGAGGCCACAGCGCGCCCGGGGCCGGCGCGCAGAGCCGGGGGCGCTCCCGCAGCGCTCGGCGCGGCCCCGCCGGGCTCGGGCACT
>VWZN01020886.1:1072285-1094933 GCA_013396955.1 Regulus satrapa | reverse complement strand
TCACGGGCGAAGCGCTGCCCCCGGGATTGAGTTGTTGTCGGGCCTTCGGTAGCTGCTTCGGCCGAGTTGTTTTCACTCTCGGTTTCAGTTTGGCCAGGAGCTTAAAATTAGTACGTAGCTTTGTCCGCAGTTTAAGCAGATGCGCGCTTGCCGAACGGTGTTTGTTGTGTGAGATTCCTGTGTGGCAGATAAGTATAATTATTTTTATTCTGCAGGTAAGCGAATTGAGGCAAAGTGGTTAAGACTTGCCTGTGGCCACAGAGAGAGCGAGCTGTTTTCAAAACCACTGTTTAAACTTGAGTCACTGTTGGGGTAAAACCATGGGAATTCTGGCTTCCGATTCTGCGTCTTGTCTCTGGCCTAGTTTTGTTGGCCTCTGAATCCTCAGTAAAATTGGAGAAGGAATCTTTCTTAAGCACTGCCTCAAGGAGTGCTGCTGTAAGGTCTGTCTTGTGGTTAAAGTTTCGTGTCAAACTTATCTGGTTTCTTACAGATGGGATAAATTCTCAAAGGTCGAAGCATTGTGTATTTTTTTTTTTTCCCTCAACTTGCTGGGATTTCACAACTCTTGGGTCTTGATTCTGGTCTGGTAACTTTTTATCAGTTGAACTTTCACTTCTCTGCTGATTTGTAAGCATTTCTTCAAGTCAGTTCTCAAGATACGAAGCTGCTGGGTTTAATCACTCTAGCTGTTACAACAACATTGCTCTTTTTATATTTTTAAAATATTGCTTTGTGGCAGGTGAAAGGGAGGTGAAAACTGGCCTGCAGCCTGATGATGTGCATACAGAAAGCAGTATATATTTTATATATAATGTCAGCAGAAAATGTTATTCTTCTAGATGTGCTGTCGTTTATGGGTGTATGCTCTTTTTGTGGAAGCAGCAATTGCTCCTACCTTTAATTGGTCTTAAGTTTTGGGGAAAAAAATAATCTTCATTCGAACAGAAGTAAAAGTTTTACTTAAATGAATTAATTGAAAACATCTGATCTCCTGAATGTTCCTTAATAAACAATTATATGTAACTGAGTCCTTAAGCACACACAGTGTTCTAGGCTAGATTGAATTGTTTACCTTGTAATTTTTTCCAGGTTTTTTTTTACCCATTTGTACACAAAACCTGTAAGGGAATAAAGGTGCCCAGTGCAAGTTTGTGCTGCCTTGGCTGCTTTTTGTGGCTGGCTTTAATGCCAATATACACATGGAAAGTACAAATGACTGATACGTATTTATTAAATGTAGGGCTTAGATACGGAGCTGTGTCTTAAATCTGTTTCTTCACGGAGCAGAACAGAAGATCTGGAACTGGAGGCAGTTATGGGGGCTTGGGGGTTTTATTTGAGGGTTGCTGTTTCTTTGAGACGTCCAGAAATCGTGTAGGCAGTTTGTGATGATGGCGTTTTATTTCGATTAGACCGAAGTTAAATCCTTGGTTTATTTACTGAAATGCAAAGTCAGTACAGTCAGGTTTGCCTAATCTACATGTTCTGTACTGATCTGGTGCTGTGTCCCTTATTAAGTCTCACATCTCACAGCGGCTTTGGCTTTAAATCAGTTGAGAGCTTAATTGGCATGGTAATATAAACTCTTTGTTAAATATTTATTACATTACCTCACAAAATGCACATGCTAGACACGGAAAAGGCATGTTTGTAACCATAGTGCATGACAAATCTAAAGTGACAGCTTAAAGGTAGTAAAAAAGGAGTTACAAAAAACAAAGTAATTAGGTGTAGATGTGTTCCATCAGTTAGATTTTTCTAAAACTAGGTGGCTTTTAGTACCTTCACTGCTATTAATGTTTAATTCCATGGTGTCTATATATATTCATCAGGCATTCACATTCTCGTAAATTAACAGTTAAGGCACGCAAATAAGCACGGAAAGCACTTGGCTTGCCTTTTCTTATGCCTGTGTTGGAAGGAGCAGGTTTTGCAAAGGCCCCCTTATCGATCTGGAAGAAGAGCGCTCTTGCCTTGGCGGTGCAAAGGTGGCTCTGGAGGTAGCTCACAGTGTCAGGAGGGCTGTCGGTGGCAGAAGGAGATGGAGCAAACGAAGAATTGCATTCTGGACTCTGAAGGATATTAAGCTTTGGGAGTGTGATTTGTGTGTGCACGTATGCACACACGTGAGGAACTGTTCCATGGTGTGAGGCGTCAGAAGTGTGGCTTACAAAGTTCTCTGTTCCTCCGAGCGTTTTCTAGCAAAGCAACATTTTTGGGCAGCAAGTTTGTCTGAGTCTTAGCTGTAACTGTGGACAATAATCTCGGGCTGCATTTTTTTCCTGCACGTAACCTGTGATATTCAGCTCACAGGAGTATTGGAAGTCTCGTGCATTTGCATTCAGAATGGGCACACAGGTATGAGTAGGAAGGACAGGATGTTACAAAACAGGACGCTGTAAAGAAGAAAATTAACCCTCTCCCTGCAGTTTGGAAAGAGGCAGTGACGTGTGGAGAGCTGGGCAGAAGATGAGAATAAAAGCTACTCTTGTAGTAAAGGCCCTGGAAAGGCGTTGGAGTGATGTCGTTCAGAAAGCGAGGCATGCACATGCTGAATGGAATACTCTGATTTTAGTCCATATACAAGATCTAGATGGGTGGATTTCACCATAGAAGCCAGTAATTGAATTAGGGAGGGGAAAGTGATTTAGAACTTAAAACTAGCACTATTTCAAAGTTTGTGATCCCTCAAAAAAGAGAAGACGCACACGTCCACCCTCTTCCCCTGAACTGAAAATGTGCTTTGTGAAAGGCACCAGTTCTAACTGTATTTGCATTTTCAAAGCCATGCTTTGGGAAAGCTCTGTTTTCTTTTCCTGTGTGTTAGCTCCCCTGTGCTAAACTCAAGGCAAGCTAGTGTATCATAACAGTCAAACACAGAGATAGCACTGAAGCAACTTCTGTGAACATAAAACTGAGTGATATTTCACCTGGTCAGAAAATGTTCTGGTACTGTAAATACTGGATAATTGAAGAAGACCCATTGCTATTCCAACAATCTGTTTCATTGTCTTTAAGCATTTCATGACTTTGACTTTCTAGTGATAAAAATGTGTCTACAGCGAACAAGATTGGGAAACTTGTTAGAAACAAGAGACCAGCAGTCCATTTCTGTTCCACCCGTTCATCTACTCAAGTCCCATAAAAGTATTGCAAGATAGAAACAATTTCTGTTAAGTAGTTCCCAGCTGGGGGTACTTACATTTGGGTACATCACATTGGGATGTGATGGAGCCAAGAATTTATGAAATCATTGGTCTTTCACATCTGTGTGTGTGTGTGAAGCTGTTCCATACCCTTTCTAAAGAGGGTGCCCCCCCATTCTGAAGCAGGTGCTACGGGCAATCAGTACCTGCAGACAACAAAGGTCCTTTGGAGTGCTTAAATTAGGTGTGACTGTAATTCAGCATAAATGTGCGATTAGGACAGCTGTGACAGTGTCCATTCTGTGATGTGTGCTGCTGCAGGTATTTTGTGTCTGGGTATGTGTTTCAGGAACAGCAATTAACTCCAAAATTGGAAGTCTGACAGAGGTTACTAATATGTGGCTAGCTGCTTGGCCTAGAACATCGCCGGGAATTGGGGAAGCGCTGTTTTGACACCCTGATGAATCACCAATTTCTTTGAGTCTTAATCTTTTCGAATGCTCTCGTTTACCATGGAGGGCTGGGCTATGCATATTCTGGATCCTGTCAGTCCAGCTCCTTAATGGGTAGTTGAATGATGTAATACAAAAGGAATCAGTTGTTCATAAGCTGAATGGATTGCCACCTCTGCACTTCCAGCAGCTCTGTTGTTATTCTCATAAGGAGCTGGTGTCCCGGAGAGCGTATCCCACAGTGAAGGTTTCTCCTGGGTTGCCTCTGTGGCCATGTGGAGTTCACAGATGTATCCAGTTCAGGGTGCATGTATTGAAGGGAGCGGCAGTGACACAACTTTGAGTTCTGCCCTGTTGCAGGTATAGATAGAAATGTAGGTGCCTATAGAAATGTATCTGTCTGCTGTGGTAACCTGTGTTAAATTGGACACAACTGCTTTATCTGTTAGGGTTCTTTTCTAACATGCCAATATCACTTTCATTATTGAAATGGCAAACACTGCCAATACAGACTTTGCAAATTACACCTTCAGGTGCTATCAGAACTTCACGTGGCGTATGTTCAGGAATACACTGAGTTTTCAGTGTGAAGGACATACAGTTATTTTATCTAAAGCTTGTGCTGGGCGTTTTGGAAGTCTAAATACTGTGTGACCTTATTTTGCTTTTAGATTTCTTGTTTTTTGCGCAAGTATCCAAGCAATATTTTCCCTTTGGATGGGTTAATTCTCTCTCAGCCTCATATTGGCTCCTCCGTCCTGACTTCTGAAAGAAAGCAAAAATGGTGAATACTTCATTGGTACTATTCATAAGGTGGACTTCCATCTGTCTTGTTAGTGGAATTGCAAACTTGCTTCAAACACTGTAGATTTCTCTTATTCTGCTAAAAGCATTTATCAGCGTTTCTCGGCAGATCTAATGTTCTGCAGTCTGTTTTCAAGTAAAGTATTTTATAATTACAGGATGCAATGATCTGACAGGAAAACTTGAAAAACAAAATATTAGTTAAATAGAAACTATGTTTAGAAAAAAAATAATTTCATAAATCTAATTTGGCAGAAACTTAATGAAAGGTTTGAAAGCTTTACAGTGATGTCTCTTGGCAGCTTTATGGTTTTGTTTTCGGTCACTGTTGGTATCCATATGCGTATTTTCACAGGTTGTGATGCTGTCACAGGTTGCCCCACAACAGAGTCTGACTCTGACTGTTGTTCAAACAAGGAAGGGATGAATCAACAGGCCAATGTCCAAAGTAGCTTGCTTTTCCATATCCTAGTGCTGAGGGTTTAGGCTCAAATGTTTGGATGTATCCTCCTGGTTTCTGTTTCTCGTCCTAGGAGTTAAAATGTAGAGCAAAAGCGAAGACTGTGCTGGGGCACGGTTACTTTTAAGTGCTGGGCAAACCTGTATGTGCAAAATTTGCAGAAAATTTGCAAAATTTGTCTTATCTCAAGAGTTTCATTCTGGATCAATGTTGTTGCTGCCTGACAGATAGGGACAGAAGATGGTCATCGTGCTGCTGTTTAAAGCAGCAAGGCAAACAGTTTGGTCAGAATATCATTGTCTACATTGGCGTGTCTCCATCCAGGATCTTGGGTTTGTGTCCCTGCTCACATTTAGAGCTTCTTGTCCAATTTTCATAATAAATGTTAAAAAAAAAATAATTATGTCTTAAAGAAGGGAAGGGACTCTTTTTAATGAACATATATTGCAGCTTAACTTACAGTCTATTTTTTATGATTATTTTCTTAGTTGCACAGTTAGAATTATGTATTCTAACTGCCTGAATTCAAGGAATCATTGGAATTTTAGAAAGGTCTGTGCTCAGTTATTTAGACTTGCAGGAAGGAATATTGTCATTAAATCCAAGCAAAAATATTGGCAGTCCATCCCTTAACTGAGAGTCAAAACCTGAATTACTAGTAGTTTTGATTACAGCGATACTCTGGGAAGGTGGGGTGCTCTAACTGTGAGCAAATGTGCACCCAAGAGGTGATAGTCTTTCACACAGTGTTTTAAAACTGAGCTGGAGTTGCCTCTGCTTTTGGTGAGGCTTGTAATGGAGGATGGTAGCCTTTATTAAAAGAGGAAGTAATACTAGAATGACTGGATTATTTGGGTTAAGTTCTTGTTTTAGCAGAGAGGTTAATAAAATAAATTTTGGCAAAAAATAATTTATCTTCAGTTTTTTTTTGTTTTGTTTTGTTTTGTTTGTTTGGTTTTTTTTTACAAAACCTTGAAGTTAAACTATGCTTCTTCTGAAATTAGTTAAATTTCACGTTAGATTTCCTGAGCATGTTTCAAAACTCAAATGAACATTTTAGGTCAATGAATGCTTTTCAAGTAATCTGAAAAAAAACAAAAAAAAAACCCCAAAAAACAACCCCAGAGCTTGGAGGGAGTTCATCCCAGGCTGTTTGTTTTGCAGAATGACTGTTTATTGAAATAGTCAGTGCAGTCTTTGCATTAACAAGAATTGCTGTTTACATTTGTGTTGGGACAAAAATTGTCACTGTACCTTTTTGCTTATCCACTGGCATTATCAACATCATATTTGGTTATATATGCCTTTCTCTCGGACTTTATGTAGATATAGATCCTTTTCTGTGGTGTTGGATTTCTGCTTCCCTGAATTAAGAGTTTATTGTATGGTCCCAGAATGCCTTGATAAAGAACTTGGCAAATTGACTTTGAAGCTATGTATGTGTCTGAAATAATAATTCACAGTACTAAAAATATTACAGGTCCTGGAAATTCCATGTGCAGCTTTTGACCTCCTCTTGCTTAAGTGCAGCACTGATTGCAGACTTGCAGCATGGAATCCAAGTAATAGCAATATTCTAAGATAAGACTATTAAGATCTGTTAAAGAAGGTCAGACTTCTAACCTCACCCTTGGAACTGCACTAAATATTAACCCTGTAGCTTCAAGTGGTGTTTTTAATCTTGCCTTCCATAAAGAGAAAGATATTTTTTTCTGCTTTCTTTTTACCTACTTCTACCAACTTCAAAATTTCTGTGAGGAAGATGATGTTCATAAAATCCTGGCCAGCAGAGCTGGGTTTGTTGTTTCCTTTACCTCTGCCAGGTGTCCTGCCCAGAGTCACAGGCAGGCTGTGAGTGCCTCAGCCACTCTCTGGTTAGCAGTGTAGGGAAGAATGCGGAAAACTTAGAGCTGGTATTGGTAAATCCTGAGGAGGAACATTCAGTAATTGAAACAAGGAAGTTCGTTGTTCCCAGCATTGCCAAACTGACTCTCTTCATGCACAACATTTGACTTGTTCCCTCTGAGCAAGTGCTAAACCTCCTGGAACCTCGTCATGTGTTACTGCATTTGAAGATTTAGTGTTTCTCTGAAGAACTGGGAAAAGCCAAATAGACCATCAGTTGCTGCCTCTTAGCTTTAAAAACTCGAAGCAACTAGTAAAATACTGTAGGCCTGGCAGCTGCTTTGTTAAAGAAACAGATTGTATTAAATGACAGGTCCACTTATAATGAGCCTGAGATGCTCGCGAGTATGTTATCCAGCATAGTTCAGTATCTTTGTAGTTTTCACTCCAAGTCAGGAACCAGTTTGTCTTAGACTGAAACTCTCTCTGGTACAGAAAGTGCAATAGTCTGTAAATGTCACTGCTCTGTGTGAGCTCTTAGCATGGTTAAATGGTGCTTCCTTCAGCAGAGGAATATCTCATACTTCCTTTCAATAGCTACTTAAAAGAAAAGCACGCACAAAAACAAAACAAAACAAAAACCAAAAAAAAACCAAAAAAACCAACCCCCCCACCTCATTTGGTTAAGTGAGAGCAGGCCAGTTATGTGGGGAAGGAAGGCAAAGAAAATACGTTCTTACGCAAGCGTTATCTTTGCATAATAATTCCTCATATGTGCATAATTCAGAGAAGGTAGGGTAGGATGAGGCAGATTTGGTGTCTGGTGTGCCAAAGTAAACTTACCTGCTGTAAATAAGGTGTGTGTCAAGATAAAGAACTATAGTTCATAGAAAAAAATATCAGAGAAGTCTTCCATGTGGCCTTTTCTGATAGACATATTAATCTCTTCATGTAGAGTCTTGGTTGGCTATGGGAAAGAGCAGTACAGGCCTATTTTAAGAGTTCAAAAGTTTAAGCTATCATGTAGTGTTCTGTAAGTGACTGTTTAAAAATAGTACAGGAATGAGCAATATTTTGTGAAATCCAGTCATTAGTGCTAACAGGTATTTGCTCCTGCCCTATCTACTCCAGGGCAAGCTTGAATTTTCTTGCCAATTCAATGTATTGTTTCTAATCAATTCCTCTTCTGCTTTCTGTGTGTACAGAAGTGTTGTGCAGTTCTCAACTCATTAGTGCAGGCAAGCAACATGGATGATGATTGTTGATTTAGGGGAGGTTTTGTATTTGATAGTGCTAAAACTTAGAAACATATTTTTGTGATGCTTTTCATCTTTTTGTTTCCATCATTTAACTTTTGCGTGAAATGACAAAATTTCTGCATCAGTGAGCACTATTTGATATTAAATATTAGTATGGCATTAAAAGCCTGGAACAGTCTCCCAGCTAATTTGTTGGCATAAAGATCTCTGAAGTTATTGAAAAGCTTTGACTTTGAGAGAAAATGCAATTAGCCTATCAAAGATCACCCCAAGGCATCAAGAATTATTACTGGTGTAGAAAGTAAACAATTTTAGCAGTTAAATCTATGTGTATTAGTAAAAAATACCAAGGCTTTTCTTTGTATTGTCTCAGCTGTGACTTGTGTTTGCAGATCAGAATCCTGCTGCAACTGGACATGGAAGCACAGGCTTGTGCATTTTTTTGTAGCTTAGGCAAGTGCAACAGATAAATGCAGGTGGATGGGAGTGTTAGAAGAAATTAATGTGAGCAGTGGGTTAGTATAATATGTGATGCCTATGCTCTGATGAGAACCTAGTCAGTTATTAAAGTATATTAATTAAAGAAAAAAATCTTGCTGAGGGAGGGAGCGTCCATCACATCTTGCAGTTTCTTTTAATCCATGTTAGGCATAAATATAAAGGGGTTTACATACTTAGTCATTATTTAGGCTGGCTGGTTTTAGAAGATTATATGAAAAATTAGTCTGCCTCTATGGTTAGGCTCATTTAACAAATGTATTCCAAATGTAGTGTGGAAGCAGAGGCAGATATGAAGTGCTGTGTGGAGTGTGGGGTCTAACTCCCAAGCTTGTAATTCTGTAGCTGCTTTAAAGCATTCTTTGCCCTGTTTAGGCTTAATTAGTTTTCTGATTATTTCAGTGCAGCAGAGCAATGGCTTGCACTGGCCTGTCCTTTCAGTCTTTAATTCACTACAGGACATGTGCAATCTGTAGGGGTTTCTGTTGTAAAGGTCCTGCAGATATGGTATCGTAGCCTTTACTTTCCTTTTTTGATTTTGGTGTTGTGTTGTGCAGGAACTACCTGTGGTGCTTTCTAACAGCAGCAGCAGAGTGCTGCTTTTCAGAATTGTCATGATTTGGCTGAGCTGCTAACAATTCAACCCTGCCATTTGAGGGGTTTCTTAGAAAATACACAAATCAGAGAGTCGAGAGATGAATTTTAATTAAGTGTGGTACTTCTAAAATCATAATCTGATAAATATCTTATCTAACACGATAGCTATAATGCAAATTAAGTATATATCTTTATGAATAACCTGCAGGGTGTGTGCTGTTAGTCCACTTACAGTGAGGAAAACAAGCTTGTGGCTTTGTGATGGAAGTGCAACATGAAGCAACTCCTGTTAATTAATGAGTTGGGTTTCTTAATGTAATGTGCTTCAGCCTGCAGTCAGGACAGTGCTGCTTCAGACTTGAAAACTGAGAGGAAGCCATAAGCAAACTGAAAACTGCTCATGATACAATCACTCTTGTCTTCAAGGCACGTGGCACTTTTATCAGGCAGAAGGAAGGCTTCCTAGTGGCTTATTCCTGCTTGGTAGGCACTCCTAGTGTTCTTAAATGGTAAGATTTTTGTTGGATTATATACCATTAAACATCTGGCTTATTGCATTACTGAGGAGGATGTGATCCATAGGCTTTCTTGGACCATCTCTGGAGGGATGTTTGAGTGCACATCAGATAGCAGCTGCATGTGAAGCTTCTTGGCATGCAGGAGGGCTGCAGAAATTCTGCAAGAGACTGTTGAATATAGTGAAATTATTTCATTTTTATTAAGTACGTATGTTTAAAATACAGTGCGTAAAAGGCTAGATACAAAAATTATGATAATATTGTTTTTTTGTTGGTGGAGGTCATCCTGTTATCTTCTGTGCACTGTAGACATCATCTTCTTGTTTGAGATGCTGAGTAAGACTGTAACTTCATCCTCTTCCCATTTTTCGTGCTCTTCACTGGAAGAGTTTTTCGTGTGCCTCTGTACAGAGTCCTTATCATTTACCAGTATCAGGTTTCTCTGGTGTTTTATCGCCTTTGTTTAGTAACTTGCTGCTTGGCATCTTTTGGATAGCTAATTACTGTAATGATCTGGATTTCCAGACTTGCAGAGTAATCAGTTCTGCTGTGCTTTTTATTGCATAGGTTTCTGTGTGAGTGAGAATGCTCAGTAATTGATGAGGGTTGTGAATTGCTTGAGAAGCCTCACATGGAAATCTCATAGAGCTTTAAATAAAGAAATGCAGCGTTCCTTTTAAATAGCAAGATTTACTATTTCAGCCTTGAAGGAGAGACTAGATTTTAAGGGATAGTTAATAGAATTGCAGAACAATTTTGGAGAATGTCAACCTTAGAAACAGCAGAAGGGATTTAAAAAAACCCAGACTTGTGAAGTAAATGCAGCAGCTCTAGATGATTTGTGCTTGTGTTTTCTATAGAAGGATGTTAAAAAAACACAGCATTAAGGTCTAGGTTCTTCTGCCACTATTTCTTGCTAACAACTGGTTGCCTTGTGCATTTTGAAGTGCCTTGAGTCTGCCAAGTGTTCTGTTGCAGGTTTGCCCCCAGTGCTTACGTCCACGTTCCTCTTCAGGAATGCAGAAGTTGCATTATTCTGGAGAGTGCTGGGGCATAAGTAGTTTTCTTGGCAGGAAGGAAAACTGAAACAAATCCAATGGTACTTTTCTCAGTTTTTTTGAAATCTAACTTTCCAGCCACTGTGCTGGCATGTACACTGCATGCTTATGCATTTTGAAACCTTCATCTGACAGACTTGTATAAATCGCTGGGTCTAAACACTTAAGCTCCAGAGGTGGATTTTCAACTTTTTCCCCAACTATTTAGCTAATCAGCATTTAAACAAATTGAGAACCTTGTGATGGTTTTTAATAGTAGCGAATTCAAGACTTCTGTAGACACACGCTGTGACTAAATATGTCATGTCAGCTTTTTAATTGCTGTTGTGTAATGGAGATTTTACAACTGATGCAAGCACAGTGATGATTGCGGAGATCGCCACAAACAGATATGCTTTTGGTGTTGTTAGAGTTCTCATTGGCAGCTGTTTTATCTGCCATGGTAATGGAACTTCTTCACAAGTATATTTTACTTTAAATAATGCCATCCTTTGAAAGTTAGATTGCTTGTCAAATCTGCTCTGCAAAAAAACTGATTTTCCTGCTTTGAAGGGAAAGATGGAAACCCATAAGTTCTGTCACGAGTTTTCTCTATGAGCATGATAGAGCTTGGATGATGTTATATTGACAGGATGGTAACGTGCCCCATTCAGCAGGATGATGGTCAACTCTTAACTGCTGGGATCTTTTTTGAAAGTATTCTCTAACTACCACATGATGAAAACTGAAAGTTTGTATCAGTGCTTGTGTCACTAAGAGGGAAACTTCCAGCCTTTCAGGTTTAGGGTTTTTCCAGTTTTTCTTGATGTTGTTAAGCTTATATGATCAATATCATATCATTCTCATCAGTCTTAATGATTGATATAAGCTTAACCATATATCCTGTGTCTGAGTTAGCACCTTTACTGGGACTGAGGACATGATTAACTCTTGGCATAGCACATGTGCTTTGGCTTATTCACAACGCTGGTGGAACTAATAAAGAAAAGTTAAACTTCATTTAAAGAGGAGCTGATGTATTAATATAGTAGCATATTTTTGGAAAAGACATCTCTTATTCTTATATCAATGTCTGTGATGTCTTCAGCAGGTGCTAAAACTTTTCAGAGTTGAGGTCAGTGGTAGCTCTGATAAATTCTGCTGTGGTGTTGTGATGCAGTCATGAGTGCACGAGTGTGTTAGATTGTGAGAAAGTATATTCTCTCTCACAGTAGAAAGAGGATTTCTGGCTTGCAGCTGGAAGTTTGTTATGAGGCTCAAGTTAAGCAATCTACCTCTGTTTGGAAAACATTTTAAGCTTTCTCATGTTACTGAAGTGTATTTCTGTATTAGCCTTGTGAAAACTTTAAGATAATTTGTGTTTGAAGTGTCTAAAATGTTCGCTAGGAAGAATTCTGCACAAAGCCAAACTCAAATCTATTTTTGTTTGTACTTGCTGGAAGAGCAGTGAAAAGTTCTTTTATTCTAGTGAGCTTTTTTTGTTTTATGGTGTTGCTGTTTGCAGGGTGAAAGTTAGTTGTCAGCACTTGCATTTGTAAATCTCTTTTTAAGGGCTGATTACTCTGGGCTGAAAGTTGGCAGGCAAGATCTCAGCCCTAGAGCATTGTTTGGGGTTTTGCATGTTTTTAAATAACAGATCTATGTGACTGATTTGATTGAGAGAACGAATGCTGCTACTCAGACTGTAGTAACTCTAGACAGTGAAACAGACTGCAGGAAAGCACACTTCGAATATGAATTAGAAAAATTAGAGATGCCTACTAAAGAAAGCAAGAGAATTGGGGGCTACGCTCCAGGGAGGTTTTTCGGGGGGTCAGCAAGAGCAGTAAGGGTTGTGTTTGCTGTGTAACAATTGAGGAGATCGATTTGCTGTTTTCAGACTGTTTGCACAATTGTGGTGCATGTGGATGCAGTTTGTTTATAAATACCTTCAGACAGTTGCACATTAACTCGGCCCATACTAAGATACCTAAACCCACACTGAAATGCAGTGTAAAGGTTAGTCTGATATTGGCACCACACTAACTTACCCCTGTGGCTTTTGGATGAGAGCAGTCCCAGCTCTGCTTGGCTTGGCACGCAGGCAAGAGTGATCGTGTGGTTGTGTGCACTTATCTGTATGGTCATCCTGTGGGCCATTGCTGGTTTGTATCTGGTGTCTTCTGAAATATGGAATTCTTATAACTCTAGATGGTTTTGAAAGTACTTGACAGTAAAGAACCATGCTGTCAACTTTAAATAAACAAACAAAAAAACCCCACCAAAATAAACAAAAACCAAACGCTAAAACTGCCCAAAAATCACAAACAAAAAATTTTTAAAACGAAACAAAAACCTCCCCCCCCCAAACAAGTCTTGTATCTTTCTATTTGGAAGGTGATTGTGGATGTTGCAGAGTGAAACCAATAGGCTGAAATACCGGTGTTGCTTGACCAGATGGTCTCAGTCCCTCCTGAAAATATTTTTGTAACTCAAGTCAACCACTGGTCAGGTGTCCACAGGGACAGATCTGTACAAGTGAAGGGTGACTGTCCCCGTTGCTCTCAAACTAGAGAAAACAAGTAATAAAGCACTCTTGCCCTTGCTAGAGGGCAATTGCTAGTTGTGCAGATGGAACAGTGTATTACGGTTTTGGGGAAAGCAAGCATGGTGCTTGTTTCTAAAGCAGATGAAAATAAAAATGTTTCTGAAGAAAAATGTTTTTTTGCCCGTGTTTTAAACTTCTCTGTCTGGCCTATTTACAAAGCAAGTTTGGACTACTTTTGCTAAGTCTCAGTAAAATCTGGGGAGTTTCTCTTGGGATAGACAGTTGTCGAAATAAGTGTTTGAATGTCAGTAGTAAAGATGAGAGTTACTTTAAGTTGCCAAACTTGACTTATTACTCTACGATGACCAAATGGCAAGGCAGAAGGATAGAATGATTACTAAATGCATTTGCAGAATCGAAATTAATAGATACTTCTGAATGAGTGAGAACACTGCCACAAGTTGTCCAGAGAGATGCTGGTTCCCCTTGGATCCCTGGAGATATTCAGGGTAGGTTGTACAGCACTCTGAGCACTCTGATTTACTTGAAGGTGTCCCTGATTGTTGCAGAGGAGTTGGACTAGATAACCCTCACAAGGCTCCTGATTTCAACTGAAAAACCACTCTGTGATTCTGTGATGACAAAATTGCCATCTGATTGTGATAGCTCGGTGTTCTGCTGTAGGTAGTGCTGTCTCTATCCCAGGCGGGTTTGCCAACTTGCATTTTTCCATGAATGTCTCCAGCTTATTGCTGCAACATTTATTTATGCAAAGATACATTGAACTGCTGACTAATAAACTGCATCTTTTAAAGTCATGGACAAGTTAACTCTTGAGTTGGATGATAATTTTTATTGCTGCATTAAAATGCTCTATTTAACTTGTCACTAATTTGGCTGATAAGCTCTTCCAAACAGCGTATCTGTAACTGTGGTTTCTAGAATTGCCAGCTATTGATTGTGGTTTATATATGAAGATACATATCCATAGTAATGAAAAACATGCTAAAACATATCCTATGGCAAGTTTTTAACATTCCATGATTTTTATTGGTTTTCTCTTTCTGAAGTATCACTGCCTTTTTCTACAGCCCTTGTATTCTCTGACATGAGACTAATCTCATTCGTTACTCATGGGAGTCTGCAGTCATGTAGGTTTTATTCTCTAGGGGTCCCAAAAAGTGGCAGCTCTACAGTAGGAAAGGTGGCATTAACTTTCCAGAACACCCCTGCAGGTGGAATAATTTTTAAGTGTATTACAACCAATGGGATTTTGCAGCTGAGCACTTGACATCCTGCAGACTTGTAGTGGTGGGATGTATTAAGTGGAGAAGATTGCAATGGAAGCTCCTTCCTTCTGTGTTTGGGATCTTTCTGTATGACTTGCAGAAAGGCAAAGGCTGATCATTGTTAAAATCATGGGGTTTGGAAAGGAGGTTTTATTGTCTTCAAATTATTTTATCACTGTTGTTTGGAGTGCCATTTTGATCCTTAGTGATCAAAGTAGAACTTAAATATATGTGTTTGACATTGTAATTACTAAAAACAATTTGTTTACAAGGTGAGTGACATTAGTATGGTGTGTATCACAGCAGATCCCTATATCTAATGAAAATATGATTACTAGTCTCAGTAGTGCAAACAGAGTTACCTAGAGCTTCAAGACCTGGCCTGTGATAAGCATCTTGCATAATCTCCTCTAAGGGACTTCTGAAAAGCAGTAGAATGATATGGTGCTCTAATTGCTGGTGGCTTGCCCAAGGAATTTGAAGTTGCAATGCGCACATTGCAGTTGTGTGCTGTCAGCTCACAGCTTGTCTATCCTCAGCTGGAATTAATGATTTAGCTGGATATTTTGTGTTTGATGGCCAGTCAGTGAACACTTCAAAGGATATATATCTAAAGGATATATATGTAGTGGAACTTGTTGTTTGACAGATTGACATGATCTTAGCTGTTTCCCTACCTCTATCCATAGACTCACAAAGTTCTGGTGCTAATACTGTGTACCAGAGGATGGGAGAGATGGCAGCATGGCTCTGGACAGACTGATCCTAGAAGGGAATGGGAATATGTGAGATACGTAGGTGACAGCTGCAAAGAGGTACCTCATTGATTTGGGGATCAAAATGCTGACTGAAACATATTTGTCTTTCTGTAAAGTAGTCTTTAGCTTTTGAATCTGAGCTAAAGTGTGTATGTCCTAGGTTGGTATGAACAGCAAGTGGAGGTTACATACAGCAACCATGAAATGAGTAAGGAGTCTTGGGCTCTTTTTAGAAAAAAAAATCCAAAAATTTGAAAGGCTAAACACAATTTCTTTAAAAAACATGAACAGAAGTGTTCTCCAAGAAGCTTGCACACTTTACACAATGTTAATGTGCACACAACTTCCCATGCATGGCTTTGAGCAACATGGAGTCTGGCTATTTAATACTGCTTTTGAAAAATTGCTTTCATTTTGAGGGTTATTTTTTGGGATTTTATGGAATATAAACATCCCGAATGAATTCCAGACTTTGTTAAGTAACCTGTGAGTGTATTTATGTGTATCATTATGTGAGGGGTGGTGTAATTTTATTTTTTTTTAGTTTCATTTTAATGTGGTTTTTTGTCTGTGCCGTTCTTCCTCAAGTAGTTTCTATTCCAAGCTGAGCGACAGAGTGTTAGGAAAAGAAACTTCCGAGAATGTAACAGTGACACAGTACATGTGTTTCTCTTTAAAACATTTTTTTCATGCTGGCTTTTTCGTGAGGTGATAAGCAACTGTTCATGTAAGCTGAAATGTTCATTTTCTTGGGGATGTCAGTATGTTTTTTTCCTCGACTGTACGTATAAAATACGTTCTGCATAATCCTGTAGTACAGGTGCTTGAATTAGTTCATAGCTGAATGTAATAATTTTCTTTGAAAATTTTGGAATATATTCAGACAGTTGTATTTGGCATTTGCTTTTGTCCACTTCAAAATACAGTTAGGTAAAGGAGATTCTGTGGAAGGCCATAATGCCCTAGACTGAAAGAAAGTCTTCTTAACTCCAGTCTTGGAGTCAAGGTAGCCTAAAAGGAGCTTATGTTCTTTTAACTTCCATGTGCTGCAAATCTTTGCATTTTCATTTTAAGGAGATTGCATGTTTGGTGTCACCAACTTGAAGGCAATAAATCTTTTTCATGTATTGTTACAGATTTCTTACTGGAATTTCCATATGAATAGAAAACTAAAAAGGCATTTTACATGCTTTTAGAAAAAAAACTTTAAAAGCTTGATTTTCACACCTCAGTATTTACTTTAAAACTTCATGTTATAAATTAGCTTTTATTGTTTTTTGAAGACTTGAAAAAAATAGCAGTAATAAATAATAGCATTACATTTCAAAGCTATGTCACTGTCAGACTTTCAACTCTGAATTTTTTACTTGTTTAATCAAATAAAATAAGATTTTAGGGTGATGGAGCGGAAGAACTGGTTGAGCGTTACTGGTCTAGCAGAACTGTTGTAATATGCTTCTTGAATTTTGCAGAGATAAAGTGACCATCAGAGTAGTTATAGAAGAAGGGTTAGTTTCTTAGTGAGTGGAGTGCTTCTTAGTGAGTGGAGTCTGCCAGGTGGCACAAAAGTCATGGTTTGAAATGCAGTGTGAATAATTGAGGTGAGAATCAAGAGAAACTTTCCCTGTGGAATTTCCCTGCCCTGCTCTGTAGCAGGTGTTCATCTGTAATGTGACAGTGACTGGGAGCCGAGTGTATCTGCAAGGTGGCTTTATCCTCATTTTATGTTTTCTCTGGATGCATAATCCTGACTGTACTGTGTGGAAATTCTTTGGACCTTTGGTCTGAATCAGGATGGCGTGTCTGGAGCGGCTGCGGGTTCTCGGGAATTTCAGCAACCACTTACAGAATCTTTTGTCTTCTTGCTTCTGCAGCTTACAAAGGTGACCAGTAAAGTTCTCTCTGAGCAGCCAAAAAGCAGACAGCTCATGACTTCTGATCAGGACACTAAAGTTGTGGCTGAACCGCAGGTGCAGCAAGTACAAGAAGTTAAGGACGGTTCTCATCTAGTAAGTATTATATCTGCATGTTCCCCTGGTGTAATTGTTGTATGAAACCTTGTGTTTTCACTGTGTCTTAAGCAAAATTGTAGGTCAGAACATTTTAGAGGACAGTTGGCTGACAGACAGCGTTGCAGCAATTAAACAGGCAGAACAGAGCTGTTGGAGGTGGTTAATTCTCCACGCTGACTAGGAACCTCAGCTTAACTTTTGCTTCAGCCCTGTGGGGGGTGATTTACATGAACTGCAAGATATGGCAGTTTGCAGTCATTTAAGGTACAGGGCTTTTTAGGCTATGCAAGAATTGTATCACCAATCTTGAGTTATGTTCTTGCTCACACCTTACCATGTGAGGAAAATGTAGGGAATGCACATGGTACGTATGTGTAATTGAAGAAAGCACAAACCCATATAAGCGGGAATTTGCAATCTGTAAGGGGAATTTTGCTCAGTCAGATCTGCCAAGTGGCACACGCTGCTGTGCAGGATCCAGTAAGTGGCCCTATGGAGTAAATGATACAGTAGATTGCACTGTGTGCATGTATGTTACAGTGAATGTTGCATACATCTTCAAGAAGATTGAAAACTTGGATTTTTATTCAAATATGTTCAAATTGTTGTCTTTGTTGACTGTATATTGGGGGGAATGTTTCCTCTTGGGACATCTTGAGGGGTTTGGTTTCAGTGTATGTTCTGCCAAGAACTTTGCTTGTGCTACGCTAAGCAGCAACTTCCTGCTTCCAGCTTAGCTTGGAGCAAGCACGAAGGATCATTCTGAAAAACTTGTGCTTTTTTTTTCTGAGCAGGCTGGTGTACTTTCTGTTTGTTCTTCTCCCCCCTTTTTTTTTTATTCTGAGTTCTCTTTTCTGTTTTACATTTCTCAGATGTGAATTTTTACTTAATTGACAGTAGAGGAAAAAATTCAACTCATTTTCTGCCATACCTTCTGATAGTTGAACTTTTTAGTTTTTCTGGTTTTTTTCTTTTTTTTCCCCGTTTACCCAGGGAATTAATACCAATTAACCAGTGTGTAAACTTTTGCTTCAAGAGCTTGCAGCTGTCTGTGCCTTTCAATAGGTGCATTAGCATTAAAGACAATTTATTAGTCTCATATGGATGCCAGTTCTTTTAATTTGATATACTGGAATTCTTATTTTAAAAGAAGAAGGTATTTAAATATTATTTCCTGTTCTTCCCTACTTACTTGGAGAAAGAGAGCATAACTCTATATTTCTGGAGAACTTACTGCTCTTATCACGAGAAGAGAAGGCTGATGTCTTCATCATTTTTGTTCCAAAATTTAGATATAATGTGCTATAGTTCTATAATGGTACATTTCAAATAACTTGTTCTGTTGAGATTAAAGCTTTTCTTTGGCTGAATATTTTATCTGAAAAAGATGAGACCTGTAGCTTATTAGGCTTTAAGTCATACCAGTATGATACTCTTATATGCTCAGTACCAGAAGGTCATTCTGTAATTAGCAATATATTCTGTTAACAGTGGTGTTTTTTGAAATGGCCACTTCTGTAATGCCGTGCTTACATGAGTTGATTTTTGCCAGTTCTTCAGGACTTCACTTGCAAGTTCTGGGAACAAGGTTATAGTTGGAAAAAAAACTTCACAGAGTGCAGGAAAGAGCCAACTAAAATCATTAGGACACTTCCATCTTTGGATAAATGTGATAGGAAGGAGGAAGGAGAAAAACCTTCTGGAATCCTGACTCTATTGTCTTAAGCCAGTACGTACTTCAGGTGAAGTAAAAATCACCTGTTGTTTCTTGTGTCTTAATTATTTTGAGATCAGAGGGCTAGACTACAGAAAGACGTAGGTGCTTGTTTGAGCTGATGCTTATTTCAGTGTGCATTTGATACCGGGCCAAGCTGCCATTGCACCTAGCGAGCTCTCTAGGAGTCTGCTGTTAATAGACTTCAGAAGCGTGTTTATCTGTGTTCCAAACTGTTTTGGCTGTGCTGTTCCACTGGGATCTCTTAATAGACCTTGTCCAAATGCTTTTTGTCCAGGAAGAAAGTTACAGAATTTCTATGGGGAATCTTAATGCACTTCTGTAGGTCCTGTAAAAATAGGTATTACGCTAGTCCTTAATCAGAAGTGGTTATATAAAGTATTTTTGGTTTTTTTTGAACAATAACTAATTTTTTTAAATTATGAATTTAGTCATTCTGTTATTTGGTGTGACCAAAAGTGGAGACATTCTACCGTGAGTAATGTTGAATAGGTGTAATCAGTAGTGACTAAATTAAAATGCAAGTTTTGATGTTTTGATAGAACCTTTCAGAAATCACTTTGCGGGGCTGCTGCTTAAAGATACACAGGTCACTTGTTCCCTAATATTTTTCAAAGTCTTAAGGTCAGAGTGAGGGAGAGAATCTTTTCTTTTGCCTTGAAGTAGCTATTAAACTATGCTATTTAAAGCATAATGTAGATTAATCACAAGTCCAATATGGTTCATTTCCAATGCAACCAAATCAGTTTGACTGATTTTAGTGGTATTTAACAGCAGAATTTTGCACGTAATTTGAAGGAAATTGGCACCTTTAGGATCCTGGATTTCTTGTCAGTAGTAGCTTAGACTTACACATTGGAGGGACGTAGCTTGGAGTATCTAGCAGATTCTGAACTTTGATGGTTTTCTTAGCTTTGGGAGTTAAATGTGCTACTTTTTCAAGTTCCCTAACTTGTAGGTGGGCTTTGTCACGTCAGGTGACATCAGCCAGTAGACTGTTTGTATCCTGATGGACAGCTCTGCTTTCTGAGAAAGCCCTTGTTGGGCTGCACCCAGGAAAGTCAGCGTTTAAGGGGCGGTTCACTCCATTCTGATTCATGTCTGCATTTCCTTTTCAATAGTAACGCTTTGCTGCTAGAAATTAGGTTCTTCCGAGGGAAGAGGCCAAGGTGCACATCCCATGGTGGAGGTAGTTTGTATGTCCTCTCTCTGCCAGCAAGAATTTAACTGATCTTTAGTGCTAAAGGTATGCAAAGTCTTTCTCCTTGCTTGTTGAGCCTGAACTCTTCCTCTGCCATGCTCACATTTGAATGTGTGGCCTCTCAGAGCACTTTCCAAGGACCAAAGAATTTCCTTTCCTTGATTAGTCAAATTGAAGACCTGATCTGGAAATTTGAAAGTACCTTTAGCAGGACATTCTTGTCATCAAGTGACAGCAAGTTCTGTAAATGTGTGTTTCAGTGCAGGATATTACAGTGGGGCCATTTAAATTTGCTGTCTGGTTGCAATATTAGCATCAGTCATTCTTTGCCTAGCTGAATAATTGCCAGGTGCTGCCACAGGTTTCTGTTATTGGGAGTTCAATCTGTGTGATACAGCGATTTCTGTCAATCCGTACAGGTACTGTAAATAGAAGTTCAATCAATGTTGTTCTAAGCAGGGGAAAAATAACTAGAAATTCATGAAAGATGGCACTTAATTGTATTTCCCAAATGTTTTTCTTAGGAAGTACTACAGAAGGATGTCACAGGCTTATGGCTGCTGGATTATGTTGTGCAAAAATCCTTTTGCAGCATTCACGAATAAATCTCAGAGTAAAAAGGAACTGAAGAAATCAGGTTTACTAGTTTAATACAGGACCATATGCTCAGTGAAAATTCAGGATGCCATATAATCCTCAGAACATTTGGCAATACACAGTATTACATGCAGTATGTGCCAATTTAATGTTAAACAGCAGTTTATATAATGGCTAGGTGGTATTTAATAATTCAAGAGATCATGACTTAGCTTTAAGCAAGAAATGGGAGAATTAGACTTTAAACTGTACACGTACAGTATCGGGATCAATACTGGTCTGTGTTTGTTCTTTTTGTCATGGTATTCTAGATTTAATCTGTAAGAAAAGTGATTAGGCCATAAGAATGATTTTATACATGTAGATGACTTCTAATGCTCATGTTTAATTATTTCTATGTGTAGAGTGTATACTTAAACTCTTAGCAATGCATTAACCATGATCTGTTGAGGGGAAAGTTAGGCAGTCTGGCCAGCTGCTTCCAGAAGCCTGCAGTAGTGTCACTGCAAGGTGTGCTGTGATTCTGCTCTTCTCTGTTCCCTTAACTGCTGATGGGCATGGCATCAGATGTGGGAGTTCAGCATAATCACTGTTTCTTCAGGATTTGTTACAATTGCATGATTTCATTAAAGAAAAAGAATAAAGGAAGTTAGATTTTGGTAGGCTGTAAGGACTGTTTTGACTTGTGTTATTGTAACTTTAAATCTAGATTGTTTTTAAACTTAGGCCTATAAGGCTGTATCTGAGATAAACCCTTAATCCTTGGCAAAGAATAGGTACTTGGAGAAATGAAAGATAGGTAAATATACTCTAGTTAATAACTATATTGATTTCTTGCCTTCTGTGTAAGCGTGTGCAGGACATAGGACTAAATACCTATTTTAAAAAAATAATTGTTTAGATTATGAAAGTGCTGCTTCAGAGAACTTCTGTTTCATGCAGACAGGAAACCGATTTAGGATTCGAGTGGATTAGAAATATGCCAGAGCTAAAATATGCATGAATAAAGGAAAAAAAACCTCAACCAAAATAACAGAATCTACTCTGCAGTCAGGTTGGGCTCTGAAGTAGCAGAGCATGAACTCTCTTAAGTGCTTTTCAAGTCAGTGGCAGTGTTGAACTTAGCCAGAAGGTGCCTGGGGTGATGTAGCATAACAAGGGTGGCATTTTCTGCTTGAATTCATGTTGCTTTTTTTTTTTTTTTTAAGGTTGTGATCCCTCAATAAATAGTATTGAGAAATTTGACTTAATGAATGTGCACTGTAGCTGCTTTAAAATAGAAATTATCACTGGAACCCTAAGATAAAAACAAAGGAACAAGTACAAAATGTGCCTTTGCACGTGAGAAGGGTATGGGAAAACTGGAAAAAGTTTCTGCTTGCCTTAAGTGCTTCACCCCTTTTATTCCCATTGGTTGATAGGAGAAGTGGTTGTTAGGGCACTGGAAAAGTGGACTTTGCCCTGGTCTGTCTCTTAAACACACTTAGCTCCTCTCTAGAAAGCACGAGTTACTAATGGTGAAACCACAAAGAGAAAAATCTTGCTATTTCTTTACCTGATAGGGGAGTTTTCCAAATAGTTGTGAACTTTTTGAGTATTACTGTGACTTTAAGCTGACATTAAAAACAGTTAAATTGTTTGCTCATGGCATTTCTTCAAAAAAACTATTATAAGTAACTCCCTCCCCCTTTCCCTGTTCTTGGTTCCAGGGAATGCTAAAGAGAGGAGTGACTTGGCATAGTTTTCAGTCTGGATCCAGGCATGTTGAATAACTTTGTCCCAGAGGGAGAATTTAAAAAAATGCAGCAGATGGCAGCAATGATGCATCAGACTTCCTATCCTTAGGAACAGCATAGCTGTAGGCACTTGGAGTCTTCCTGGGTTGGATA
>VWZN01020886.1:998076-1072224 GCA_013396955.1 Regulus satrapa | reverse complement strand
CTGATCTTACTTTACAATTTCAGAGCAGATTTGCTGAAGACGAGATGTACTTTTTAGCCAATTCAGCAATCTTTTATGGTCAGAGTTAGTGGAATATTAGTTGCCATAAGGTGTACAACCGATGGATAGATAGCACTGAGTTCAGTGTTTGCCTGAAAGGACATTCAAAATAAAGTTTAGGGTCTGTCTTGTCTTACACACGTATTTTTAATATCTTTTAAGTAACAGAGTAGATTGGCACTGTAGTTGTGCACACTGTAAACTCCCTGAAGTATGGGGTCCAAATCTGAAATAATAGTAATGAATTTGAGGGAAGGTCTGAGCAATGTGAGGTAATGGAACAGCAAAGAAGAACAACTCTGTTTAGAGCAGAAAAAGATTGCTGGGTATGTTCAGCTTTTTTATTGGGCTTTTATATTTGAAGAAACAGAACCACATTTTATTGGCAACTACAAGAACTTTACGGTAATAGAAGTATTTCCGTGTGTAAATACATGTGTATAAAAATGGTTTAGTTGTTACAAGGTCAGAAGGAGTCTGTATATTTACACCAATGGGAACTTTACTGAGGACAGACTTTTGGAAGGAATAGCATTCGGTCAAATAGCTTTTTAAATATTTTTTGAGTTTTTAGTAAAAAGATACACAGGTTTTTTTTCTGAGGTTAATTACAATTAATCCTGTCACAGTACCATGAGGTGGGTAAATGATCTTGAAGCCCCCTTCAATGCTGTAAGTCACTGAGGAATTATGTATTCCTTTTTTTTCCCATGCAGATAACAAATTTTAAAAAAAGGCTTAGAACAGAATTAGCTTCTGATAACATACAATGACTGCTCAATGGAGTACATGAGGTCTTATCTATCTTTAGCCTGTTTTTCCTAAAGAAGTAATTGTGGTGTAGGTTCAGCTCTGGGGGAAGGGAGGAGAAAGAGAAAATGGTCCAAAATATGTTTGATCTACACATCAGATTTAAACGTGTAGCACCAGAATGCATTTATCCTTGTATGGAAGGTGGGAGTTGTATTAATTATGAAAACAAGTAGTTTCTGGCACACATGGGCATTGTGAAAGATGTCATTTAAATATTCTAACAATTCGGATGAACAAAACTTTTTAGGAAATTAAACAGTAGAAGTTTGTAAGACTCAGTAATACTCCTAAACAGACTGTAATCCCATTAGGAGGAGTATTTGGCTTGAATATTACAGTGTATATGATGAAATACTAAAACATTGCTCAGCAACTGGGATTTGGACTTTGAGTGGCAATGACATATGAACCCCTGCATGGTTTTCAAGTGTGCTATTTTTGGCAGTTGGGTGTTGGCTTGTGTCCTCAGTAGCCATAGAAAGTTAGTGTAAGGAGGAAGGTGATTTGCAATGAGAAGACCCTCTGACACTACTTATTAAACATGGGCTGCTGCTTCAGTAAAGAATTGAGTAACAGCACGAGTGAGGAGAAAACCAGCTTGTTACAAAAATCTGTGGAAGAGGAAACACCAAAGTCAAGGATAAGTAAAACTTTATCTTCAATTTTTGGAACTGTGGAAAGCCAGGATCTGCATACAGTGGGAAGGACGGTTAATGGGGCAGCTGCGACAGTTGGCATTGAACGTGTTTGTAGTGATGATTGTGCAGCATCAGATTCTAAATCTGGCTTTTGGGGTAGAAAAGCAAAGTATTCGTCATATAACAGCGTGGAGAATAGTGCCCATGCGAGCCCTAGGAGGACGTATGGCAGACCTTTTAGCTTTCTAAATTCCTTTAGTCACCTCTTGAAAGTCTCCGGTACGTACGGGAATCCGCAGAGGAGTGAAGAAAAGAAAGAGAAAATTATTAAAAAAAGAGCACCTAAAAAACCTACTAGCAATGGTCAGCACGTGAACAATATAGGAAATAATAATAGTAATATTAGTAATGAAAATGTAGCTGCACGGGAGCATTGCTTGTTTGATCATATTTCTAATTCACATGTATCAGATAGCCTAGACAAAGGCTTACAGAGTGAAATTTCCTTAAATAGAAATTCTCTGGAGGATTATGCAGTTACATGTGACCATTCAAGGCAAAATGAAACAACAGTAAATGTTGAAGACAGCAAGAGTGACAGCTTACAGAAAGTTTCGAGTTCATATAGAGAGATGTCTCCGACATTTTCCTGTCTTGATGTAGACAACAGTCAAAATGTGAAAGACAAGGAGTTTTACAGCATTTGTGTTGTAGATGCCGAAGATCTGAAAGGGGATGAAGAGGTGCCAGCTACTGTGCCTGAAGAGACTGCAGCAGACATAGATAACTCAGCTGTTACTGATGAAGGAATGTGCACCATGACACGACCTCTAGACAGAGGGAAGGAGTTTCCAATGCAGCAATTGGCACAAATGGAAGCTAAGCTTAATTCACAGAAAGAACTGTTTGAGTATAAAAAAGAGGCTAGATCAAACGTGGAGAAAAAGGATACAAAGGAATCTTGTAGCCTAGACATTCAGTGTTCTTTTGATAACTTACTGACTGNCATAGGTTAAATACTGACAGTACAGTAACAGATGCCTTAAGAGCTAAAGTGCCTGGTGAAATCATCCCTGAGAATCAGCAGGAGGAGGTGTATACCATGGGTAGTGCTGCCAGTTGGAATGAATCACTGCATACAGCTTGTGATTGGGTAAAGCCTGTGGATGCTGCTGGAGAGGACCAATACAGCCCTAATTCAGAAAAGGTGAAAAACAGTGATTGTATTTCCAGTGTATTGTTAAACACTGCAGTGTGCAATTCAGGAAAAACGGAGGGAAGTAATCCTTCTGATTTTGTACCACTTGTTGTGCCACTAACTAGGCCTCCCTCGAGTGTTGTAGAGCAAATAAATACTAAACAGGTGGTCGAGAACATGGGGGGTGACTTTAAATTATCACCAGAGTTACATGAAATTGACGATGTAGAAAAACTTGATGAAGAAGTCTGCTTTCTAGAGCCAGAAAGTGAAGTAAACTCAAATGTGGAAACGAAAACACTTGAAAGAACATATGGTGGTAGCCAGACATTTTCACCAGACTATAGTGAACATCACAGCAGTTTTGAAGAATCCTTGAAAGGCAGAGAGAAAGGCACAGGTACAGTTTTGCATAGCTGTGAAACTTTGAACATGACTGAAACGCAGCTAAACTTGGAGGAAGGTTCTGATTTTCAAACACATCTTAAGGGTTGCACTGAAATCAAGGCATCATCTGAAGCTGCAGTCCACAGTGACATGGAGAAAGATATCTGTGTGAGCGCCACTGAACTAAAAGGTGACTTGCTTGAGGAAGCTGGTAACTTGAGCAGAACTAGATCAGGGGTAAGTGATGGCACTGTGACATCTCATGCACATTATCCAAGCACAGGTGAAATATTCCTGAAGGAAAACAGTCTGGAGTGTCAGGTTTCAAAAGAGTCACTAGAGAATAAAGGTAAAGTATACAACTCTTCAAATTCGGACAACACAACGAATGTCTCTTCTGTGCCTGTGGAATGCGAGCACATGAATAAAATAGACATGAACAGCAGACAAGATGAACAACAGGATGTACATTTCTTCCACACAGTGGAAAATCAATGGAGTGCAGAGACTGAGTCAGCCAAAATTGCTGGGCATGTAGTAGGGTCTGTAAAACAGACAAAATTTGAAGGTCAGGTAAATGAGTCCATTGATAACAAGGCAGAAAATGTAAAAGGGAATCTGGATGCTAACATTGCTGATTGTGATAAAGGCATCTCCAATTGCAGTAAAGGCTTGGCTGACAGTTGGAATGTTCCCTCTGACTTCACTGTACCTGCAGCCATGGATAGTTGTAGGAGTGCAAAATTAAAAGATTCCACGGAAGATCTGGAAGATGCCGGTAAACTCTTAAATAAAGACCATGAGTTTTTGCCTTTATTGTGTCCAAGTGCATGTTCTCATGAGCATGACAAGCCAACAGAAGAGCCCGAGTTGGGTCACTGTGCTAGTCCGGAGCCAGCAGTTCAGAACACTCAAGCTTCTGTTGGGCCTTTTACTGAAGAAAGAGCAGAAACTCATGAAATAAGTATGTGTGATGTAAATGAATGTAATCTTAAGGACAGTGAAGTAAACCAGTGTGTCAGCATCCATGCAGAGGAGAACCTCACTGGTTTTGGTTTATCAGCTGAAAATTTAGAACCTTTTACCAGAGGGAATTTGAAGCAGTTGCAAGCCAAGACTACTGAACTGAAAAACACCAGTTACATATTAAATACTCAGTTGAATGACTTGACCACGAGCTGGGAACAGATGCAGCCAGATCACAAGATTTTCTCAAACAAAGAACTTGGAGTTTGTGTTGACCCGAAGCAGGTAGACAAATATGCTGCTACTCCCTCCTATGAAATAACCAGTGCCTCTCCTGGTGCAGCAGGATTTCAGCAGGGCAGAGAGCAGTGTGTGTTAGGTCTGATGGAAGATGGGTCGAGTGACCAGAAGCACTCCTCTGACCTGGACAGACAAAATCCCCACATTGAAATGTGGTCACACTTTGTCAATCTTCAGACTGGCAGTGCTGATTGGACAAATCAGCTGCTTTCTGACACAGTTCCTTCTGGTAATGGTGAATATCTTGTGGGCTTTTTATGGAATAATGCAGCTCCTGATGACACCATGAAGAACGACAGACTGTGTATAGTTAATGAAAACTTCCAGAATGAACCTGAAAATTTAACAAGTGCTTCATATGCAGTGCAAGCATATCCATATCAGCTGCTAGCACCAGAATATGCTGGTACATGGGGATGGCCCAATAAAGACGAACTTGTAAGTATTCTGCAGAAGTGATTTGCTCTTAAAGCTGAAGCTAGAAGTTTGACTAACCCAAGTCAAACAGTGGTTTCATTACTTAAATAGATTTTATTTTGTCCTGAACCTGATGACTCTCTTTCATTTGGAAAACAAGAGTGCTGTACAGAATGCTGAAGTTAAAAATTTTGCTGAATATTGATTTTTTTTTCATTCTGTTTACTTTGTGTGAAAGTTCAATCAGTGGCAAAGTAACTTGATTGCAGATTCTCACTTCCAGCTGAATTTAAGATAAGCAGTGTGCAGAAAGGAAGCTTGCTACAAACGGTTGTTGGTATTTTTTAACTTTGTATAGTAAGAAATTTTGTGGATTTCCTGAAGTTCTTGTTTGGTAGCAGTTAGGAAATCTTTTGCTCACTTCTGGAGGTGAGCAGTGCTTTATAGAGGAGTAGCTGCAGGAGAAGTGAGAGGAAAGAGCTAGGCTGGATCTGGGCTAACTGGGCTAAGGAACAAGTGAAGTTGTCGGGACACAATCCTGAGGTGCTCTGTGGGCCCTGCTCAGGCAGGGAGGTTGGGCTGGATGACCTCCAGCCGTAGCCACTCTGCAGAAGTCAACCTGTAGCAGCTGCTGCTCCTTTTCCTTCTTCCCTGCTGAGCTTCCCTGAAATTGTTCCCTTCACTGGCTGTGTTGGAACAGCTGCTCTGACCTTGCCCAGCACTTGCAGTGTGAGCAGTGGGTTGTATTCAAGGCCGTTTGCTGTCTCCTGGGGGAACTTCTTATATAAAAAATGGAAACGGATGGATCTTGCTGTCATCTTTGAATCCTTGCTATGCAAGTAGTTATGTCAAATGCTTCCACTTTTTTTAAAGTCTTCTCTGTCATTCAAGAGATGTGGTTAAGTAAAATTTTTAACATTTTATTTTTTTAATGGATTTTCTATGCATGGTATTAATAAGTATTTGAATGTGTGTGTTTAAGAAGATTTAAAGCTTTGTGGAGTTTTGGAGTTCCTGTCTTTAAACACTGTAATGTTCCTAGCAACTGTAAATTTAAAAAGTAAATTTTAATAAGCTTTTTTAGTGTGTCTTATAATCAGCAATATTATTTCCCAGAGTAATTATGTTTAAACACTCAACATATATTGTTGGTATGGAATAATTCAATGCATTTTGCTCAAACATTAGCAAAACAAGTCTCATGTTACTCTAAAAAAGTATTGTAGTAGATGTTTGCACCACAGAGAGCAATCTCTCTGAAGCATAGATGTAACCATTTATATGATGGTTTTCTATAACCATATATAATCATTACATATGTCCATTTCCAATTCAGGTTAGAAGAAATTATCTTGAGATGATTTAACTGCATCTGGCTATTCATCCTTTCTGTCATAATGCTCTGTTCCTCCTCTAAAAGTAATAACAGAAGTTGTCATGCAGATCTTATTGCTTTCAATTTTCTATAATGTTTCATTAAAACTTCTACATGTATATATAATTTCAGAAAAATCCCTGTACTTTTGTTTTTTTTTTATAAGTATTATTTTGCAGAGACATATACAATAGCAATATAATCAACATCAAGTAGACATGTATTAGAGAAACTGCCTGAAGTCTAGGTCAAGTACAGGCTAAGTTAGTCTGTCAGAGTCAAAGAATTAAATGTTTGTCATTTGCTCTGCTTGGATAACCTTTTCTGGTGGTTCTTAAATCAGGAAAATTAATACTGTGCACCACAATTCAGTTGTGTTTGTACCTGAAATGATTATGGGAATTCAGTTAAGATATTCAGGGGTGAAAAAACATGACAGTAAAATCTTGAGTTGTATATCTGATACTGTTATTTGAAACTGAATGTATCTGTGCACCAGATGCCTGCTGTGCATCCCAAAAAAGCATAATCAATTTCTTTTTGCAGGAGTCAACCAAGGTTTCTGAGTTAAACCCCAATGCAAAGGTGTGGGGAAATCATATGTTACACTTGGAAGCAAGTGGTACCACTGATGGTAGCGTGAGCAAAACGTGGGAAGAAATACCTGACCAGCCTCCAGATTCTTGTAAAGAAGGTATGAATAAAAGTTTCTGGCTGTTGCTCAAGCAGAAGGCAAAATTCAGTGCAGCACTGTCTCAGTTTTAATTTTCTGTTAAAAAATCTAAAGCAGCAACTATGTAAAGCGCCTTAATTTCCAATTTAGTTTTAACTAAGAACTAAAACACTGTGATGGGAAAGAAGGCTTTTTGAGCGTGTTTGTGCCGTGTGCTGCAGGACTGGATGCCAATGGCGATGGCGACAAAAAGCATCAGAATGCGGTGCTGACAGAGCTGCCGGAGCCGTGCCCAGCTCTTCCGGGCTCAGAGCAGGCGGACATGAACCCTTTGGCTCTGGAGCATTCCGAGTATGAGTCTATGCATGAAACCACCCAGACAGGTAAGAGAAAGCTAAGCCGTGTTTGGGCCTAGTTTCAAAACAAATGAAACGCGTGTTTTGAGTTGAGCGGTGTGCATCTGGAAAACAAAAAAAGTCCCCTGAACTGTACTAGGTTTCTCCTTCAATATATGCATCCTTTAAACAGACCCTAGAAATTCCTGTCTCTTCTGCAGTCCAACTTAGACATGTTTAGTGACCAGTCTCCTCCTGGTTTAAATCCTACAAAGGTGCTGCACAGAATCAAGCAAATGCGTGTTTCTAGTTGGGTTAGGTACTGCGGTGAGATTCACAAGCAGTTTGTGTCTCAAGTATTAATGTTAATGTGGGGAAAGACCCGTTTTGTACTTGAAAAATGCTAAAGCAAGCAACATTTTAGTCTTAACTTCTTCACATTCTTATTTAATGAACTTCCAGGGTTTCTTTTCAGTGCAACTGTTAATAGCTGTAGTCTATACCAGATGGTGTGTTTTTAAGAAGCTTCTGGAAACTAGCATAGAGATTCGCCATGCTTATATTTCATTGAGTGGGACAGAAGGTCTGCAAGATGCATGTAGGATTGCTACTTGAACTGAGATGAGGGATGGGAAGGGGAGGAAAATGTGCTGAGTGTTTCTTGAGATTCACAACAGGTCTGTTCATTGTGCCTAGCTGTTTTTGTCTTTAAAATTACCAGTATAGCATCTACAATGGCTTGAAATCAGGGCAACTGGAATCTGACATTGTTGTGGCATCATCTTTGCTTACATTTAAAAACTGGAAGATCTCATTGACTCTTCTACTTATGGGTACTCTTGGGGAATATTAAATAATACCTAGCTGGCAAACAGAAAATTGTATTAATGGTGCTTCACACTTGAGAAAAGAGTATTCTTCAGGTTAATGATGGAACTTGTCAGTGTGTCCTTTATGTGCCCAAAATAGTTAACTTTTAACAAGAGTCCCATAGTGTTGTAAAGAGCTGAACAGCAGGCCCGGGTCTGTTCCACTTGATGAATAGTCATACATGGTCCTTAGTCTGAAATCTGATCTTTGAATTTTTTTTAGTAATTATTTTTAAAAGTGCATATAATTTTGGTCCTTGTCAGGTTTTGGTCAAGAAGGAAAGAGGAGACAGGGAAAGGAATTAGTGGTTAGAACGTGATACATATATTTCTCAGGTGTTGGTGTTCTCTTCATCAGAGTAGAACATAGGAAGGACAGCATGGTGGGAGAAAACTTAGAAGTTGCTTCAGGAAGAAGAAAAGCCAAGGAAACCTGAATAAAAGGATAAAAGTTAGTGAAGGGAAGGGTATAGAGGACAATAGTTGGTGTGAAATACTTCTCATAAGCTACTTTACATTTACTTCCATATATATTTACCTGAACACTGTGCTAATAAATGTTCTATAAATCTCTAAAGGCCACACAAAACTCCTAATCTAAACACTTCTCCCACTGACACAATGAGTTTATCCTCTACTGACATCAGTATATTGTGTCTACTACTATTGATATTGGTATGTTGTATCTAAGCTAAAAGGAACATGAAGTTCACGTTTTCTGTGTGATAATTTTTAAACCTCTACATATAATAAAGAGATTATTTTGCCTTCTTAACCAAAGGATTGTAAATTGATTATGTATCTGTTGTTAGGTAGATTTGATATCTGCTGATATTCCATAACTATATTTTTGAAAACCTTCTTTGAATTAATGTGTTGGTAATTTGGAGTGAGACCAGAAGTATGGAGTGCCTCCATTGCATTGTTCCCTTGCATTGCATTAGTCAGGGTTTCATCACCTAGAAATTGGTTACTTCCCTGAGAGTGGAGCACAGATCTGCAAGGCAAATCACTTCAGTATTTACTTTGAGATGTGCTTGTAGCTGTTCTTCTAAAAGTGCTTTGGATTTTTATGTATTTGGAGAACAGTGGTTAACAAGTGAAGTCAGACATGTTTTCTCTTTTCTGTCCTAAATAAAAAGTGCTGCCATGCAATTTTGGCAGTTGGTAACTAATACATAATGAACATCTACTGAATTTGAAAATTTGTTACTAGTTATGTAGTCAGTAGTAGACATGATGGCTTGTTTAAAATAGATATGGTGTAATATTGCAGAGTTAGTTTTTAATCTAAAGTGTTTTAATTATTAGGTGGAAACGAACAGTTGCAGCCAGAAGGTCAGGAAGATTTACGAGAATTACTGAAAAAGACACTGGAATTCTGTTTGTCTAGGTATGTATTTACCTAAATGTACCAAACTGGAGGATGACTAACAACTTGGGGTGTATGTCAATACATTTCTTAGTTGTTACTTAAAACTGAGTGGAAAGGATGAGAATTTGGAAAAAGTAATGCACAATTTTCAGAGTGTTGATATACCTCTTAAAGCTTACCTACAACCTCTGTGCCTAATGCATAAACTAGCAAATATATGGGTTTGAAATGAGAGTAGTTACAAGCAATTACACATCAGGTGAATTTTTGTGTTCTTTGTTGGTCATAATTAAAACTGAGTAATTTAAGCCATTTAGCAAGCTTAGTTTAAACCAGTGATTTTCATTAATTAGCAAAAACGCTGAAGGAATCTGCCTTCTATTCTACTATGTGATGAATTTTTGTCTCAAGTTGATTGGACAAAGTTAATCTGTGACATTTCTCTATTTTTACTTTTTCTCCCAACAGAGAAAATCTTGCCAGTGACATGTACCTTATATCACAGATGGACAGTGATCAGTATGTGCCAATAATGACAGTAGCAAACCTTGATCATGTCAAGAAACTCAGTACTGATATGGATTTGATTGTTGAAGTGCTGAGATGTAAGTAAAAGTTCCTCAGTGCTGGAAAGCATTTTGGTTATTCATGTAGAACTATTAATGTTTCATCTCTTCTTTCTAATTGTACTGCAGTAAAATGCCATTATTTTACCGTACTGCATTAAGTAGCCCAAGCAGCTTAGACCATCACAGTTACAGGATTGTAGTTTTATCAAAGCTACTCTGTACTTCAGCTATTGAAAAATGATCTGTGCCAATAAGAATTAAAGATTTTAAATTGTGGGGTGTGGTGGGACAGCTCACGTGACTGGAGGGTCATGATGGGTATCTCTAGACTGTTTTGTAGAGACAGGTGGGGGAAAAGGGATTGGAGGAGTCTCATTCTGTTAAAGAGAACCTCAAATATAAAGAAATTAACTGCATCAGTCATGGAAGCTCTATGGGATACCGGGGGCCAAGACTCTGGGGGTTGTAGTTGGCATCTGCTACTGACCTAAACCAAGACAATAAGGCCAACAGAGCAGTGTTTGTGTCACTTAAGTGAGCTTTGGGTCAGCCAAACCTAGTTCTTGCAGTTGATTTCAATGGCTTAGGTATTTGTTGGAAGAACAATACAGCAGCTCGTGTCATCCATCAGGTTTCTGGAATGTGCAGAGGCCTGTTTCCCCATACAGGTGTTAGATGTGCCAACCAGGAATGAGGCACTGCTGGACTCACTGCTGAGAGGCTCAGAAAACTGCTTTGTAATATCTCAGTCAGTGGAAGCCTTGGCTGCAGCTGTCACAGAACTCTGGTGTTTGGGGTCGTGCTGAGCATTTCTAAGGTTTTGATTTCGCAAGAGGAAACTTCAGCTTGCACAGAGCACAGTTGGGAGGGATTCCATGAGAAGTTTCCATGAAGGATAAAGGCACTAACTCTACTAGTGCTGGGAGTTCTCTCCTGGAAACATGAAAACATTTCATCCCCTGTAAAAGTAAGGGAAGTAGGCAGATCAAGAGAGACCTCCTTTGCTTAACTCTGTGCTTCTCAGTCTGCTCAAAACAAGAGAGAGGCATACCAGAGATGGAAAAGTGGATGAATACCTGGTGAGAGCTACAAGGGTATTGCCAGGGTGTGCAGAGATGCAGTTATAAATGGAAAATCTCAGCTCAAATTGAATTTGTCCAGAGCTACAAGTTTTGTAAAAAACTAGAAAGGGTTCTTCAGGCATGTAAATGATGAACAGAAACATTGTCTGCTTGTTTCTTAATGTTCAAAAATATTTGAGGCTCTCATTTTAAGTCTGTGTTCACAGCATCTTCTGGAGTGCAAAGTTAGGTTTGCTGACAGCTAAAATGCATTCTTGTCTTTTCTCTCTTAGCGTTGCCTTTAGTTCAGGTGGATGAAAAGGGGGAAAAAGTTCGGCCAAATCAGAATCGCTGTATTGTGATTTTACGTGAAGTACCTGAATCTACTCCCATTGAAGTAAGTGTTCCCTTGTTCAGTTAAGAACACTTTCCCCTTAGGATGTGAAAGTTAGATTTTTTTTTTTTCCTAAATTTCAGTAAGCACAACACATTTTTTATTGTACTGTTAGTTTCTAACAGTGCTTCTTAAACTTAGTTTATTGTGTTTGTTTGGATAAGAAGTATTTTTGATAGAAGCTTGTTGCTCAGAAGAAGGCTGTGGCAGAACCTGTAGTTCTGCAGAGGGCTGAGAAACTGAGTGTGCTGTCTTTGGTAGTGATACATCATTTTCTTGGACTTTATCATACCTATATGCACTTGGTGCTCAGATCCTTGGATAAATAGACAAAGATGAAAGAAGATAAGTCTTGGACTAGAAAAGGCCACTGTTGCACCTTGAAGCTTGTTCAAATAAAGTAGTTAAAGCTTTGTAAATGTTTCCATAATGCTGAGGTGAGAGGTGTCGGTAAGGCACTGAGGATTTCCACTGGCTTGTGGAATGAGTGCAAGACTGGAGAACTTCATTCTTTGAAGGATATTTAATGCCAATACTCTGATGAAGCAGGGACTATGATTAATGGAAATATTAGAAAAAAATACGGGGTCATAATTAAACCATCTTGAATTTTAAAAAAGGATGAGAAGTTGCAGATTCTTGATGATGGGTATATATTTTAGTTTCTCTTCTATTTAATTTTACAAGGAAGACTAAAGGTTCTGAAAGATTTGCTCCTCTTAGTAACCATTATACAAAAATCAGAAGTACTGCAGTTTAAAAACTGATAACAAAGATGTAAGTGGCCTTAATAGGCAGGAATGTGAAACAAAATGCAAAGAGGAATTGGAGGGAAGAAGCTGGATATATGCTATGTACATAGCTTTAAAATGGTGGCTACTTCTAGCTTTCTAAATGAAATAGCCTTTCAAAGACTGCCTAGCCTATAGTATTGGAGATTTTTTTAAAATTTATTTTATTTCTGTCATCACTTTGTCAGGTTGGATATATTAGCACTGGATGTTCACTTTCAGAAGTTTGACATCAATAAGGTTCTGAGGAGTCTTTATTTTTAGAGGAGTTGGTCTGCAGTGAAATGTTTTATACACTGTGGTTAACTTTGTCAGGCTGGAAAAATCTAGACTTAACTAATGAGATTTAATAGCCTACGTTTTCTGGTACAGCAGAGTAAGGCCTCCCAAGTTGTGTTGCCTTTTGATGCTGCTCACCTCAAATCCGTGACAAAACAAAAAATATGCAAATGAATTAAATGAAAAATCCAGGGTCTTTTTTTTCTGTAAAAACTATGTTTGGGGTCACATAAGCCCTGTTTCAAATACATGACTGTAGATATTTGAGTTAAAGCTTACCTGCAGGCTTCTGCTGAAAAGGCAGGATTTTCCTGTCCTATGCCATAAGCACAGGTTTTCATGTGGCTCCATGGTTTTGGGGACAGGGGAGAAATAGACATCTTTCTGCACTTGATGCAAAGTTTAAATGTCTTCTGTGGCCAAAGTAGCTCCCAGCTAAACCTCTCTTACAGTATGGCCTTAGACAGTGCTGGTTTGAGTTCCTTCCAGTGGGGAGATGGGAAGGAGCTGACACTACTGCAGGTGTTCGGAGCTGCTCTGTTATGTTTTGTAAGCCCAGCAGTGCTTTCTGTCTTTCTTTCTTGGGGTGTCAGAGTTTGGCATTTTACACTGATGTTTTTTTCTCTCCATCCTTCCCCACCTCCTTATCAAACCCCTTTCCCCAGGAGGTTGAAGCACTTTTCAAAGGAGACAATTTGCCTAAGTTCATCAACTGTGAGTTTGCCTATAATGACAATTGGTTCATCACATTTGAATCGGAAGCTGATGCACAGCAGGTAACGCTGTTTTTTGAAGCATATTAGAATGTAAAAGTAAAGGTGATATGAGGGTGAATTGACAGGTTGTAAACTGTTTTATAAATGTCTAACAATTTTAAAAGAAAAATATCCCAAGCTGTAAAACCAGTAATGCTTCCTCTTAGTTAGTATGCAGTTTTCAATAACTATTAAATATAATAATTAAGAGGGGTTTTAATCTTTTTCACATATACTGGCTTCCTGGCTAAAGCTGATTTTTTTAAAATTAAGAGTCTTGATATTTTGGGTGGCACATTGAAATGTTTCAATGATAACCATTAGAGTTTTGTTCTAATGCTACTGAAGCACTTAATGATAAGTTAAATGTTGCTAAATACAGATGATGTAAGAGACTACTGTAGCATTAGCAGACAATTATTATTAGCTGAAAATTATTGTTGGGCTTAGCCTGTCAAAACTTAAGTTTCCTGTATTTAAATTTTATTTGACAAATCTAAAAGTTTCTTTTTTTTTAAAGGCTTACAGATACCTTAGAGAAGAAGTGAAGATTTTCCAAGGAAAACCAATTAAGGTAAATAGAGGTTTATGATGTTAGGGGTGGGGCATGTGTGTATGTTCTGGGTTTTGTGGTGCTCACTGTGATTCCTAATATGAATTTAAGTGGTCCAATCTCAGCAGCCATTTGACCCGGAGATGGGTGTAGAAATGTAGCACATACCACTTTTTCTCCTTTTCATCATTTCTGGCAGTGGTATATCCGGCCCAGCCCCAGGCAGCAGGGGAGCATTCAGCTGGTCTTGCTCTCCTTGAAGGACAAAACAGTGACTGAATAGTGTCCAGTAAAAGTTTGAGAGCTGCTAGTTTGAACCATCCTGATTTAAGTGCTGCTGTAATAAATGATCTAATCTCCTTTGCAGGCAAGGATAAAAGCAAAGGCAATAGCTATAAACACATTTTTGCCAAAGAATGGATATAGACCTCTGGATATGAACCTCTACACGCAGCAGCGCTACACAACATCCTTTTACATACCTCCAGTATACAGTCCCCAGCAGCACTTCCCACTGTACAGCTTAATTGGCCCACAGACCTGGTCAGCCACGCACAGCTACCTTGACCCTTCATTGGTAAGTCTCTTGATTCTTTTCAAAGCTGATACTATTTTCTTATTGAGGTGTAGGAAACATACCTACCCTGAAGAGTGGAGTGTCAGATTCCGGTTCTTTTTGAAAAACAGTCCCTCAAAATCCTTGCCATGGTGTACGAGACAGATTATTTGAAAATTGTGGTTGATCTCGGATTGGAGTGGAGTAATTCTCTTCTTAAGCCTTTTAGGTTTTGATGTAGTTCTTTAGTAAAGACTTGTCAAGATACTAAGTTGTCTTTGTCTTCTAGCCTGAAGTTAGGTTGAGGTCAACATGCTGAATTGCCCTATTTGGCATGTTATTAACAGCAGAATATTTTCTGTGAAACAGTCATATCTCTTTTGGCAATGAAAAGTAAAATTACTTTTGCTAATTACAGAAACAATCTCTTTAAAATTGTTTTTAAAATTATTTTCTTAAAGGGACTGTTGGTAAGGCTTGAAGCTAGGGTGGTAGCAATAAATACTCTGAGACATCTACTATATTCTGCAATGCTGCTTCCATCTTCTGCATTGTGACAGTCTCATCAGAATTACCTTGGCCCCTTTTAGTTGGCCTTTGTTACCCTACAAATATATGAATAGAGTCCTGTAATGACTGGGAGGCTCAGGTTTCCGATCTGGAGTCTCTTTCTCCCCTCTGGAGGCGCCTCTTTACTCGTAGCTCAAAGAAATGTGGGAGCAATGCTCAAAAAATTAGAAGTTTTTTAGATTTTTTTTTTGGCAGAGGATTAAAGTGTCCTTGAACAAACTTGAGGAAACATCCTCTGTACTGAACCACAGCTAATTAAAAAGGTGGTGTGCTAACACTTCACATGCAGGGAAGGGAACCAGAACCCTTGCCAGGGGGAGGCTTTCTGGGGGGAGATGAGGAAGGTGGAGGAGACAAGTTAACACAGTGAGCAGTGTTATTGCAGGAGAAAGCTGTCTTGTCATGCAGCAATTAATGAAATCTGCCTGTAGATAAACGAAGACTGACTGTTGCACAGTCTTGCTCTGGTATACTGAAGGAGCTGGATGGGAATGGTATAGAAGACATTGATTAATAAACCCTAGGTTCAAGCAGGGTGTACTGTGTATCTACCTTATGTTATCCTGTAACGTTTTGTATCCAGAAAAGCTTACTAGTCCTGTCCTTTGGGGAAGACATGATGAGTTTGCCAGCATTAAGGATCTCATTTTAGTCAAAACAGGAAGTAAACTGTCTGCACTTTGCTTTTCACTGTTTTGCAGTGTATTGTCATTGGTTAGCTGCATTATATGTACATGACTGTAACGTGATGTTTCTTGATTCTTTTGTAGGAAGAGCTATATTTGAATAGAAATCACTTGAGGAGAACAGGGACCATGAGGAACCATGACACAGCAATAATTTTCATGAGGCAGGGTTGCAGTTTGCATGTAGAGACTTGTGTGAAAATACAGCAAAGTTTCTCTATTCTGCATCAATATAAACACTACTTTCTCTCATCTCTAATTTGCAATTGAATACTCCAATGTGGGCATACCATTTTAGTACTGAAACTTGAACATGGCAACACATATGTCCTCAGGAGTCTAAAACTACCTCATTCTTCATCATGTACTTAATAGTATTTGAGAAAAGATGTAGTCTTTCCTGTTTGGGGAAAAAAAAAAAAAAGAAATTTTAAAGAAAGTATATTTTAACAAGTTAACTTCTGTGGAGATGCTTTTGGTATTATTGGAAAATGGGGGGAAAAATTTCCTCCAAAAGGATCACACATCATTATAAAGAAGGAAGAGCTGAATATTCCTAGGGTCCCTATTATGTTCTGTGTCTTCTCATTTTTCAGGTTCAGTGGTTGCTTACTATCTTTGATGAATTTTTGCAGCATTCATGTTGTAACTCATACCAGAGAGCACTTCAAAGCATTATTTTGATGAAACTTTGTTCCTTGAGGAGCTTTGTTACAGGCCTTTTTTATTGGCCTTTTTGTGTAGCCTGAGGTAGCATTTGCTGTCATGCATTCTAGGTTAGGCCAGCAGTAGTTCAATATGACGGCTTTGGCATTAAATTCTGTTTTCTATGGCTTAGTGATTTAACTCACACAAGAAACCTTTTTCATGTTTAAATGTGCCTTAATAGCAAATGGTCTTAATCCTGGCTGTTTCTCATTGTTTAATAGAATGTAGAAAGTCCTATTGTTCTGCATTGCAGTTATTTTCAGGGGGAGAAGACAAGCCATTTGCTGGTGCTAACAGTAACATTTCTTAAATTGAACTCACACATTTAAATAAAACAGACAAAAGTTTGTTAGTGAGGTTAGAGAAATTACTTTGAACATGCTTCAGGTTTTGAGGCATCTTGTTACTATGAAACATTGATATGCACCCACCCCAGAAAATGTTTTGCTAATGTTGTTTCTTCAGACAAGAAGACAGTGTTTCACATGAAAAATGAGGTGGTAAAATCTGAAAAGTATCAGAGTACCACTTAACATCTCCACTTACTCTCTAAGCTTTATTTAGATGTCACATGAAAGTAGAATGAGGAACTAAAAAGAAGTTGTTGGGGGCTTTTTAGGGAGGAATTCACAATTATAAGAGAAACAGTTACAGGCCATGTATGTTAGAGGCTCTGACACAGAAGGTATCTCAGTACTCCAAAGTCCTGTGTAGTATGGTGTGAAATAGGAGAAGAGCTAACTTACAGCCAAGAATTTTGCCGTGCTTTTTTTCAGTCCTCTTGAACTCTCAAAAGTTGAGTATGTCTAGGCTGACTTCTCAGAAAAACAGAAACTTGGGGTTTTTTTCAGAAATTTTGTAAGTTCGGGACAAAGCACTAGAGAGATACTCTGTTTCTGTTTGAGACAATCTTTTGAGTACTGTCCTCCACAGAATGGCATAAAATAGGGGGTTAAAGAAAGTAACACTCAGTTTGTTTACAATGATGGGCATGCAATACATTTTTTTAGGTAACACCGTTTCCAAATACTGGATTTATCAATGGGTTCACATCTCCAACCTTCAAGCCTGCTGCTTCTCCACTGACAACACTCAGACAATATCCTCCCAGGAACAGGCAAGTTCATCTATCTTTTAACAATACTGTTGTATTATCTGGCACATGGGGTTTTCATCAGCTTATTTTAGTAGCACCAGCTAACTTGAGAATACTTGTGAAACTGAACCTGGTGCCAAAGGTGAGGCCAAAGGGCAGATGGTGCTCCTGATGTTAATGGATGTAGTGTTTCAAAATATAAATAGACAGTCTGAAAGCTGAGATCTTGTCTGTTCTGTGATTTAGGGTATTCAGCTGAAATATTCTGAAAGATGACACATCATCAGCAGGATCATTCATATAGTAAAGGTCTAGTTGAAAACAGAGAGGGAAAAAGTTAATCTTGATAATTCTTATGACCTGTTACAATGAATGTTGATCATTCTTGTAAATGAAATGAGCGATAAAGGACTGAAGATCTTGCTTCTTCTGAATTCTGTGAATAGGCTTAGGCCTCAGAAGATCTCTGATAGTGCGCGTATGTTGAAATGACTTTTGAATTTATAGGAATCCTAGCAAGTCACATATACGACATACAATACCCAGTGCAGAAAGGGGACCTGGGCTTCTAGACAGTCCTACAATATTCAACTTTTCTGCTGATCGTTTAATCAATGGCGTCAGGAGTCCACAGACGCGGCAGCCGGGACAAAGCAGGACACGGGTGCAGAGTGCCACCACCAGTTACACCAAGAGGGAAGTGGGAACTGGACGGATGGAACAGACCAGCGTTGACTCGTCCCCAGGACTAGGGAGAGGAAGGTGAGTGTGCTCCGTAGTTGTCCTCTGAACAGCCAAGTACTGCTGCTTCTAAACCGCTCAGTTTAGCAGAGGGTGGTGTTGTTACTGTTCTTGATACTGCTTTGAACTCAAATGTAAAATCTTGCAAAGTACTTCACAGAAAGTCTTAAATACAGAACAAAGGCAAAATGGACTTATATACTTTCCTACCAGATGAAAATCATTATTGGCAAGTGATGAACAATTTAGATCTGTAAGATCTAATATTCTATCCTTTCTTCATCTGGTGCAAGAAAGCTTTTTGTATAGGATTTGTTTGACTTTATTGAAGAGTTTCTGCCCAATTCCATTGCTCAACATTGTTGATTGCACACCTGAACATGTATTAGCAGTGCTCATTCCTAACTTATTCAGTTGAAGGATCAGAATTTTGACTGAATTGGGCATACACATCAGCAAAGATGATGGAGGAAGGAAAAACTATAGGCAACTAAGGAAACGATTGTTATGTTGTTTCAAAAGCAACAACACAAAAACCACAACTAACAACTTGGGGAGCTGAAAATTGGTATATTTATAAATAGAGTTCTAAGAAGTGCTTCATAAAAGTATTGTGCAGCTTTGATAATGGCTGTATTTGACTCCCAAGTAAATCACATTTTGAGTGACTTACTGAATTTGGAGATAACTCAAGTGTTTTGCAGATGATTCTATTAGACTTGTATCATTGCAAAATTAAATGGGTATTTTGTGCAAGGATTTTCTAAATCTAATTTACCAAATTGTGTTATAACTAATAGATAAAAGTATGACTAAGAACTCAGGAAACAAGATTGCTTAACTATAGACTACTAAAATATACAGGAATAGTCAGTACTAAAAATGATATTTTGATGTTTCAGTATTGAATATGGTTTAGAATACTAAAAGTCAAACAAACTTAAATATATTGAAACTGAATTAGAATGCACTGCAAATTTTACAGTGCTGCTTGGAGGGCCTTGACCTAAAGCAGAGCTGGGGGCAAAGTGCTGAAAATGTTTTGAGGGAGCCTTACCTGGATTTAAAATAGTTAGCTGTATTTGAGAACTTATGTTGGTACACAAAAATTCCTTACCCCCTTATTTAGGTATTGTAATGTTTTGCCTACTCATTTTATTATAACGACAGCTTGCTAGGAACTTTTCCTTAAGACATTTCTTAATAACCTGTGTAGAATGAAGATGGATGAAATAGCAATTGTAATCAATTTTTTCCTGTTTTCTTTAACTGGTTTCCATCCATTTATAGACAGGGTTCTCATATCTGCCTTCTTTCCCTTAGGAAAAACTCATATGGATACCGAAAGAAAAGGGAGGACAAGTTTACAGTGAGTGTTCATGATCTTATTTGTCTCTAATAAAAGTAGGGTAACAAGGCAATGGTGTGGATTTAGGTGGAGTAGCAGGTGACATAAGTTATTGCAGAAGCAGTTGTACATCACAGCTGATTCAAGACAACAGCTCATTAGTCACGTGAGTTTACTGCATTTGGGTATCAGAGAAGATTTCTCATTAATGCAGAAGTCAGGGAAAAGTTGAAATTACTCTTTCAGGAGTAAAAAAATGTCTGTCTCATTTTGTCAACATGCCAGTGTGCACATTCAGGAGTAGCTAAACAGCTGAACTTCAAAACACTTAATAGTTCATTATCAATCATGGTGACAGTGAAGAACATTTTATAGATCCTTGTGGCATAAATGCATGGCAAGAATATTTGTTATGAAGTGGTTAATTTTCTGAAATGCCTCTTCAAATGCCACTTGGTAAGGGTATGCTAACACTATTAAAATACTCTGGTTTTGGCAAACTAAAATTCAAGGTTAATACCGAAGTAGACTTGATACTTGAAAAGGCTGCACTAGGTGTAGAAGAGGAAAAACATGTTTTTGTGTGATTTTAAGGTTTGATGTGAGAAAAGCAGTCATTTCTTTGCAGTTCATTTTTGCCACATGTGGCATGTTCATGAAGTTGAACCAGGTTATTATTTCCTTATTCATGTTACAGTTGTGGAATAACACTACTACTGCATGAGCTGTAATACTTTTCCTAAAGGTCTGGAATCCCTGTATTTTAAAATACTCGGCTCCTGCTGTTCAGCGACCTGAGTGAACTTAGATAAAGGAGCAGGAAAGTTTAGCAAATTATTCTTTCCTTTTGATTGCTTCTAGTTCTCATCAAACTTCCCACAGGCAATGAGACCAGATTGCATGTAAGATTCCCAGTATTTCTTCCTTTTGCCCTTTCAAACTGCTTGAATTTTTGGAGTGAAACTTTCCTGTTAACTTTTTTCTGTATTTAAAAGAACAAGGAAGTGGTACAAGTTAGTTGTGAGTGACAGGAGTGAAAGAAATACCTTGGACGCCTCCCTGAGCAGAGCAGCCCTTCTGACAGAGCTGACTGCAAAGACTATTTGAGCTTTGAATGTCAAACCTGGTAGATGTGACTTCTTTAGAGATCCCTTCTGTCAGCATCAGGCTGTAATTACAGCCTGTGCAACCAGGTTCCTTCCAGTCCCCTTCTGGGCTTTGAATCTTTAGTCTCTAGTGTCCAGTGCTGCACCTTGAGCAGAGGGGAGAGCTGCAAAGAAGTGTACTTGGAAGCAAAAGATTAAAATTTCCCCCCTTTAGACTATGGAAATAATTTAATCCAGTGACCTATTTCTTGTGTAATTAGTGTATACAGGGTACCACTAAAACCAGTATACTTGGATAAAGTAATGACTTCTCTTTTGACAATTTTTCTTTTTTAAGGAAAATTTATAGAGTTGGATGCACATTTGCATGAAAAAGAGAATGAAACTTTTTAATCAGATGGTTTCTGAGGCTTAAACAAGCCAACTTGGCCAAGTAACTTAAGCCAAGTACTGAACTTACAAGAAGTTAACTTGAGAAATTTTATGCAGTTAGCTTAAAATTCATTTAAGTCCTGCTGATTTAAGATGTTAATGCCACTTTTAATATTTTGAGGGTTTTAGGACTCAACTGTGTAACCCAAAATGTAACATAAAAACATTTGTTATCCCAGAACTTCAGTCCCCCGAAGAATAGCAAGTGCTGTGATTTGAAGGATTAGTTTTAAGAATTTGAGTTGTTCCTCTTACAGTTTGAGCAGGATAAGTGTAGCCTCTCTCCCTGGCCTTTGACAGGTCATTTAACTTCAGTTTTGGAGATTTGCAGTCTCCGTTGCTGTACCATTCTTCTGGGGGGTAATGCTGGCTCAGTAGCAGTGCTGGGAGTTGCAGTTGTTCTTGCCTCTGTGTTTTTTCTTTCCCTACTTTCCTCTTGACACACAATTCTTTGGACGTTACACATAGATTGTGAAAAGGCCTCAAAGGTAGTCTTGTATCTGTTATACTTCCTGTTCAGGAACATTGTTCTGACATTGACACCATCTTGACTATATGATCACATTTTCCTTTTCAAAATAGGGACTGTTTCAAAGATTGCTTTGCATTTGGTATTTTGCAGCAGAGATCACAGGCCTCAGCACAGCCAAGAAATAGTTATTTGAAGAAAAACGTCTTTTTTTACATGATGTAGGTGAAGTTAATTGCTAACTTCAGTTACAGCATATTACAAAGGAGATTTATTTTTCATGTGTAAATATAATATAACTTACAAATCCTTACCAGCAGTTCTCACAAGTGATCTTAAACTGTGGTACTTTTAACTCCTGAACTGCTCTCTGTAGTGCAAAATAATTGCATTTAGCACACAGGTGTTATTTTTTGCTTGAGACGCTGGTTTTCTTCTCACACTATGTTAGAAAGTCTTTGTTTCAAAAATAGTTTTGACACTTTCTATTTTTACACAGTGACAATGTAGATTAATACTAATTACATATAAATTGTTATTGTCTGTACTACATAGAAGGCATGCTGTCTTGCCCTTTCTTCATGTATTGGAAAATAAAATTCTTGTTGACTCCTTTTATTAGGATGTTATTAACTGTACATAAAGAGGCATCATGTTTTCACCATATCATGATAGATAAACCCATCTGTTTTTGTTTCCATGTCAGTGTGTCTGTCCTTAAGGAAGAGTCAGTGAGAAAACTTTACTGTGCCAATATCCCTAAAGCTGATATATATGCCATGACATTTTAACAAAAATTAGATATTTTAAGGGCAACAGTAGAAAATTAAATCATCTATTCCTTGGCACTCTGTGGGTTTTTTGGGAGATGAGATGGGGGAACCTTTTCCAGGGGTTTCCTGATACAAATCAAGTGCAAAATACAGTCTAGAGTTGCATATCTTCTCTGTCATCTAGTGGACTAACCCCAACATGCTATTTCTATTCCAGAGAGGCCAAACACAGTCTCCACCACCCCCAAAACCTCCATCTCCCAGCTTTGAATTGGGTTTATCTAGCTTTCCTCCATTACCTGGGGCTGCTGGCAATTTAAAGACTGAAGACCTGTTTGAAAACAGACTGTCCAGTGTGGTAATAGGAACGTCAAAAGAAAGGGTGAGTAGTGGATGCTCATTTTTGTTGGGAAAACAAAAAATTGTCTACCTCTTGTTTTCGGATTTGGTGGTTTATACATGGAAAAACTTGTGACTTTACATGGGTTGTAAAAAATGTTCTTAAAACAGTTGTCAAATTATGTGCTGCTACCTTCTTCACTTATATCTTAGAATTTGTTGGGTATTCTCTTGGAAGTGGTGTGGAATATGGGCACCAATATTATAAATAGATGTTAATAGCAGAGATTATAAAAAATTCTGTTTGCTGTTCATAACTGCCCCAGGCTTTTTGATAGACTCAGGTGAAAAGTATGTGATACATTTTCCCTCCTGCTTGAAAGTAGGACTTCTGAGTTGTATATAAAACACTTCAAAGTGACAGAGACAAACTTCTAAGCTCCAAAATAAAGAAGCTGCCTACGTAACCTCAGTACACTAGATATCATAGCTGGAACAAGAACTGCTACCAAAACCTGCTGGATCCCAGTGTTGTCTTGTCATATCACTCAGACAGATAAAAATACACCAGAATAACTTGGCAACCACTGCTGTATAGATGTAGTAGAGATGCAGTTGAAAATTAACGTTCAGTAGCTTTTCATAGATTTCATTCTTAGAACTGTCTCTGCCATGCCATCTGTGAGTGACAGTATGTTCTCCTCCTGCAAGACTCTCATAACCCTCTGCACTGTGGAACGCTCTGGGCTATGAAAGTCTCTGTTGGCTTTTTTTGGTAGCTCAAATTTAACTTGTGTTTTTCTAGCTGAACCAGAACTGAAGAAGTTAAGCCCTGGATTAGCAGTGCAAAGCGATGGGGCGAACCACCACAATCTCTCGTGTCTTCTCCTGCAATAGGCTGGGTTTAGGATGTTTTCTTTGGTGCCTGCGTGTCAGGGGTGGGTAGAGGGCATTTGTTGGCAAAGGAAGGGGGAGGCAGCAGGGCATCCTGCACCCGAGGCAGTGACTGTACAGACAAGCCATCTACTCTGTCTCCTGCAAGTGGTAGCAGGGGCAGCTATGTCCCAGGATTGCCTGCTGGGGGAATGTGCAGTTCAGAGCTGTGGTGAGAGCAGTGTTTAACTTAGTGTCAGCCAGTACTACAGATTATAGGTTCTTCTTGGCTGACATCTATTAATTTTGAAGTATTTTACCTCTGTAACTTATGAAGTGGTTTTAGACTATTGTATTTCAGGTTTAAAATACAATTCCAGCACTTGCTTTTAATGCTGCAGCTGAAAACACTTTGTTCCCACATTATAAATCCGGTACTTGCTTTCCACTGTACTTATGGTAAAGAACTTAGACTTCTCTCCTGTAGAGGCAGTGTTCATATCAGTCAGGCACTAAGGCTTTATGATACTTGTAGAGCACTGTCACATTGAAAAGCATCCTTCGAGTTGCCATTTTCATTTTCCAGCATACAGGAGCTATTCTACCACTGAGTGGACGAAAGGAATTATGCTATCTTTCCTTGTTGGCATTTAAATAAAGACTAAGAGAACAGCAGTTGGCTCCAAAGAGCGAATGTGTTCTGCTCCAAAGCTGTTTGAACTAACATCAGTCTTGCCAATGTATACAGGCTGCTTTTCACCTTGATCTCAATATTTTTTCATGTCATTTGATGTGGTGTTAGAAAGCTCTGAAGCAGAGTTACACAATGCTTCCCTTGTTTTATATAGATGGGCAAGTCCAGTGTAGAGAAGCTGAGGGAACGAAAGGTCTGTAATTTCTAGCAGTTGTTATCCAAGCATCATATATTTATGCTCTTTGCTTAGTGATGCTCTTCTAGATGCAGCTCGGGGGAATAGCAGGTAATAATCATTGTTACCCACATATAAGTAGGTAATCATTGTTACCTTTGTGACTAGGAAGTGCAGCGCTGTCAGATCAAGGGCTGAGTGTTTTGGCAAGGAAAAGCTCTTGCATGTCTGCTTGACTTGGAGTTGTTCACACTTAACCATGTACCTACAAGTTCTGATGCACTTGAGCCAGAATGCTCAGCAGCTTGCAATTTCAAGCCTTTGCACGTACTATTACAATGAATAAAACTATAAAAGCTGTTCACTTATTTCTAAACATTCAGCTTTTACATTCTTTTACTTTGAATCGAACTATGCTTAGATCTGGTGTGATAACTTATGCTGCCTGATTTTAAAACTGTGCCATCAAATAACATTTTCCTTTATAACAGGGACCATAGGAGTCGTAGGGTTTATGCCCTTTTGAATGGTGGCTTGGCTTGGGGGAAAGGGAGGGTTATCTTGTTCCTTCTGAGCTTGTGTTCTCCCATTGTTTCTACTTCTATATACTAGAATCCTTTTGGTGTTTAGAGTTTTTAGGATAAGACAGGTCAGAAGCAATACAAAGAACGTAGCACCCTTTAAAACAAACAAAATTGCTATGAATGTGAGATATGTTTTTCAGGATACAAACTTGTCTTTTCTTATTTTGTGACAATTTAAATTAATGTATGCATCTTGAACCAATTTATCTGGAAGCACAGTATTACTTGGCACTAGCAGTATCTATTGAGGGCTATGGAAAATCCTTTTGCTTGGTAACACATCGTTATATTGAGATGATGCAGAATTATAGCTGTGAAGAAGACTGTTCTTAATGCACAGCAGTAGGAGACTTTTGTCTTTGTAGGCTGCCTGTGGTTTTGTGAACAGGTGCAAGGCCTACTTTATCACCAGTAAATGCAAAATTTCCTGATGGAAAGAAGTCCAGTCACTAGTGGACTTCCCAAGGCTCAGTATTTGGGCCAGTCTGGTTTAATAACCTTATCAGTCATCTGGACAAGGGGATCAAGGGTACCTTCAGTAAGTTCACAGACACCACTAAGTTGGGCAGGAGTGTTGATGTGCTGGAGGGCAGGAGGGGTCTGCAGGGGGTGCTGGACAGGCTGGATTGATGGGCCGAGGCCAGTTGTGTGAGGTTCAACAAGGCCAGGTGCCAGGTCACATTTGGGTCACAACAACCGCAGGCAGGGCTACAGGCTGGGGACAGAGGGGCTGGAAAGTGGCCCTGAGGGAAGGAACCTGGGAGTGCTGGCTGACAGCAGCTGAACATGAGCCAAGTGTGCCCAGGTGGCCAAGAAAGCCAAAGGCACCCGGGCCTGTATCAGAAATGGTGTGGCCAGAAGGAGCAGGGCAGTGGTTGCTCCTCTGTAATCAACACTGATGAGGCTGAACCTGGAATCCTGGGTCCAGTTCTGGGCCACTCATTACAAGGACATTGAAGTGCTGGAGCATGTCCAGAGAAGAGCAGCAAAGCTGGTGAAGGGAGCACAAGTTATGAGGAACAGCTGAGGGAACTGGGGTTGTGTGACTGGAGAAAAGGAGGCTCAGGGGAGAGCTTATCACCCCCTTCAACTGCCTGCACAGAGGTGATAGCCAGGTGGGGGTCAGTCTCTTCTGCCAGGCAACCAGCAACTCAGGACAAGAAGAAATGGCTTCAAGCTGTGCCAGGGGAGGTTTAGGTTGAAAGTCAAAAAAATTTTTTTTACTGAAAGGCAAGTGTTGGACCACGCTGCCCAGAGAAAATGGAGTCACCACCCTAGGAAGTGTTCAAGAAATGACAAGATGTGGCATTTAGTGCCGTGGTCTACTTGACAAGGTGATGATTGATTAAAGGTCTTCTCTAACCTTAATGATTCAGAGTGATTTTATCATTTAGATATGTCCCCAAGGGACCTGAAGGTTATAACTTCTTTGGAAGTAACCTACAGTGTGTTATCTGTGTGTGTTTCTAAATAAATGTAAAGGAAAAAATAACATATTAATTACAATATATATACACTGGCTGTTTCTGTACCTTCCTATAGTCAATTTACCAGTATAAATCAAACTATGAACTGTTTCCTGATTGTGCCAATTTTCAGGCAAACCGTATTAATAGGATATTTTGATTGTCCTTCTGTGCCTTTTTTCCTCCTTCAGAACATTAATGTGGATGCAAGTACAAACACTATTCCATCAGGAATTCCTCGAGAGCCGTTACCAGTTTCTTCTACATTGCCCAGGACCTTTGAAAGGTCTCCTTCGCCACCCCAGCCTACTGAGTAAGCACGTAATTACATGGGTATAATGATTCTGCTCTGAATCACATTTGCATTTTCTTTCATCAGGCAGAACAATGTAAATAGCTATTAAAATCTTAATCAATGAAAGAAGTAATATTTTGTTGTACTTGTAGTAAAGGCAATAAAGCTTAATTTCTGAACAATATCATAATAGTGATTCAATCATAATTGTCATTTAGTAGAAGAAAATTTAGTGTTGTGGTTTGGTTTCTGTGACTAGAAGAAGTTTAATGAATACTTTTCTGGTTTGTATTTAGATAGCTTTGAAACACAGGGAGTAAACCCATGGCCCTGTGGGCAGTATTGATGTCCATACCATAAAAAAAGTTTTTTGGTAACCCTTTATTTGGAACCTGCAAATCAAATAGCTGAGTAACTAAATGCTATTAGAAGATGACAAATTACAGGTAGTGTCACGTTGAGAGAATATATTTTTTCTATTTTTGATAGCATTTTTGAATGCAATACTAGGCAAATTATGGCTGTAACTACTTGCAGTCATACTCAAATTTTTTAGACCTGTTATTAAACCATTCATCTCTCCTGAAGTTTCACTTTTCATGAGCCTTGCTTCCTGCTGGATGCTTACAGGGACTCCAAAGTTGTGGAGAAACAGCAGAGAGAGACACAGAGTACAGAAAGACTTTCTTCTTCCACACTGAGTACTGCATGTAAATCGGTACAAGTCAATGGGGCTGCCATAGTAAGTGACCTTATTACTTTTTCTTAATGATCCAGTTTGCATTTAATAGATTATTTGTTGCTACCCAGTGTTGCCTAATCATGAGAGCCCGGCATCCTAGAATTTGTCCATTAGCTTTAAATTTGCTTATTGGGCTTTGCGATAGCTTTCATGATAGAATTATTAAATTAACAGTACAAAAGAGTTCTCCTTATCTGAATCCTTTTCTTGGCAGTATCCTTGAAGTATTAGCACATATGTTGGTATTGAAACCAGAGTATTGATCCTGTTTCGGCTGGTTTACTGTTTGAAAGGGAAGAATTTTGCCCTATGCCATACCCCATTTTTCTGGCATACTCTTCTGTATTTTAACTTTTCGTCAGCTTTATTGCCTGTATAGCTTCTGTAAACTTCATACTCAAGCCCTAATCTGCATATTTAAGTGCAGCAGTCTTCTGGGACAAAGATTTACCTCTTTTTGATTCATAAAAGTAATTTTTTCTTCCTCAGGATGCTTTGTTTAACTCTGTCCTGTTTGTTTCTGATTTCCCAGGAACTGCGAAAACCTAGTTATGCGGAAATTTGCCAGAGAACAACTAAGGATCCTCCTACATTGCAACCCCAGAAAGAACAAAAGCCAAACACTGTAGCATGTGGGAAAGAAGAAAGAAAGCCCACAGAAACAATAGAGAAAAACAGAGAACCTCCTCCTGCAAAGTCACATCCTGGACAACCCAAAGACCAGAGGAGACAGTCAGGACGCAGATCATCCCCTCCAGCCGTTGGCAAACGCTTAAATAAAGAACAGAGTACCCCTCCAAAATCTCCTCAGTGAAAATAACACCTGGGAGGGATTTGAGAAGAGGTCTGTTTCCCACAAATTAAACCCATATTCCCACTAAGATACCTGAGAATGAGTTGCTGGTTAGGAGCTTGCAGTGATACAAGGCATGTAACAATGCCTGCAAGTTATTTTTCTGTGAAATACTTTTTCCCCTCTTGAACAAACATTCTATTTTTCTGGGTATTTCTGGATAGTTGTTCTAAACCTTACATTTAGATTGGTGCTTAATTGGAGGTGAAGCTTAGTGTGATTTTTTTTTTCCAAGGTGTAAAATATTTGTCTTTAAAAAAAAAAATCAACTTTTTATTAAGCCTCTCTGTGGCTGTGTGAGTGCAAGCTCTGTATAGTGAGTTTTTTCTAAACCGTTAAGCAGAAACATGCTGCTGCAATATTTTTAATAAACTGGTCTGCAAGTACATATCTAAAGTGTCCAAAAGACTGATAACGGCAGCTAGTGTGTAGAGTGCAAGAAAGTAGATATATTTTACAAATTAGTATGTGACCTTGAAGATTTTTTTTTTTTATTGGGCTGCTGTACTAAGTGTCAGCAAACGAACTTGCACTTTTAGGTTAAATGAGTAGCTGTTTCTAGCATTTTTAAAAACTTAATCTTTTTTTGATGTTTTGCACACACAGAATGAGTTCTGCAGGGCACCATAGCAGTCTTTCTGAAATACTTCCTTTTTTGACTTACTGCAAGCAAGTAACCATCTTCTCACTCCAGAATAAAACTGATATTATAATTTGCAAATACAAAGCACATTGTGAATAGAAAGAATCAAGTCTGTGAGCTTCTATGGTGGTGAAGCCTGTTAGTGGATGTTATCAGGAGAAAGCAGAGTAGCCTTCTTGTGATAACCTTAGCTTCCCTGTGCTTGTAAGGGAGTTAACTGAGTCAGCGCTGTACATTCTAGTTACCCCTGTGCTCTGTGTAGACTTTTTTTTTTTTTTTAAAAACTCTGCCCCAAGTGCTCTTTGAAAGAGTTCATATCTTAGTCAGCCTTGTGTTGACATCTTCCTGTAACTACAAGCATTGGCATACGGATTTAAATTTTTCGAGACGTGAGATAATGGTGTTTGTTTTGTGTGGTGGAGGAAGAGATCCCTGATATTTACCTCTGGGATGAGGTTTCTCACACTTATTTACTTTAGAAGTGATGCGCTTTCTGAAGGACAAGGATGCACTAAATTAGCAAGTTTCTAATAAAGTTGAATATAAATTATTTTTGTTTTAAAATGCCTAAAGCTTTTCTTTAAGTGTTTAAACTGCAGGAAGTTCAGACAAAACTCATTCCTGCTGACTATGACAGTACAGTTTATTCCACAAAAATGTTTATTTAAACAACTGATTTTTTTAAAGAATTATTTCCATCCAATATTTAAAGACTTGAATTTTATTTAAACTTGAAAATGACTTTGCCTTAACTTTTGTACAAGACAGTTTAGAGTTAATGAGGTCTGACCCCGTGGAGGGTTAGCATGAATGGCATACAGAATTACTCAGTTACAGTATGTATCTATTGTCACTGGTCTTACTGGGTAAACATACTGTAGTACAGGAACTAGCAGCAGTTTTTGTAATATACCTTAAAGATCTTAAACAGTTGATCTTTTTCAGATTGTTGAAAAACCTGTAAATGCAAATAGTCAATACTGTATTAAATATGTGCACTTGGAAGTGTGTGCTTTGCTTGTACAGTTGTAAATAATCAGAACATATAAAAAGGTACCCTAAAGAAAAAAATCTGATAAAAATTATTGATATTATAAATGTTGCTGTTGAGCTGGATGTAGATAAACTAAATGTTGTGGTTTGAATATTACTTTAATTTGTTGTTTTTTCTTTTTCTTATTTTATTCTGGTGTGTTGAACTGACTCTGCCTCTTCACTGCAAAAGGGAAATGGAACAAAAGTCTTATTTGAAAGCCCTCAAGTGTTTTCCTAAAGTCCCTTTAAAACCAAACAATTTAACCAATTCAGAAGTGTTCTGCAATGTAAATAATGAATTTCAGCAGTCAAACTGTAATTTTTAAGTCATTAATAAAAATCAAGTCCAATTGGGGAAAAACTTGACTGCTGCAAAAATATGCACTGAAGCTTACTTGTCTGCTTTCAAGAGTATCAATGCATGGTTCATAGAACTGTAAAGTAACTATAGAAGTTGACTCCTGATAAATTTCCTATGACAAGCATCAATTGGTAACTAGTTGGCATTGTAAATCCAGCCTGTTGTATGCTGCAGAATTGGTCAAAATAGGGCACGTGGAGTCTGTTGATTTTTCTTGTCTAAAAAGCGCACTTTGTGAACGCTGTGGGAGGAGATAGGACCCCGACACCATCACCAAAACTGCTCAACTACTTCTGTCATTGGATTTTTTTTTATCCCACTTCTCCTTTCCCCAGTGGCAGTGAAAGCGGTAGCTAGATTTGTGTATGGTTTAGGCCAGCTGTATGATTCATTTTGTTTGTCTGCTGCAAGTGAAAGGCTTTACCAGCTGCAAACAGTGGCAGGTGGTCCCTTCCAGCAGCTGTGAGCAGCTCGTCCTGGTGCTCAGCCGGCACCCGAGGTGATCTGTTGAGACCAGTGGGATGTGTCGTGCTGTTCTAATGTATTCTGCTGCCATTTGTGATAGGTCAATACACTGTAATTACTGCTTACCCAGCAACAGTCTGTTGCATCTGAAGTTTAAACCTTCCTCTGATGTGGTTTTATAGCTTTTTAAAAAAAAAAAAAAGAAAAAAAAAGTGACACGCCAAATCGCTGTGTAATATACAATACAACTTCTCCTTACTGTATTTTGCTTTGAGATTTATTCCCTAACCCTTCCCCCCCCCACTCAATGACAAAATGGAGTTTTTGGAGTAGAGTTGTGAAGTTGCATGCAGACTGTTGCTACGATACAGAGAGGGATTAAAACATGGCTTCTAAAATGAAAAACCTCCCAAAAGCAGTAGCTGAGCTCAAGGTTCAGAGATACAGTAATTAAAATTGGCATTTTACCCTGTTAGAACTGTGTGGTGATGCTTTTCATTTTGAAAACAAGTCAAAATGGGATCTGAGATTCTTCCAGGAATTTTTTAAGAAAGGTTGCTTTCGAAATGGAATGTAATTTCAGATCAGTCCCACTCTATGACACTGTCACTTAGAAACGTGTGAGCAGTTGCAAATTTTTTATGTTGCTGCGTTGTCCTTCAAAGCCTTGAGCCGTTGGCATGGAAAGGCCCTTGTTGGAGCGTGGTACAGTGTATCAGGAGCAACAGCTGACTGTAATGGTGCACACCTATCTCTGTATCTCCTTCAGCTACAGGTAGGGGTTTTGTGCTTCGTAACCTATTACACTAATAGCAGCAGACAATCCAAGATTTCGAAGGAGACCTAACAGCTGCCAATCCATGAAATAGAAGTGTAATATGGGAGCCTTTTTGAGGGTTTTTGTTTTTGTTCTTCTTCCATTAAGACTGGAATCAAGCTTACATGTAAACTATCAGTAATTTAAGTTTCCTTTTGTGTCATAAAAATGTAAAACTGTCTAATTTGAAAAAAAAAATATGTAGGTTATGAAAAATAAAGATTTAGGCACTGTTGAATTCCTGATTTTTTTAATTAAACATTTCTTCAGCAGTATTTTTCATTACCTTTTGTCTTTTGCTCCCATTTTTGGAAATTGTACATTTCTAATTTTGGGAAAAACCCCTTTTGCTCTCCCGTTCAACACAGCTCTTGTAACCATCAGCTAAGGCACTGTACCAGCAGCAAGAACCCCTGTGATATTCTGAAGCCTGCAGTGTCTTTCTCTATTAGGTAACTATGACCGTTAACTTTTTTAAAGCAAACACTAAAGCTGATTTGTTGTTTACTGCAGGTTCTGTTCATTACTGGTATTAAATAAGTTATTGGCTTGGTCCTAAATATGGATTTTAATGTTTGGGTTGGTGCTTTGGTCACATGGCGCTTGAATCTGGAGATGTCCTGGGATTATTGTTGGCTTTGGCTGGTTTTAGAAATTCTTCTCAAAGGTCCTAATCTCGAAAAGAAGAGCTTCTGAGATAGCTTCTGTCTGCATAAAAGGCTATTTTGGAAATAACCCAAACACCACCCCTTTTTTGTTTTGTTTTGTTGAGGTTTTTCTCTTATGCAGCTATATCTGACCAGTTTTAACAATGGATGTAAACCTGGAAGTAGTTACAATTTCTGTGGTTTATATGCATCTTGGGAAGTACTGCAGTACTGTTCCCCAGGCTGATAATTCTCTAAACTCCTGGGCAGGTTAGACTGTTACTGCTCCTATTTCCTCACTACTGCCTGCTCAGCAAAGTAAGCCAGCACTGGGCACTGAGCATCTCCAGGCTGGAACATTCACTTAACTATTGGGCTTTGGTGATGACCTGGGCTAAAAGTAGTTGAAGGCAACCAATTTTCACTTGAGCATGGATTATCCTGCTCTGCCCTTGGGACAAAGTTTTCTACCATTTAATGTGTAAAAATGCACGGAAATTGTCAGCAATGTTGCCGTAGCTCTAATGTGGCTCTGGAGGACCACCCCAGCTCTGACATAAATTTGGGATCTGTTTGTTTGCACAGCAGAACTGGGCAGTGTCCCTCCCCTTTGTGCTGATTTTCCTCAATAAAAAGTGATGTTCAGTGATGGCTGCAGCGATGTTCATGCTAAACACAGGGTTTTGTGTCCTCTTGGGCATGATGAGAAAGAGTGAATCTAGAAAAACTTGTGCAATTTGAGCATCCAAAGGTTACTTCTTATCACAGAAACGGATACATTATGCTTTCTCCTAAGGCTTTGGAAAATCAGATTTCATAGAGTTTTAAGTTTATTAATATGCTTTTACTTCACAAACCTTTATGTTAAAACCTCCTGTTGTGGTATAGCTGTGCTTTTACAACTGCAACCATGTAAGTCTGGGAAGTGATTGAATTTCAAATTTTGCTGGTGTATAAATGAAAGCAACATTACGCACTTCATCTGTGCTTTGGAGAGAGCGAGCTCTGTAACAGCCTGGTGCCATCAGGTTACGGTAGCTTGGTAACTGCAGCCTCCACTCATCACGGATATACATCCTGGCATACGTCTCAATGCCCAACGTGAATTGATCAGGTAGCAATTCAGCTCCTATGAGAGTGGCACACGTAATGCAGCTCCCGGGTTGTTGTTGTGCCAAAAATGCGCAGAAATGCTGAAAAGAGGGTGGCTGGCCTGGCTGTGCCACCCGTCCTGCTCCCTCACATCTGCACACTGGCTGCTCTGAAAAGCACCTGAGAAAGAGGAGGGCTTGGAATAGGTCAGCAGCTTTAGTTGTACCAGCACTGGAGTGGAGGAAGGAAAAAAAATACAGCTGATGCCCAGAGAAGAGTGATGTGGTGATGGTCCTGGCAGGAAGCCTGTGTTACCATCAGCCAGAGTAAACTGCATGTTGGTACAACTGGCTTATGACAAATGGAAGGCAGAAATCTTGGCTTAGATGCTGCCTTGCTCCCTCCAGTGTATATGGCTCCAGTTACCAAGCTTGGCCATTTTTGAGCCTTTTTCTCACAATGGAGAGGAGAAAGGGTCCGATTTTTGCTCTAGTGTTTTTGGTTATTATGTACAAGCTTTAAATGTGCTGAATCTTAAATCTCTCTTATGACAGACTATTAAAGGTCTTTATGCATCTTGGCATAACTGGTTTGGGAGTAGTTCACTGTTTTGCAGAATGGAGGGCAAAAGGGGTGGGTGTATATGCTGGGGAAGGGAGGCAGAAGAGTAAATCACTCCCTAAAAAAAAGAAGGAAAAAAAAAAACAAATCAGTTTGACAAGCAAATTGCTCTGTGTGTTTGTGTTAGGCACGTAGGGTATGGAAGCCATCCTGCAGCCTGCTGGCTTCACATCCCATTTGCTGAAGGCAGGTGGCATCTACAAAGCAGTTAATCTACCGTGGCTAAGGGTGCTCTGAGGAAGGAGGGAGAAGTGGAAGAATTTTGAGTTGTAAAATGTGCCAAAGTTGGACAGATCTAAGAAACCTACATGGGTGGAATTATTGATACCCAATGAAATGTGTGTAATGTCTTCAAAACAAGTCAATGCATGCGCTCCGTGCAGCTTGAGATGTCGGCCCAAGTAGAAGAGTGAGTGAGATTCAGCAGATCCAGCCTGTCACTTCCAAGGCTGGGGTGTTTTCCAGGAACCCACAGTTCATAGGTTGTGGCTCACTCAAGCAATCTTGGCCACTTTTGTCCTTTCATCTCTGACTCCAGTGTAGATTTTAGGATGTCAGCATGGAATGGAGCCAGCTCTGCACAGGAGTGGCTCACAGCTCCCACCAGCCAGCACTGTTTGGAGTGGGAGGCAGCTGGTGCCTCTCCTGCAGGAGGGCAGCAGGATGCACTTGGTGATGAGAACAAAGGTGGGCAGATATGTAGGCTAGGCTCTGTGGGGGAGAAGGCCTTTTTCCTAATGGAACGTCTTAGAATCCATGGTGTCTGTGGCTGGCCTGACCTACACAGTGTCTTACTCAAGGATCTTATTCTCCTTTAGAAATGGGATGTGTAAAATTCATAATAGTTTTCCCTCCCCTTTCCACCTCTAGTGATCCATTGCTTTCTATGCTTGGGAGCTGCATCGCTTGCAGTAGATGGCAGCTCCCTCCTCCTAAGAATTGCACCTGTTTTCAGAAATACAATAGACTCAGCATTTTGAAACGTGTCATTTTGCTGGAGTTTTATATTTTGCCCCACTTAGTAAAGCAAATCTGGTACTCAGAGGAGGATTATCTAGGTATGTGTTGTTGCTACATGGTGTTGTTGCTGGGTTTATGGTGTTTGTGTGATATTTTCTTCATTTCTGTGTTTGCTGGAGTCTGTTCTTCCTGCATACTGGCAATGTCCATCTCCTCTAGGATGACTCGTGCTGGTGCTGGGGGAGGATTCCTGCCTTGAAAGCTGTGGCAAATAAGTGTTGGAGAGACTTGTCAATTCAGACAGTGGACACTGAAGTGACAAATTTGCTAGAGTGATTTTCTCAGTGGATTTTACTGCTTGAACTGCCAGACAAATGCTTCCTTGGTAGCAAAGTCTGTTTCAGATAAACCTTTGTATTTTACTTATCATTTGAGCTAGTGATTCCCATGGAGACACAAACTCAGCCATGCTGGCTGCCAGCCTGAGTGCTGATCCGTGCTTTCATCCTAGTCTAGGAAATCTGAGGGTAGCCACACTGGGTTGGACACATGGAAGTTATGCACCAGGTTTAATATTCATTGGGCCTGATTTTTAAATTTTTTTTAATTTTAAAAAAAGGCAAGATATGCTCTGTGGAACTCTTTAGTTCTGACACAGAAAGGGAGGTGTACAGGTGGTTCTGGAGTGGAAAGGTAAGAAAGTACAGCAGAGCCAGACTTAGCAACACACCTCGTGCAGGCAGCACACCTCACGCTTCACTGTTCAGCCTCAGCAGGTGCTGCTCTCTCAATGGTTCAGAGAGCCCAGGATGAGGCAGACATTAGCATTGATTTGTTGTGAAAAGTCATTACTTTGTTTCTGCATCAAATTGTGTAGAATTTGCTGAAAACTGGTGTACAATTCCCTGTTCCTGCAACTTGAAGTTGTAATTTCTGTTGAGGGTTGCTCTTAAAGGGGATGAGTTGCAGATTGATTGTCTACCATATTTCTGGCCATTATTTATCAGAGATTGGTTTTACAGGATGCTGTAGAGTGGTGACCTCCACAAGGTTGGAGAAATGGGTGCCAACAGAAATCTTACAAAGTCCAACAAAGGTAAATGCCAAATCCTGCACATCCTGCTGCAAGAACAACCCCATCCACCAGCTGGAGTGTGGAAAACAGCTGGAAAAACAGCTTTATAGAAAAGGACCTGGGGGCACTGTGTGGGCAACAAGTTGGACATGAGACAGCAATGTGCCCTTAGAGTAGAGAAGGCCAGTGGCATCCTGGGCAGCCCTCAGAGCATTGCCAGCAGGTCAGGAGGCAATGATCCTTCTCTGCTCAGCACTGGTGAGGCCACACCTGGGCTGCTGGGTCAAGCATTGGGCTCCCCTGTCCAAAAATCATGGATACATTGGAGTGAGTGCAGTGAAGGGCTGTGACGATGAGGACTCGATTTGGAGCATCTGTCAAACAAAGAGAGTGTGACAGCTAGGACTGTTCATTCTGGAGAAGAGACAGCTCAGGGAGATCTTGTCTGTAGAAATACCAGAGGTGGGGAGAAAAGATGTTGGAGACATTCTTCCCAGTGGTGCTCAGTGATAGGACAAGAGACAGTGTGGACAAACTGGAACACAGAATTCTGTTCAGGCAGAAGAAACTCCTTTGGTTTTTCTAAGGGTAATTCAACACTGGTGCATGTTGCCTAGAGAGATTGTCTCCATTTATGGAGATACTTATTGTCACCAGAATCAGCCTCCCTTCATCCACAGCCACCTTCAGGTGTTTGGCAGCATTTCTGGGGACATGTAAATGTTTATAATGTTTTTCTTGATTCTATTTTTCTGAGAATTGGTGATTTAAAAATTCCTGTGAACGAGGAAGAGAACAGCAGGCTGAGCCAGATGACTGTGGGGACTTCTCATGCTCTGTGGAGTCTTGAACACCATGACCATCTCCATTAAGATGTATAAAATGTTGGTCCCCTCTGCTTCTTACAGTTGTCTTCCCATTCCTTGTCTGCCAAGACAGAGTGAGCTCAGCATGGTAAAAACTCCCAAGCAAATGACACTAGATTTGACTTGTAAGCACTTAAATGGGGCGTTTTGTTAGGCTGTTGTCTACTAATACAGCATAAAGGAGCAAGGGATGTGTACATAATACACAGAAATTAAGTTACAGGCCACTAGGTAATGGTTGGGACTCAGCTTACAGATGTACATAAATTGAATTTTCTGTTTGGTCCGTGGAGATTGGATCAATAGCCAGTGGAGCCTGGAGAGCTGTTCATCTGCATCTTGATCAGCTGAATTTTGATTCTGTGTCTTGGATCTGCTTGAGTAGCTCTTCAGCTCTCTGAGAGTTGAAATATGAAGGCATTTACACAGCTCGTACAGACACCTGTAGTTCAAAGGCTTGATCTGTGAACTCGATTTCCTATGTACAAATGGTCAAGTGATGCATTTCTTTATTAATTCTTTATTAATTACTTATTAATATTAATATAAACATGTGTAGCCTGTTTTTTATTACAGTCTTTGTTAGGAAGTGGCTGCAACTCACAGAGTTATTTTCTATTTGCTATTAAATGTTTTCTTATTCAGCACAAACTATAGACATAGAGGAGTTCTGGTCTGAAGGGATCTCATGAGGTACATGGTGCTAATAATACCAAAGAAGTGGCTTCAATCCCCCCATGGGCCTTTCTCTGAGAGTTGGACTTGATGATCCTTGTGAGTCCCTTCAACTCAGAATATTCTGTGATTCTGAGGTCCTTGGTTCAGTGTCTTGCTCAAAGGAGGATCAGAGCTGGTTGCTTAGGGCATTATCCATTTGGGCTTTGAAAGCCTCCATGGATGGAGACTGTACAACCTCTGGGCAATCTGCTCTGATGTTTGACTGCCCTTTTGGGGAGGGACTTTCTCCTTAAACCCTTATGCCTCTTCCCTCTTGTTCTCCCTCTGCCCAGCTGTACAGATCCCTGCCCTGTTTCCTAGATGGCTCCCCATAGTTATGGAGGAGGCTGCAGGTAAGTTTCCCCAAAGTAATCCCACCTCAGTGCTGACCAGCGCCAGCGCCCTCAGCATCCCTGCCGGGGTGAGTGCTCCAACCCCACACCTTGGTGATCTCCTCTGGACTGGAGAAGGCTGGTTTTGTTGGTCCAAAATTGGTTCCAATTTGCTGGTTTTATTGGCCCAAAACCAGAGCCAATACTTGAGCTGCAGTCTGCCTTCCAGAACTTTTCCACACAAAGGAAAATTATTCTAGTTGGCTTTCACCTTTGCATACCTAGAGACTTGAAAAATTTCAGAACTCTCCTTCTCCTAAGAGGCTGTGTAATATTTGACAAAGTCTGAAGTGAGACAAAGAGGCTGCTTATAACTCTGATCACTGCTCCTCTGGTTTGATGAGTATTTCTTGTTTGGGTTTTTTCTAGTACCCAGTGGCTGCTATTATGAGACAGTAAATTTTTGAAAGTATGGATTGCTCAGTATAATAGGGAATAAAGTTCTAGAAAGACTTTCAGAAAATTAATCTGTTGCCTTCCTTTTGTTCCCTTAATGCCAGACAGATTATTTGTGGCATTCATTTTGTTCCCACAATGGAAACTATCTTCCCAAGCAGTCTAGTCTAGTGTTGCCCCTTTTCCCAGCCTCTTCCCTTGTCCAAATTCAGCCGACCATCCCGGCTCTTCTCCCTGCTCCTCTGGGGCATGAGGAGGGAGTCCAAACTAGGAATGAACAGGGGCAAAAGAACGGACAGTCAAGAAAAAGCTGAAAAAAGCTGCAGTTCCTCAGAATTAGGAGGGTGAGGAGGGGTTTGGTGCTCTGTACAACCTCATGTTGCCTGCAGGGCCGTGGCCAGCGGTGGAGGGAGGCTACACGGCCTGGCTGGTTACCCTGGCCCAGCCCTGCTGGCACCAATATGGCACATTTATTTGGAATGTCTCTCTCAGACAGTGCTGGCTCAAGTGTAATGCTCTGCTGGCATTCAAGTAAGAGGATCATTCCCTGCTGGAATTTTACAATCCACTTTATAAAAAATAGTGGTTTAGTTCTGGTTTGCATCACAGCTATTTAATCTGGTCAAAGAGAAGAAGCAGAGAACTTGTACAATATGATTTATGATTTTGTCAGTGTTTTGGCACTTATTTCAGCTGTATGGGTTATAAAACCAAAGACCATGTCTCTGCAACCTGAAGAGTGATTCTTGGCCAAAGCTGTATTGTAGTAAACTAATGCTCCGAATGCCTTTTTGACTGCATCCAAGAATACTGTTCTAGATGGAGCAGTTGCTTTCCCCAAGTGTTCTTTTTCAAGGACTAAGAAATTATCCCTGTCTTATAAATACATTTCTAGTGCATTAAACCCTTGACAAATGCAGGGTAGCCATTTGTCATGGTTTAACCCCAGTGATCAACCCAGCCCCACGCAGCTGCTCACTCACTCCCCACCAGCAGGATCAGGGGAGAATCAGGAGGGTAAAGGCTGGAAAACTCTTGGGTTGAGATAAGGACAGTTAATAGGGAAAGCAAAAGCTGCACACACGAGCAAAGCAAAGCAAGGAATTAATTCAGTGTTTCCCACTGCAGGCAGGGGTTCAACCATTCCCAGGAGAGCAGGGCCCCGTCACACGTAACAAGAGACTGAGGCAGACAAACCCCATCACTCCAAACCTTCCCCCCTTTCTCCTTCTTCCCCCCTCTTTATACACTGAGCATGATGTGACACGGTCTGGAATATCCCTGTGGTCAGTTGGGGTCACCTGTCCTGGCTGGGTTTCCTCCCAGGCACCCCCAGCCTCCTGGCCACTGTGGCCATATGGAAAGCAGAGAATGCCCTGGCTGTGTGTGAGCCCTGCTCAGCAAAAACAAAAACATCTCTGTGCTATCAACCCATGTTCAGCACAAACCCAAAACACAGCCCAATACTATGAGCAACTGTGAGGAAAATTGACTCTACCCCAGCTGAAACCAGCACACCATTCTAAATTTATTTGTCTTAAGTGGTCATTCAATAGTTCAGTTTATCTGAACTTAGTCAGATAACTGGACCTGGCTCAGCTGCCCTGTTTGAAGCAAATCATCTGGATGCATCTGTTCTGTGCTCCTAGCACTGTCCTAGGACTGTACGAAAGAAGGCTGAGCTACCTCAGTCACAGCATCGTGGAATGGACTGGGGTTGGGAGGGACCTTAAAGATCATCTTGTTCTAAAACGCTGCCATGGGCAGGAGCACCTTTTACCAGCCCAGGCTGCCCAAAGCCCATCCAGCCTGACCTTGATCACTTCCAGGGATGGGGCAGCCACAACTTCTCCGGGCAACCTGTTCCAGTAACTTATGGCCCTCATTGTAAATGTGTGTTCCAGTAATTCCTTATCCTCCTATTACTCTTCCTGATGTCTAACCTAGATCTACTCTATTCCAGTTTAAGGCTGAAATACCCTTATCCTATCACTATACTCCCTGATAAAGAGTCCCTCCCCACATTTCCTGTAGAACCCTTTTGGGTTCTGAGGTTTCTGGGCACTGAAAGGTGCTCTAAGGTCTCTCTGAGCCTTCTCTTCTCCAGGCTGAGCAGCCCCAGCTCTCTCAGCCTGTCTTTACACAGGATGGCATGTGGGGCAGTGTCAAATGCACTGCATAATCCCAGGTAGATGGCATCAGTTGCTCTTCCACTACCTACCAATGCTGTGGCAGATATCCACCTACTCTGTCTTCAAAGACAATCACATTTTTCAGGCACAATCTGTGCTTAGGGAAGCCCTGTTGACTTAGCAGACACCTTATTATATTCCATGTGCCTTAGCACAGTTTCCAGAAGAATCTGCTCCATGATCTTGCCAGGTGCTGAGGTGAGATTGTCTTTCTCAACCTTCCCTTATTTTCCTTTTTAAAAATGAGGTTGTTTCTCCTTTCCTCCTCAGCTGGAACTTCCATAGACTTCTCCAATATGACAGAGAGTGGCTCAACCTCTTTATCCAGCAGTTCCCTCAGGTCCCGCAGATGTAACACATCAATGGACTTGTGCACCTTCAGGAACTTCCTGAATTGCTTGTGCCCTGCTGTCTTGTCCCTCCAGTAAGTAGAGGGGTGGCTGAAGACCCCCATGAGGAGCGGGGCTTGTGAGGCTGCCCTGTAGTGGGCCACTTGATCTTCCTGGTGGAACAGCCTGTAGAAAAGCTCCCCTATAATTTCACATTTCCCTGCCCTCCCTTTAACCCTGATCCATGAGCTCTCCTCCATCCAGGAGCAAAGCTCCAGGCACTCCAACACTAACATGGATGCCAAATGCCCCTTCCTCATCTCCCCTACCTCTCCTTCTAAGGAACCTCTATCCTTACGCTCGAACACCCCAGCCACAGGAGCCATCCCTCCACGTCTCCATGGTGCTGATAACACCACAGCCCTGCTGGCCTGTGCACATCTCTAACTTGTGATAAGCTCCTGTTTGACAGAGAGCATACACGTGGCTGATAACTGCACATTGTCTTCTGGTGACTGCGAGTCTCAGCCCAGAGGTCTGGAGAGAAAACAGCATTTTTTTAGAGGAGTGTCATTCAAAAGAATTAGACACCAGTGTTGCTAAATCAACTAAGTGTCTCTCACCCACTCTGCTTTTACTTAAATCCATCATTGGAAAAAGGGATTTGCCACAGATAGCAGATTGCTGTGCTGTTTAGAGTATATCAGTTTTAAAAATTACTAAAATGTGACATTAAATACTGAATTATCAGTGTCAGTTCTCTTTGACCATGAGTAATGTTGTTTATGCTAAGCAAGAAATCCGCAGATAAAGGTTTGTAGGATCCTCTTTATATTTTGCAGTACTTAAGAGATTGTCCAATTTCAGAGATATTATTGGACAGAAATTTCCCAGCAGCCTGGCACACCAGCCTTCTCCCACCAGCTCACAGTGGAGAACTCCACATGTTGCTCCTTGGTGCTCTTGTCCCTGGGACGCCCAAGTGAATCACCCACATGATGTTGGTTCCACACAGGGAGATACTGGAGCTGTTTGTGAAACACTCCACAAAAGGATTTTTTTTTTTGTCTCAAAGAGGTGCCTACAGTATCTTCTCATGTGTAGATACCTAAATGAACACCATGTATCACAGGGTCCTTTGCTAGAGACTTTGCTAGGGAAGCTTTAGTGATGTCTTAAAAACAAAGCACCAGTTCCTTGATTGCTTTAACTAAAACAAAGAAAATAAATACTTCCATGCACATTTTAATGAGTTTGCATCCTGTTGCTTCTCTTGCCCTTTATTCAGGGAGATAACAGGTGGATTAAATCAACCCCCTCAAGCCGCACCTCGGGCTCTGGGGTCAAGGTTAGACCTGTGCTGCCAGGCTGCAGCTTTGGATGTTTTCTTACACCAAGGAGGGAATTCCCAGAACTCTCCAGGCTAACGTTATTGTTGGTGATCAGGGCTATAATTAGGTTTTTGAGAAGACTTGCTGGGAGATCTGTCTTGAGCCAGTCAGAGCAAGCTTATTGACAGAGCCAAAAAAGAGTCTACTGGCTATGGCTGTGGGAAGAGGAGGCCTCAGCCCTTCCTGAGTTTGGCAGTGTTCCTGGGAAGTGGAATTAAAATGGAGATAAGTAGGACACCACACACAGCTAGGATTGGGCAAATCCCCCTCTGTTGTTGTGTGCCCCTTGGCTAGGAAGGCTGAGGAACGGTGGCAGTGTGTGCAGGTTAGGTGAAATGACAGCTTTTTGGTGGCAGGGAGAAAGCTGGATCTGAAACAGTTCCCCAAGACAGAATGTTTTGGGGTAATCTGAGCCAGGGGCTGGATGGCCAGGTGGAATCTGTTCCTGCTGCCTTAGTGTTGTTATGGCTTCTCCCAGCAGTGTTTGGGCTGGCATCAGTGGGAGGTTCCCATCACACAGCTTTGGGTTTATGCCAGGGAGGAGCTTCAGCACAGAACAGGTCTTGGGAATTTTAGTACTCCCTGAAGAGACTGGTGTCAATATTCACTGAAACAAAATATTTAGGAATGTCAACATATTTTATGGGATGGAATTATTTTTTTTTATTAAACTGTGCAAGCTTAAAATGCTATGTTTGTGTGTACTTGTGCCTGAATAACTGCTGCTCCCACAGGACTGCATTTTTCCTAAATCTGGTCATTAAGATTTCCAAACCTTAGCTGCCCTCTCCCTATGTAGTTACATATTTTAATAGTACAAAAAATACTTTAATTGGTATAATAATAATAAAAAAAAAAAACCAGGAAGACTGGGTCTGCACTGATTAGGGATGGAGCACAGAGTGATGGAGGACTTGCTGTGGGACCTGCTGCCTGGTTGTCTATGGCATTTATTATGCCACAGATATAGATCAAGCTGGTTCTTTCTGGCCTTCAGTCTACAAATCTCAGCAGAAACCCCCCTGCCCCACGCTCTCTCAGACAGATGGTGAGGCAGATGAAAAGCAGAGAGGCACTACTTCAGTAGGTACCTTGTTGGTGCCAGAAATTTTAAAAAGCAAGTTGGAGGAAGTAAAATGTGCAACAGCATGGGCTCCTTCCCAGTGAGGAGCTCTGTGCTGGAAGGACACCCAGGATGGTGACTGGGGAGAAGTGCAGACTGTGGATCAATGAATTGATTCTAAATGGAGGAAAAAGAGGAAAAGAGGGAAAGGTGTAACCCTGATGTGCAAAGGGCTGGGATGGATTTTCTATCTTGAGCAAATATTCATCTCGCACTGGCGTGGGGAATAGGGAGTTTGCACTGCTTCCCTGTGTTAGATGAAGATAACAACATCCCTTGAGGATCCCTGTAAACACTGTGGCACAAAGAACACAAACATCTCAGACAAGTGCGAATTTCAACTTGTCAGGTGAGAAAATTAGAATGACAGAGAAGGCATCTAAGAAGAGGGTTGGTATCTGGAATCCCAGTGATTTTAGCGATGTCTAACTGAGAAGAATGGATACTGACAGGTCAGGGAAGAATCAAGAATACAAGAAATTTCTTATCAGCTGAAACAGAGGAAAGCCCTCTGTAAGTGCTGTAGATTTGCTTTTCCCATGAATTTCTGAGGCTGGTGACTTACAGCTGGTTCTTGAGGTCTGCACAGCAGGAGAGGTGATGTTTTGCCCAAGACACCTTCACCACTTTAAACCCAAGTCCATTAATAAATACCACAACATGGTACGTATTCTGCTGTTCATTGAGGGAGGAGAGAAGTGACCTTTTTGTGTTCCTTCTCTCTCCCTGGGAGCCTGACAGGCTGTGATAACCCACTTAGTGGGTGCGTGGGTGGTGGGTGATGGCGTCACCGTGACGAGAGGGAAGCGGCTCATTCCATATCCTTAGTGCTACGACACTCTAAAAATAAACACGTCTCACATCGGGAGTTTCTGGCGGTGCCTCGGCTCCTCTCGGCTGTTCCTCTCCCTGGCGTGTCTGTCAGTGCTGCTCTGCAGCAGCTGATGCACTGTGCTGCCTCTGAAGCATCTGAGTCACCAGGGACCAGGCTGCAGGATGGTTTTGCGTGGCAGGGAGCACGGAGAAGCCGTGGAGCAATCATCAGGCCCCACTGCTGGAATTTCAGGGACCAGTGCACCCACAGCAAACAGCTCCTCTGGGTGCCAAGCTGTAAAGCAGAGATTTGGCCTCATCCCAAATCAGCACCAGTGGCAACGAGAACAGCAGAGTGGTTCAATGCAACACACCTGGCACAGGTGGGCAGAACTCTGCTGGAGGAAGGGAGCATCAGCTGCTGCAGAGCAGGGGCAGGAAGGCAGCTGAGCTGGCTCAGGCAGGAGGAGGTCAGAGGCAGGGCCTGACCAAGGATGGTACCAGAGGTAGTGGAAGAGGAGGATCTGTCTCCATGGGTCATGTCAGGACCCTGCTGTACTCACCACTCATGCTGTGAGCAAACACAGGCTGTGGCAGCCTGGTCCCGAGGTGCAGCTCAGACTGGCAGTGCACTCAAACATTTCACCATGAGCTGTAGCAGCAGAGGGTATGATGTGGGGCTTGGGCGCATCTGGCACACTCAGCTTGGGACAGGAAACCTGGAGAAGCAACACTTTGAGAGGTGGCTATTTACACATAGCAACTGTAGGAAGGTTACTGCAAACACAAACATAAGAATGAAAGAGAACAAAACATAAAATAAAACCCCAGAGGACCCTGTTGTCGTAAGAAGAACACAAGTGCCATTGCTGTAAGAAAAGTACATCCACTATCATCTCCCTTCCTTTCCTTGCATTTCAAACACGAACTCAGTGCATCACCTGCCCAGCACGCTCCAGCCCCAGCACCGATGGACACCCACTGGAGCAGACTGAGCTGGGCTGAGCTGGGCTGGGCTGGGCTGGGAAGAGGCTGTGTTTGGGCTGTGATGTTTGTGCCACCTGTGAGACCAGCAGCTGCTTATGAACCTGCTCTCGATTAGGTCCTCACCACCCTGCCCAAGGAGTTGTTGCTGGCTCTTTATCCATCACCTACATTTCTCCTGCTGCACCTTTTCTCCTGTCCTGAGCTGGGACTCTCCAGCCTGGAGAAGAGAAACTATGGGGAGATCTTCTCTGTGTGTAAAATGTATGCTGAGGGGTGTAATGAGAGAAGACAGAGCCAAGATCTCCTCAGAGTATCCAGAGAATGGATGAAAGGCAATGGACACGAACAAAGACCTAAGAAAGTATGCTGAAACATAAGAAAAGGCTGGTTTATGGTGGGGAAGGTCAAGCACCAAATCAGGTTCCCCAGAGGTTGTAGAGGTTCCATTTTTGGATGTACTCAAACCTGATAATACACAGCAAAGAGAAACTGCTCTGGCTGACCCTGCTTGAACAGGGGGTTGGACTGGATGATCTCAAGAGATCCCTGGTGTTTCCAGCCAATGTGTGATTGTGTGGTCCTGCTTCTTCATCCCTCCCCTAGCTCCTGCAGGCCATGTGCCTGAGGCACAGCCATGCTCTGTTTTTGACAAGCTGTTTCTGGTGCTGTCTTCCTCCCCATGAAGTCCCTGGGTCCTTCTCTTATTGAGCAATGTCAGGAGAGATGGATGCCTCATCTTCACTAAAGCACAGTAAAGCGGCACATTATCTCCAGACTGAGGGAGATTGAGTGGTAGGTGAGGAGAAGGGAGCTTTTCTTCTCTATTTTAATTGCCTGTGTGACATGAAGGCAAAGCTTGTGGCTTCCATCACTGCCCTCCTGATCTGCTCTAAGACATTAACCAGAAGAGGTTTGGATGGTTTTTAAATAAAATAATAAAAGGCAGGTAGCAGGTCAGAGATTCTATCATCATTTCAGGCTGAGATGGCATTAAACATAGCAGCTTAGTGAGGAGAAGGGCATCAGTCTCAGGCTGCTGTGGCACTCCTTGGCCAGGCAGGTTAGTGATGGATGGGAAATGGCAGAGCAGGGCTGGGGGCAGTGTGGTCAGCTGTCCCGCCTGGGGACCGGCACAGCTCTGGTGGAGCTGGAACACCACCTCATGGGGAGGGAACAGAACACAACCCTGGCTTCTCCCTCAGCATCCTCTAGTGTGCTCCTGTAACTGTTCCTGTCGAGAGCAGCAGCCTGAACCAGTTCCCAAATGTTCTTGTGCAGGTGTGAGGGTATGGAGCCCACACGTGTATGTGTGTGTGTATACTTGTATTGCTCTTTATGGGACCTGGGAGTTGTCCAATGATACTGAGAGAAAATTTCCACCAAGAGGAAGAAATTATGTTGGAAAACCCCTTTTCTGCGACCCTACCCTGGTTATTGACATGATGTTGCTGCATCACAGGAGTGGCTGAAGTGAAGCTAAGTTTCAACCTCTAATAGGCAAAAATGAACCTCAGAAGTACTTCCCCTCAGCTTTTCCATACAAGCTTGCCTATGGAAGACACCTTTTCTCTGTCCTCTGCAAGTTTTTAACCCCTGTGTCACTACCTTCAGAGAACACCCCATAACGTGTTTGTACTGTGTTTTCAAATGAGTTCAGGGCTTGGCGCTGAACTGTGGAATTATGACGATTTTCACAACCTGGAACTGTAAAAGAAGGCTGGGGCTTCCCACAACTAGCTGGAAAAGGGAGCAGTGAGCAGGTACTGTGCTTACACCATGCTTTGTGGGGGCTGTAACTTCCCTGAAATGCCCTCCTCTACCAGCCTGCAGCTGCAGCTGCCAAAAGAAGTTTCCATTTTCCATAGTTTCTTCCTACAGAGTCTATGCCAGATTTTAAGTCCCTGAGAACAGTAGGGAGCAGAGGAAAAAGGAAAGAAAACTAATGTCCTCCTGAAACCTGGACTTTGATTTTGGAGGAAAGACCGCAGCAGACCCTGATTAAAGCCTGGGATTTGTCTTGTTACCATTTCTCCAGTAGCAATGCCATATCCCACTCTCTGCATCTTATCTGAAGCTACACTGCTGTCCTCACCTGCATCCCCTCAGCTGAAGGTCTCCATGGATCCTGTTTTTTTGTCAGGGTAGCCCAAAACAGCAGTGGCTTTCCAGGAGAAGTTTCCTGGCACCTGCAATGCTTGTGCCCTGTATGAGCAGGGATCCTGTTTATAGACAGATACAAGGAACTAACTGAACAGATAAGCAGACTGAGAGAAGCAGAAATTCAAACCAGTTCTTCTTTCTGTGTGACACTGAACAGCTCATCACCTTGCAGTGCTGGAGTCCAGAGGGTAACACACTGAAAGATTCATGTCAAAGTTTTCAAACATCCTGATTTGGAGGCACAAGAGAAACAGATCAGAAACAAGAATGAGGGTTTTGAAATTGAAATTGAGTAGTTGGGCAAAATGTACATAATCTCAACTTGCTTTCTCAAAGGGAGGATGTGGCTTAAAACCCTTTGTTTTGTCAGGCAGCAAAGACAAGAGGGAAGACATTTCTGATCATTTTTCTTAATTGCTTCCTTTGTGACTATGCAGAAGAGGAAAAGGGAGAGGGGGGCAAAAAAACTGGGTAACACAGCATTTTCAGGATGTTGTTGGTGCCTGTGGCAACTCGAAGAGAGCCCAGGGCAGTGTCTTTTCAGAGGCATGAGCAGCTCATCAGGAACACCCATCCAGTGTGCTGCCTCAAGGAAGGACATCAGACCTTCTAAACTGCAGTCTGATGGGAGGTGAGGCCAGCGTGACACTGCTCCATGGCTCAGAGAGCTCTCCCTGTCCTCCTATGGGCCTCTTGCCCATTTGGTGGCCCAGTTGCTCAGCCCTGTTAGTCCTCATTAGGCTGGCCTGGCTCTGGTCCCCTCGGGGCAGCTGATTCCCAGCCCTGCACAACAGCTTACCGTGCTCTCAGCACCATCCCAGGGCTGCATCAGTGGGGCCCGTTGAGTCTGGACAAATCCTACATCTCCCTTTCACATCATCTCCCACTCCTGTTGGTACCTGGGATGTCCTGGAGCTCTCCCTTGCTGTTGGCAGCTAAAAACCAGGTGAAAGCTCACCTGTTTTACAGAAGCTGCTGAAATTATGGCAGTGTGGCTTTTCCCTTACACTTTGTTGTGCAAAATGCTGTCAAGTAGAGGTGCAGACAAAAGCAGACACAGGCACTGGGAGCGCTCCCCTGCTCAGCTGCCTTTCCCACCACATTTTTGGGAGAGAGCTGTCAGGGTAACAGGTCTGACTCAACCTGATGAGGTGGTGTTCAGAGGCAGAGATTAAGAGCAAGTGTGAATTAAATGAGGTTCGAAGTGTTCAACAGCAGGCACTTCCCCAGTGTAAATATTTTGTCTCGAAGCTTTGGCAGGTTTTAATCTAAAGGAAGCAGCGACACTGGAGCAGACAGGTTTTTTGGTGGAGAACACACCTGTCCCAACCTGTGGAGCTATGAGCTCCTGCCTTACCTGTGACTCTCCACTGCTTTTGGCATGCCTGGGCCCAGTTCAACAGCAGAAGCAATGGCACCGTGTCCTGTCCCCAACCCACCCTCTGCAGTGTCACATCTAGCTCCTAAAAGGCACCTGCTGATGCAAACAAACCCTGCTGACAGTGGCTCTTGTGGCATCACTTTTCCTGGCATGCTCTACCTAAACTAAAGCATACTGATACAAACAGTGTTTTCTCCCTCCTCTTCTCTTTATCCTGTGCATTTAAAGAACGAGATTGCAGGCTCCTTTCCTTTCATTTCATTTTTCTCTCCGGCACTAGATGGCAGAAGGAAGGACGGTCTGCAACCCTGACCTGTCTCACCAGCAATCCAAGCTTTCAGAAATAAATCTGGCATCAAAGTCTTTTGCCTATTACGAGCGCTCATCAGGAGTTTCATGCCCCAGCCTCTTTAGAGCTATGAAAGTTTCATACTTGGACGCTGCACTTCAGAGGTGACACAATGCGAGCCCTGCGCGCCCCCGGGCAGGCTCCGCGCCCAGGCGGCGCTCCCGTCTGCTCCGGACATCAAGCGGCCAGTTGTGGCTTCCGCGATTCGGGAGATGACTTCGTGCCATGGAGACACTGTCTCTTCCCTCGTGGCGAGGCTGCCTGCCCGCCCTCAGCATCCCTTTCCTTCGCCAGCCTCGCCCGCCCGCCCAGCGCCCGCGGTGTTTGGCGGGTTGGGCAGGGAGCGATTTGCCCGGGGGTGGCGATGGAGCCGCAGGAAACACCGGCTCCTAACGGGCTCGGAGGATTCCTCCTTAAACCCACTGAAGACAAGCACTTTCCTGGGGCTCGCAGAGGGATGCCCCATCACGTATTTCTTCTCTCCGCCAGGGAAGAAACCAACGGAGCCAGCTCCTCCTGCAGCCCCAGCTGCTGCTGTTTGAAGGCTGAAGGGCGAGGGGCAGATGGCAGCCGACAGCAGCTCCTGTTGAACTAATTCAGTTTATTCTTCGCCGGATTTGTGCAACGGCTGTAATTAGCAGGCATGATATAAGTAGTTATTTAATTGACAAATAAGATAAAAAATATATTTATCCTTTTTATCTTTCATTCAGTTCATCTCCTCAGCATATCCCTTACTAGGATGAAATGATCTGACATTTGTAGGTAATGGAGAGAAACTAAATTTCTTACATTCAAATGGAACTGCACTGAAAAGGGTTTTCACAGCCCGACACACTTTTTGAGATTAAGAATTTTATTTTGTTTTCTACCCAGGAAAAGGAATCTCTCATATGCTGGCAGTAAAAAGGACACCAAAAGAGCTTGTGGATACTCCACTGGTCAGGACACTGAGTTTGTGGAAGAGCTGACACTGGGTTTGGTATCTTCTCATTGTCATCACTTCTGCATAGTTTTTCAAGAAAAGCTATGTTCTTTCAAGCAAAATTTTGGTTCAACAGGTCAGCATTTTCCGTGTGGAGAGAACAACCATCAAATCTCCTGGCCACATCCTGCCACAGGAGCTCTGAATGCTGAGGGAAGCTGGGACCAAACCCAGCATTGTCTCCCCTCCTGCTGCAGCAGCACCTGGGAGGGAGAGATGTCCTGGGACAGGCTGTGCTGAAGCTCTGTGCAGACCCACACAACACTGGCCATTTCCTGCACTATATTGCAATGTCAGGATGCTGATATTTGCATTCCGGAGTTAATTTAGCAGCTCAGTTTAGTTCATGGTCTAATGCATGGTTCTTCATTCCTGGCTGTACAAGCCCATGCTGCTGAGCCTCAGCAGCCACTGCAAAGTCCAGCTCCTTCTCCTGGCCCGAGGGGGCATGAATGGAAGGATAGTACCAAGGAAGAGGTGTCTGTTGGTCCCGAACTCTTCCTTATGTTTGGACAGTTGGCACTTCTGCACTGAGGCCTGATGGCTGAATTAGACTTTGGTTAACTCAAGGACTATTTTCTTTTTGAAAACAAACCTCAGAAACTGGTTCACAAGATGATGTACACTCATACACAGATTTTTGGGTGATCAAGTAACCCCTGGCCAAAATGGGTTTGTCAGGGTTGTTCATCAAGTAACACACACCTAGATGGCAGTTAGGCTTGTTTCCCAGCTAACAAATGCTTGTCATAAACTTGAATAAAAAGCAATTAAACAAACCAGAGTAAAATGTATACAAGGAGCATCCAGGCTGCTGTTTCTGTGTAATGTCAGTGAGCTTTCAGGAGGCTGAACAAATCACAGAGTGTTTTACCCAGGATAACATTTGGAAGACATCAGGAATATATGTCCATGAACACCAAGATGTGGGACAGGCACAGGAAATGATCCCTCCTCAGAGGGAATGATACTTAGCACTTCTCCTGTGGAAACAGCCAGTTTAAGGCAAAAGGTGTTTGTGTTCAGTGCTGTTGGGCTTAAACAGCTGCTGAACACTCTGCTCTGTTCCTTAATGGATGTGTCTAAGGCTCTCATGGATACGTAAAACTTCAGTTTTACCTCTGATACTATTTCTGTATAGAATAAAAAGTACCAAGTAATTTTAAATCCCTGCAGGGGAACAACTAACAGCATGTCTGTCTCATGAGATCACTCTGTGGGAGAGCTGTCCATCTTTCCTAAAATTTCTGGAGTTCAAGCACCACCTGGTCATCTTACTGCTTGTCATAATAAACCAAGGCTTGGCTGGTCATAGAATGCTCCATAAAATATTTTAGTTAATAGAACATTTGCACATTTCTGCGTTACCCTTTTCCTTTAGCTGGAAGCTCTTTAGGGCAGAGATTTAATTCCTTCACCCTCACCTGAGGGGTGAGGGTGAAGGAATTTCCTAATAAGGAAATTCCTAATTAGGAATGCCCTAATAAGGAGGAAACATGAAGGAGGATGTTGCAGGATGGGTTGGTTTGTACTGCCCATGGAACTGGTAACCCCCCAAATTGTTTAGTAGTACAGTGCAAGTACTGTACTTCTCCAGGCACCATGCTGAAGGATGAGCATAGTCCTGGATAACCAAGGCTTTCTCCAGCCCTGTGTGTTAGCCTAGGGCTCCATCCTAATGCAGCTGTGGCATCTCTAGCACACAAAAGGCATCATTGTGGTTTGTAGTGAAGATGTGCACTCAAGACAGCTGGAGAAATGCAACCTGAATAAATAGTGCATGTTTGATGAGGAAAGGGGATAAAAGGAAGCAAAGAGGATTTCTGTGAGCTACCCTCTTGAAGGGTGTGATACCGCAGCTCTGTTGCTCCAGCTAGATTTTAGGAATTGAGGGGAGTACTTCCAGTGTAGTTCACAATGGCAGCTGGGGGCACAGAGTGGCTGTTGGCTTGGCAGAGGCTGCCCAGGACGCAGGAGATTCCCAGCCTGTCCCTCCATCTCTCCACACCATTGCAGCAGATGGCCACCTCCACAGAGTGGTACTTGCCACTCCTCCACTTGCCCACTCTGCTCCCAAAGCCTTCCTGTTAAAGCCTCTGCTGAAAACTCTCAAGTGAAAAAGTGCTTAACTTAAATGAATGGATGAGAGCTTGGGGTGAGGTGCAGCCCCTGCAATGCCAGCAGTCCCCATGGTGGCATTCTGCAGAGGGGAGGGAGCTCTCAGCAGCCCAACCCAGCTTGACCCTGCCACAGTTGACAGCTCAGTCACACAGGCCTTGGGGGATGCTAAGAAATTTTTTTGAGTGTTTATCACCTCCATGATTTCCGAAGCCTGGGGGGCTGTTGGCAGAGCAAGAGGGTGCTGGTGGCCCAGAAGGGCTTCTCTGCTCTGTGTCCTTCAGCACCCTTACATTGGGAGCTCCTTCTGTGCAAGATGGAAAGGGGAGGAAAATCTGTATCTCTGAGCAACCGTCACTGTTTCTTCTCTTTAAAGCCTAAAGATAGACTCCATATGGGCTGTGTGCAGTGCAGTCTGACCATACATATGGTGGATCTTTTCTCTTGGCATTTTTTCAGGCAGCAGTAGACTGATGGTGAGAGGCATTCCAGTGGTGGAGCCTACTCCAACAATCTTGACAACGAGTGCATTGGAGAATGGCCTTTCTGTCAGGTCAGGATAATAAAAGACACCTTTATTTTATCGACTACACCTTGCTAAATATGGCATAATATTGCATAATGCTCTCACCAGTCTAGAGAAGAGACCTGCACCCAGGAAGGGTTTGTTTCCTGCAGCACCTAGGATGGATGCAGGGGGGAATGCCAAATGCAGGACGTGTCCAGGCTCACTCAGCCAGCCCCAGCCTCTTGTGCAACGCAGCAGCACAGCCAGCCCCTTTCCTCTTCTTCTCCACAAGGAGAGACACAAAGCTGAGGGAGGTCTGGAGCTCAACGGAGGGGAAGGACACCCCAAGTCTGATTGCAGTATTTCCTACCTGGAGGAGATAAGCAGAGGTGATGCTAGTGCTCAGTGCTGCTGCCCTGCCTCTCCTGCAGTACCACAGCTCTCCATGCAAGCCCGACCCCTCAGATTTGTCCTGTGGGAACTTGGCACACAGCATCCCTGTGTGGAAGAGGGACCACGCTGCTGCTGAGGGCTGTGACAGCCAGCGTTTGTCCTGGGACTGCTATGTTTGTCAGTCACAGCCCAAGTCTCACCCTTTTTTGGGGGTGCTTACCCAAAACCACATAGTCACGGTGTGATAGAAGTGCAGGGCTTCCTCTGCGGGGAGATGAAAATGGGGATTGCTGAGTAACTCTCATCTCAGTTTGAAAAGCCAAAAGAGGTAAAAAAAAATCTCTTCCATGTGTTTTTGCTAATGTGGTTCTGTTAGCAGGGCCTGTATCATTGGTTCTGTCTGGTTACAGAAAATAAACAATTCCCACCTGACTGTTACCATTCTCACAACAGTTTTCTTCAGTGGCCTTTGGCATCTTCAGGCTTCTGCTGAAATGACTTCTGCAGTGATGGAGAGAGGAAAATTATTCCAGGGAATCATGGACACCGGACCAGAAGCTTTGCTTCTACTTGGCTTGTTTTATCTTGACCTCTCTGTACCTCAGATGTGCAGCCACCATACAGACCTCTGGAAGGTCTCCAGCCCCCACCAGGAACCCAACACCCTGAAGGTTTTTCCCTGTTCCAGTCATGGAAATTAGAGCAAACAGTGGGGCTGAAGCAGGAAGCTTAGCCTGCAAGCAGGGTTTGCAGGGCAGGTTCTCCCACTGCCCTGGCTTGGTTTTTATTCATTGCACTCCCTGTTTAGCAGGCACAGGACAGGAGGGGAAAGCTGGTCCTATGGAAAAGCCAAGGGCAAACAGGCAAACCAGTGGAATAATGCAAAAATACAAAATCCAAGCATGGAGCCTCCTCCTTTGATCAGACATCACATGGTATGACATTTTTTTGGAAAATAACCTGTTGTGGTTTACATTCACCTGGAGACATAACAGTTCCAAGACATAACTTCCGTTTTCCCTATGTGTTGGTAGCAGCTCCCTGTGGTTTCAAATCTCAAAGAGCCTCTTCCAGTGACAAGCACTACCCAGTAAAGAGTTTCTCAGTGGTTGCAGTGTACAAGCAGGATATTTCCTCCTGTCATATGTTTGATGTGCATATAAAGGTGCCTGTTCTGGGAACAGCTACCTGCACACAGCGATTTTCCACTGCTCATTTTCTTTTCTCCTACCTACTGAGCTGTGAATTCCCTCATGCACCAGTGGAGCTACTGCTCATTAAAACTAATCAGCTGAGCAGATGCTGAAGAAAATAATAGGCCGGGAATAAAGAGAACATTGGTCATACACCGCCAAAAATCTCTGCAACAGGTTTTTGTAGTTCACTGAGTTTTCATTCTATTCCAAATCAACATGCAAACCAGCTCCACCGGGAGGAGAGCAGTTCAATGAGGAAAGAGAACTTCAAATTATGAAGGATTGATTGCCAAATGCTACAGAGGGGACCCATTACATGAAATATTCCGCACCGAACAAAACTTGCAACGCAGTAATGGATGTAAGTGCAAGTCAATCTCATCCAACTGCCACCACAGCCATAATTGGCAAAATGAAAACTCCCTGGCCATGCCCTGAACATCTCCCTTCGATACGGGAAGCTAAGAAGGATGGTCTCACTTTCAGTAAGTTGATACATGCTGCAGAGAGGAACCGAGCTCAGAAAATGTCCTACATTAAGTTAATATTTGAGTATACAAATAACTTAGGGCCAAAATTAGCCTTCAGTTGCATTAGTGCAAATGCAGCACAACATCCCTGGGTGGATGGGATTTTCTGGACTGTAAATGGAGGGAGGATTTGGCCCTTGGAAGGCTGTAACAGGAAGAAGGGAGAGTGCATCCCATTACCTGGCTTTGCAGGGGAATTGATAATGGCTTGTGTATGAGTGTGATGCTCCAGACGGCTGGTGAGAGCTCTGCCAGCAACACAGGCGAGGCTCAGGTACAGCCTGAAGTGCAGGAACCCACTGGGGAGACTGAAAAACACAGCAACAAAAGGTGGGAAGGCAGAGCCATGTTTGCTAGGGACATTTGTTCTAACCACTCCAATTAAAAGTCAACATAAGCACATTTTTAGCATGTCAAACATACCTGCTGTTTTCCTGGCAGGAATGCATGAGGGGCTTCATATTTCATCTGTTTACCTTGGTGATGCTGCCTGATGCTCTCTCGCATCAGATGCCCAGACAAACACATTTTCATACCTAACATAATTTTCCCTTTTTTTTTTCTTTATAATTTAAAATTGCAATAAAAAACATGGAGTCTCTTTAGCTTATGATTCACATTGACAACTTTTTGAAATGTATTTTTATGATCAGTATTCAAATTAGACACAAAGCAGAACAAATGTTTGGTAAGGTTTTATTTGAATACAGCAAATATTTTTGGTGTCATTATTATCAAAATAGCTCAAACATCTTCAGGAATTAATTTCCTCTTTCTCTCTTTTTTGGAGTTTCTTTTTTTTTTGTGGGTTTTTGTTTGTTTGCAGGGTTGGTTTTTGTTTGTTGGTTTTTTTGGTTCTTTTNTTTTGGTTTTTTTTTTTGTTTTTTTTTGGTTTTTTTTTTTTTTGGGGGGGGTGTTTACTTGTTGCTTGTTACTGATTTTCATTTTTCCTTGATTTTGTTTGCATACTTTTGAAATCATATTTATAACCAAGAGCACAAATGATTTACCATTAGACCTGTACAAATGACAAATTCTCTAGTTTAGGGGCCAAGCTGGGAAATGAAGGCACAGCTAACTATGTGCATTTGGAGCTGGTTTGAAATACAATATTTCTTCACTAGCTGATTTTTACCCCCTCTCAGAAGTCAGCTCAGCATCAAACACAAGCAAACGCTGCATTTTGCAAGGTCATGAATCCATCTCTCCTAACTTTTTTTGTTATCTGAAACCCTTTCCTGGGCTTTGTTCTCTAAACCTGCGCTCCTTAGAGGTGAATGCAAGAATGCTTGGAGGAGAGAGGATAAGAGCACAGGATAAGGAAGAGGCTTTCTTGGAAATAGATTTCCTGGGGCTGTAAATTGGGAGTGAAGCCAGGCTGGGGGATTAAGATCTGAGTGTCCTCGTGTGTTTTGTGAGTTCATCCAGATTTCCACGCTGGGGATGTGTCCTTCTGTAATTAATGGGCCTTAAGCTCAAGTGTGAATAGGAAGCCTGTGAACAACCCTTCCTGGAGCCAGTGTTTTGTAGCCTTGGGACTCAACTGTACTCAGTCTCAGTATTGCTAAAGGCAAGTTGTTCTTTTTGTGGAGCTGCCAAGAGGAAGCTCTCTGGACTGCTGGGAGAATTGAGTTCCCAATGCAATCTTAGAACAAAGACTTTAAATATCCAAATCCCGAACATTCCATGTGTCCTCTCTTTTCTGCTTCTCACCTCTCTCTACATATTCCTCTCTCTGGCTCTTTTGGTTTCCTTCTTTAGCCCACGAGAGCCTTGGTTTACTCCCTCAAGCTGTGTGAGGATGGAGCAGCTCCTTCCCTCCTGTGCAGCCAGCAGAGGGGGTGGTGTGGGTCCCCTTTGCTTTTTATATGAGTGGTACAACGGTCACATAGGAACATCTGTTTCCCAAATAATTATTATTCCCAATGAGGGCCAAATGCCCAGGACCTTTCTGAACACGTGCTGCAGTTCTTGGTGGCCTCCTGATGGCTTCTGAAACAGATCACAGCATGGTCAGATGGCCAGCACATAGGTGGCTGAAGAAAAGAGGATTTCATTCCCATATCCTACAGAAGTCATGGGCTGATCCCTTTTTCTCATCCATAATACCTTGTCCAGCCTTTTCTTCACCACCCCATTCACTGCCATATCCCATGTCAACAGCATTTCTCTTTCTCATATCTCAGCTCTTTTTTCTTTTCTACAAGCCTATTTCTTTCTGTTTACTGCACTTCATCACCCCTGCTTGTCTTTACAATTTTTTTTAATGTTTTGCCACCTTTTCTCTGTTTATATTTTCAGTAACCTCAATCCTGTGATGGAAGAGAAGGAATAAAAATAACAACAAAATCCCTTACTCTTTTCATTTTTTAGATCAAAGATGACTGAGCAACCAAGGGGGAGAATTCAGGGCAGCCTTTGATGCACATTATTGATGTTGGCTTAGCATGAAAATCTCCTTGTGCTATATTTGGGCCAATTATCAGAGGTCCACACAATTAACCTGAGACACACTAGCCCCATGTGAAGCAATGAAATTTAAGGACTAGGGAGGTTAATTCAAATCTTAGATGTTTCTGTGATAGGAGATTACTTACCCCGTTCCTTTGTGTTTACTGGGAATCTTGTGCTGAAGGTTTTGGTATTGCATTGAAGCTGTGCTTGGCAGCCTGGCTCTTGTTGGCATCCCTCCCTGCTCCCCTGGACTGAGCCCTGCAGCTCTGCTGGCTCTGCATTTGAGGTGCTTTGGCTTTCACACCTTCCAGCTTCCCATGGGAAATGCTTCACTGGCATGGAGCTTCTGCAGCACCCTCCACAGCACCAAGTCACCACCCTACCTCCACAGCCTCCTGCTTATGTTGTTTGTGAGGGTTTTTTCCCTTTTCCCTCTCTGTACAGTTTCTGATGGCCAAGTTTGGGTCAAAACAAAATGTCACACTGCAGAGATGGGCATCTTGGAGACCCACAGTTTTGTCTTCAGTGGGTGCTGGTGTTTCTTGACTCCAGCCGCTCCTCAGAAAACTCAGTATTAGCTGTAGCTATGAATATAAATCTTCTTCTCCATGCAGGACTTGAGAAACTGCACTGGTGTTCAATGTGAGGCTCCCCAGGACAGGACAGGGGCAGACTGGAGTGGAAAGCTACCAAAAACAGTCAGGGAGACCTCTCTCTTTTTTAAATTCACAGGCCTCAGTGTGTAGTTTCATTCAGTTAAGATATCATGGCTCAGATCCACAAAATGATGCATCCAGCTGCCTGGGTCTCTTTGGGATCATTCATTCAGAGCTGCTGTGAAAAAAGACCCCTCTGGGGCTTGCTTCCTTGGAGCTGACTGGTGTTTCCACAAGATCAGGTATGTGAACATCTGGAAGGTGGCTCCCCCTCCCTCACACCATCCTCTCCCAGTGCTTCTTTCTCCTCAGCTGGCTCTTCCTCAGAGACTGGGCAGATCTCCTGCCTCTTCCTCATCTTGTCCTTGAGAGCAGAGATGGTCCCACTCATCCACGCTATGGCACTGGTTCAGGGCTAAAAGCCAGCCTGAGGTGCACCAGCCAGGCTCCAGAGGAATGTTCTGGAGTTACAGTCCAGTGAGAAGGTTTGTCTTGCAGGTGTCCTGAAACTTCTGGAAAAGCACAGACAAGGTCTGGATTGCATCAGAGCCAGACCCTCTACACATTCCCTCTCCAAAGCCTGCAGAAACTTCTTTTATTACTTGTAGCCTGGCATGGAGCCTGCTGGCACACACAGCCCTCCTTCCCTTTTGTGGCCTCTGACAGAGGCCACTGACCAAGCTTTTACCTACACCTGACAGGTCTGTGATCAGACAGCACTGGGAAGCTGATGTGGTTTCCTATGAGCACATTCTCAGGAGCTGAAGATTGTTTCTGCAATCAGGTTTCTTCTGATGGAGAAGGAAACATTCCCCTTGCATCCCTGGGCATAATCCCATAGATCAGTCGTGGACACATCTTTTGTGGGCTGCAGACTCCTTATCTCTTATTCCTTTTTACAGCCCTAGGTTATGATGAGAGTTTTGTCAGCAGTTTTAAGTTTTGTCCTTCTTCCCTATTTGTACAGTCCATTGTTCACCAGCTGGTGTGATCCCACTCTGGCTTGAAGAGAGCAACTTCTGTTTCAGGTGGACTCAGATCACTTTTGAGATGTCAGATTGCCATTTCCAGCAATGAATTATGTCATTTAATGAGCAGCTGCAGTTCAGACTTTTGCTGAACTGGTTTGCCTTCTGTCTTGGGACAAAAATGCATAAAGAAAATTTTTACCTGTTTGTGCCTTGGCATATGGCAGCTATGGGTTTCATTAGCCCTTTTTTGGTTCATTATATAATTTTTTTGTTATATGTTTTACTTTGACTATATGGACAGAGATCCATCATCTTACTAAATTGCAAAGCACTTTCCATTCACACTGACTGGCTGCAACAACTCGGCAGTGTTTCAGAAGACTGCATGCCTAGTTACACGATCATCAAAGTGGGAGACAGATAACAGCAAATAATCCATCAGATCATCCAGCCCCTCCCCACCAAGAAGCGATTTTCTTTTTTACTTATCACTGGACTGCTGAACCAGTTCAAACCCACCTGCCAGCAGAACTTGTGAGGGTGAGCAAACAGCAGCCTGGCCAGCTGAGGGAGAGCCGGGTCTCCGCCTTGTCTCCACCGTGTGTCACCTTCATGGCAAATCCCAGTAGGAACACCAGGGCTACAGGGAAGGGTGGCCAAGCAAACCTGTCCCCCTCGGGGTCATGAGCTCCAGGCCAAGACTCAGGCAGCCACAGGAGCTGTCTGTAACATGAGCTCTGTAAATTTGTCACTTCTTATTGTAAGGCAGTTTTGTAGATGAAAAGAAGGCTTGAGTCCCCAAGGCTCTCCATCTGGCACCTTTCATGAGCACTAAATAATTTAGTAAAGAAAGTCTTTACATATTCAGTGCTCCCTTCCTATATCTGACGCAGCTCAGTCAAAGCCCTATTGAAAATAAAAATGCTAGAAAATAATGCTCTCTAAACACAGTCTGAACACCAAATATTGTTAGCATTAACTTCATCTGACCTTTGGTCACTGCTTTTTGTTAATGCCAAATCGACATAGTCTTAAAACCAGACTTACACCTGTCTTTGTGCACCTAGCTTTGTCTATGTTGAATGCCTATGCTGCAGTTTGGATATCTTAGCAGGTACTGTGAAAATCCTTTCTTGGTGAAGTTGTTCTTTATTCTTTTTAAATTCTGAAATTTTCTTGAGCATGGTTGCTAACTGCTGTTTTCCTATGCAAAAGAGTTTATTTCTCCCCCCCTGCAATTCCTCATGTTCTTTCAGTTTTATATAGAGAAAGAGACATATAGACATTCTCTATATAGAGAAAGAACAGCCTGACTGAGTTTCACATCTTAAATGTTGGATGTGAAAAAAAATGGTTGGTATGTCTGGACAACCAACTTGAGAGGTCTCCAGAGGAACTTGATTTGAAAGCTAAGGGTGTTCAATACTTGTTGAAAAGAACCCTGAAAACCAGAGAACAAAACATGCCCCTGTCCAGATATTTCAAGCAGGGGATCTCTTGAATCAGGGGATCTATTTCACCAGTGTTTGTGAAAGCTCTTATTCTCCTTTCCTTTTGTATTCTCCAGGCAAAAAGGATAGAAAGGAAAAATGATATGACTACTACTTTTAAATACTCATAGATTTTCCAGTGTACCTAAAACAGTGGTGTCTGGGAACCAGTGATGGGATACCTGTTTTTTAGGACCTGCCAAGAGGTGTGAGGCTCCTCTTGCTGGAAGCCAGAGGAGGGTCCATGCTGTGGGAAGGGTTGTTGCTGAAGTGGAGGGATGTGAAGCCCTGCTGAGAGAGGCCCTCCCTAGTGAAGGGGACCTTCCCCTGGATAAAAATACATTTATATTCAAGGAAAGGATTTGGACAGATTGTGCTGTGTGGGAGAAAAGGACAGCATTGACTGCAGATGTTCAGAGCATCCTTGGGGAAAACCACTTGTAATGAGCCACAAGATGCACTTTTTGAACCTGGAAGAGTTTGTTATTTTATTCTTCTGTCCAAGTTTAATCTGAGTATATTTACTGCAGTCAAAATCCCTGTTCAGCAGGTTCTTACAGCCTGTTGGAGTCCAGAGGAGTTGTTTCAATGCTTTCAAAGCCATAGATTTCAATTATTTTTTCCCCCCAGTTTTTGTGTTCCTCATGCACTGGTCTGTACTAAAGCACCAACAACCAGTCAGCAGAGCTGCCCTCAGATCACAGCACTCCATGCCCTGCAGACTCTGCCAACTCAAATCTCACCAAAAAGCCACCAGGAAATATTCGACAACGGGTTTTGCCCGTGAAAGACACAGAAAATGGGTCTTTAAAGGCTTGGTGGTGCTTTCAGTCAGCAGACACTCACTGCCCGTGTGTTGGGGACAGCTCTGGGCTGGGAGGAGCCTGGCAAACAGAGCAGCGGCACCGGCTCAGCTGCCTGGAAAAGGCTCCACAGAGGGACACGCGTCCCACAGGGCAACCCTCCCAGGGCTGGTGGCAGCAGCCAGCTGGCATCTCACCCGGCCCCACGTCCGAATTCTGCCTTGACAGCTGCCCTTCTCACAAGTACTATTTGCTCTACAGGAGTTGTCCCCATCCACAAGGCAAACATTTTAAGGAGGCCTCATTTTGTCCCTATGTCTGTGTCTGCATTTCATGGTAGAACTGGCTTACTGACAGCCTACAGGTCTAGCTCCCTAAGAAACCATTTGTCCAGACCCTTTGATAGGGATGTGCTGGCCAAGTCCTGCCGTGTCCTAGTCTGGGTTAGAAAAGTGTATGGTATCCTTGGAGCAGGAACTGCTTCTTGACTGAATTCACTGCCCCACCAGGAGCAGTTGCATGAGGAAACCAAGATCCACATTTGGCGCTCTGGCATCGTAATGTGGGTGATCAGGCTGCAAAGGGAATTAGAGGTATATTTATACAGCTCACCTCCCCACAGGTCAAATTCCCTCTTGAAAGGAGGGAATCCAGCTTTCTGGCACACAGACTCTCTCAGAGACTTTGCTAGGAATATTGTGAGCTTCCTGGGAGACACAATGCTCTCAGCCCTTCCCAAGCTCATCAGAAAGCAAATGGAAAACAATAACTTCTGGAAATGGACCCTTTGGGAGCCAGGAGCAGCAGAGCAGAGCAGATGAAACCCAAGAGCTTTTCAGGGTCTTTTGGGAGCCCAGGTAAAAGCAATGGTGTTGAAAGACTGCTGGAAAGAGAAAATTCTTGTATATTAACATAATTGGACATAATTACATCTTTGATCTTGTTCATATTTATGAAATAGTGAATAGGGAATCCTGAAGGAATTCAAGGAAGAAATTACCTTATTGAAACTTCCCTGTGAACTGAGGTCCACTGTAAATCACATTCCTCTGCTTCCAGTACCTCACCAGAGGGGCTGAACTGCCCTCAATGCTCCCGGCCCCATTAATGTCAGCTCTGCAATGAGCTTTGCCAGGCCAGTGAGGACCAAGCTGCTACATTTTGAAAATTGCAGGAAAAGCAGAATAATCTGACTACTCAGCCTGTATAGGTCTAGTGACACAGACTAACTTTTTCTTGTCTCTGCATCCCATAATACTAATCCCTAACTGTGGCTTACCTAGGATAACAGACACTGTTCCACTAGCTGCTCTTGCAGTTATAGTTGTGACAATTTAAAAAAACAAAAACATATCATTTGAGTATTTAAAAATAATTAATTTTAGTTTTATGCTTTATTTTCTATGGAGCTGGAAGGTTATGGGCATCGGCTCTGATAGCTCTCTTATTGCAACACAAAATGTTTGTAATCCTGGTGTGTGTTTTGAGAACACCAGGGGTAGTTTTACTACACAAATAAACAGAGGGATGAATGGAAATACTGTTCAATTGAGAGTGCCTCATTGATAAAATACCTGTCACATACTTCTGCCTGAAGCACACAGACACACTTGTATAGCAACATGGCAAGTGGTCCACTAATCATATTCCAAGTAAGTCCTAAAAAGGAAAATTCCTACAATCTTCAAATCTATAGAGGAGCAGATGGATGATGGCAAACTCTAAGTGCTTTACTGGCTGCCTGCCTGCCATCCTCTGAACAAGGGCTAATAATAATACCACTTAAAAGAGCTGCTGAAAGGTTAGATTAGTTTCACTCCTGCAATTTGCAAATAATCCAATATGTGAGTTTACTACATCCTTTGCTATGACCATGGTCAACAAATTCCTGGGTGCAGTATGTTTACCCACTGATAAGGGCTTGTGCTTACCTTTCAGCAAGGAGAAATCAATAGAATGGATCTGGGTCCTTGTGAACTCACTGGCAAAATACAAAGGAAGTTTCACCAACCACTTCTTTTTACAACTCCCAGTTTATTCAGTCAGGGAGCAGGGAGGAAAGCCTGATCACACTCCCCTTCTGGCTTATTCTGCAGCTTTTTAAGCCTTTCTTGACAGGAGTTTGGAGGCTTTAAGTGTTGCATGTGAACTGAGGGAAGCATTGTCTCACCTTGAATTCCTGGGCAGGCATGTGGGAAATCCTGGAGTGGTTTGCACAGCTCTGCTCTATCATGGCCAGGGACAGTGGGGACCTTTCCTGCAATCACACTTCACCTGAGGGATTTGGGGTTTCATGCTGCCCCTGGCCTGGCCAAAATATTGCAGCCATTCTCATCCCCAACAAAATGTCCTGCTCTGAAGGAGGCCAGTGTAGGGTCAGCAGTAAATGCAATGAACTCTCTCTCATCAATCACCAAACAGAGACAGGGCTACCAAAATTAAATAGCTGTCAAATATCTCTGGATTTATGGGCTTCAAAATGAGCAAGTTGAATTTCTCTCTTTTTTGCCCTCCTTTGTTTCCTACATGATGAGGTCTGTGAACCTTTATGTCCAGAGCCATGAACAACCATTGTCCTCCCTCTCTCTGAGAGTTAATAACCTCAGGTTTGGATTTTACTGTCATACAGGGAGGGCCATGTTTTTGCACAAAACCATCACCACAGAAGCTACATAAGGAAACAAAATTATATTGGAATGACATAATATTGTGGATTAACCCCAGCTGGCAGTTACGTCTCACACATCTCATTCACCAGCCCCAGTAGGATGGGGGAGAGAAACAGAGGCATAAAGTGAGAAAGCTCATAAGTTGAGATCAAGACAGTTTTGCAGGTAAAGCAAAAGTTGCACAAAAAAGCAAAACAAACCAAGGAATTCACTCATCACTTTCTCTTGCCAGGCAGTTATTTAGCCATCTCCTGGGCTCAGCAGAGCTCCATCCCCCATAGTGGTGACTTAGGAAGGCTGACACAAACACTCCAAGCATCCCCCCACTCCTTCATCTTCCCTGTTACTGCTGGGCATGGTGTCATACGGTGTGGGACACCCTTGGGCCAGCTGTCCTGGCTGTGTCCCTTCCCAGCTCCCTGTGCACCCCTTGTGCACTGGAGGGGCAGTGCAAGAACCAGAAAAGTCCTGACTGCCCTCTGGTTTCCACAGAGCAGGCTGATGCACGGGGGACACACACAGCAGCACAGACACCCAGTGACACCCATACCCAAAGGAACCACAGCAGTCCCCTGCTGGCCTGGGAGCTGATCCCAGCATCAGCAAACAGACTGGTGCAGGACTGTGTTATTGCCACTGCTGCCGATACCAACTCATCTGTTTGGACCATTTAATACTTTCTGCCCCTAGAGGTTCTGCACCACTGGTGTTTGCAGCCGCCTTTGAAATGTTGCAGAAGGAATCCCTGGAGCTATGGAAATGTGTTTTCTTTTTCCACAAGAATTCACCTAGATTTTGCTGAGTTATGAATCTTGAAAATGGCAGTTTCTCTTCTGTCCTTTCATGTTTCCCCTGGAAAAAGTTAGTCATGTGTTTTCAGAATAATTGATGCTGACCGTTCTTGTGCCCCAAAGCAAGTCTACAGAGCAGGGCTGGGAGGAGAAGCCCCAGACCCATGGACAGGACAAGCTCATCCAACAAGGGCACGGCCAGAGCCTCCAAGCTGGGAGAGCCAGGGTGGGCTGGGGTAGCCTCAGCTGCCCCGCTCTGATAACCAGCTCTGGCTGGACAGGATTTTGTGAGAACATGGAAAGAGAGACTCGGGTTCTTCAATCCTTCCCTCTCCTCCTGTCTATGGGTGTGTGACCCCTGCCCCTTCAGCAGTTTTGCACAAGCACCATGTGGTGTGGCCAGACCCGGACAGAGGTGGCCAAGGTGGTGGCAAAGCCCAGGAGTCAGCGTGCCCTCCCTAGGAACACTGGATAATGAATGCAAACAAAATGACAAGAGCAGACATAAAATACTTCTGGTTTTACCTTTTTTTTTTTTTTTTTAAATTATGTAAAAAGTGACACTTTGCAATATATTAAAAGAATTCTATTTAAGCTTCAAAGTCATGCATCAGAGATAAAAGGAAAAGGTGATTAGTGTGCAACCTTAATTCTGTCCCCTATCTGCATTATGCTACAGAATTTAATTGTTGAATCATTTGTGCCTCGGGGACAGTCCAAAATGGGAGTTCAAGAGGTAGAATCAAGACAATTTTAATGCAGCATTAATTTCTCAACAGTGCAGTACACAGGTTTTGCATCCCTGAGTAGCTTTTTTGAATGTAATTTTGAAATTAAGAAAAAAATCTGCAGGAAAGGAAGTACAATTATTTATGAATGGGAAAGTGAGATGTGGAGCAATTAGAAAAGCTGTTCAGCATCACATAAAAATGGCAGTGGAGAGGAAAATTAAACCCAGTTTCCCAGTAGAGATTTTGATTGCAAAAAACTGACCCATGGTAGAATAGTTCTGTGCAACTGTTGTTTAAAATAAGATGGTTTATAATTTTTATAAACAACTTTTATCTATAATGCCTGTGGTTTTAAAGTGTTTGACTGTCTCCTGTACTTTAAAGAAAAAAATATCCATGTCCTCAGTCACTTCTAACAATAACTTAAATAATATAATATTTCCTATTATCCAACTTATTGCATTCATTTTCTTTACTGTGAGCTGAGTTAAGTAAATGATGGCACTGGGACAAGCTTTTCCTGCAGGTCACCCTTCCCTCCACACTGCCCTCCTGGTCATGGAGCCTTGTGGGATGTGGAAGGCTCTCTGTGCTTCTGGTAAGTGAGGGTGAGCACCATTCTCCAGGAAAACCAATTGTCCATTAGTTTTCTATCTCTGCATGTGTGCACACAGCAAAGAAAAGCCTGCAAAAGCAAAATTAATAAAAGTAAAGAAAATGCATCACTGAGAAAAGGACAAGGTGCTGCAATGCAGCCCACACCAGAACCCAGCTGGCTTCCCTGGCTGACCTGGAGAGACATGATCAAGGAAACAACAGTGCCTTGCAAGCTGTTGTGGGGTCTGCTTGTCTCAAAAATCATTCTCAGCAGACAAAGGCTTTTATGGTGGGCTGGGTGACCTTTCTGTGGCTGAGGGGCTTCTGTGAAGCTGCTCAGACAGCTGAGCGTGAAGCCTTGGCCTCACTTGTGGGGAAGCTCAGTGGTGGGGTCTCAGCAGAAATGACTCCTTGTGGCTCCATCTCTCTTCAGTGCTTTCTCTGCTCCTTTCCAAAATGCCCCAACCAGGTGCCCTGTGGCAGCACCTGCAGCCTCCAGGGAAGGATAGAGTAGGAAGGCAAAGGAAATGTGTATTTTCCTTCAGCCACAATGGAAGGGATCCTAAGAGGCATGTTGCCTCCATCACTTTTTCCCGAGCCTGTTTCCAGCTCACAGCTGCTTTTCCCTGCAGTCCTCTGAGTTCAGGAGCTTCCTCCCCTTCCCCCCTCCCGCCGAGTGCCCAGTCCTGGTCTCTCTGTGCACAGCAGCACCCAGGTAACTCTGCCCAGGCCCCACATACCTGTTCACCCTCTGGTGATGAGACGGCTGGGAGCCAGGGCAGGGTTGCTTAGAGGACCTCCCTGACATTAATCCAGCCTCCTCCGAGACCACAGCCCTGTAAATGCATGCAGCCTTCTCTAGGAAATGACTGTGAGCTTTGGGGGTTTTGTCCCATCCCGGGATACAGTTATGCAGCCTCTGTTTGTTTGCACAGCTTTCTCTGTCATTAGTTTTATGCTTTGTGCAAACAGCCAGGAAGCACAGCTGATGGCAGGCGCCGAGGTTCCTGGGCTCCCACAGAGGTACTGCTCTGTGTTTATGAGGGCTAACGCTGGAAGGGTTAAGATGTATGTCTTAGCCAGCAGGGATAAATCAACAAAAATCTTCTCTCTTCAGCTTCTCTTCATCTACATATATGGCCTTCAGCTCACCCTCCTGCCAGATTACAAACGCATCCCCACAGCTCCCTGTGAAAGAGCCAGCACTTGACTGAATCTCTCAGAATACTTTAGGTAAAAGATCATCCTCCCCTTAGCTGGAACTCTGAATTAAACCATCCTGGTGCCCAGAAAGCATCACTTAAGCAGTGCTTCTTTTTTTTCTGCATGCCTTGGTTCTGCCATTGGGACACCTGGTATGCACAAAAGCCTTTATTTACTATGAGGATTTATGGCACAGCCAGAAATGGAAGGGAATGCTACTTGATGTCTTGAGATCACTTTGCAGCTCCCATCCCACGCAACCACCTTGGAAACTGTGAACTGCTTTGTGACCCCTTTTGCAAAAAAAAAATCCATCTTTCCCAGACTTTCCAGGTCCTCCTTGAGGATGCAGCTACATTTCCCTCGCAGGCACAGCTGAGTAACTGCAGTAACTACCCTGGTCAGTACTGATGGGTAGAAGAGAGGTGAGGAAGTGAGAAAAGCTGGGAGATCATTCTGTGGAGGTCTCTGCAGTAGCTCAAATGTTTTCCTGAACTTCAGGACAAGCTCACTGATGTGACTGGGATGTTTGGCAGAGGAAGAGAATCAATCCTTTAATTTCCTCCTGCAGTTGTTTTGTCTCACTCTTGGAGATGTGCTGACCATGGCTTTTTCTCCACTGCAGACAACAGGCTAGAAGACTGAGGCAAATCTCAGTAGGACTAGACAGGGACCTCTGAAGTGACCAATACCCATAAAAACTGAATCCAGGCTTTTATTTTGCAGCTCATCCCAAAGGGAGTCAAGGGCTTCTTTGTGTGGTGAGGATCAGCCATGGGCTCATATCCAGAACAACAAGCTGGACTCACTCAGCCCAGCACTCATCATCCCATTGGGATGGATGGATGGATGGATGGATGGATGGATGGATGGATGGATGGATGGATGGATGGATGGATGGATGGATCCCAGCAATATGTGTAACAGGGATATGAGAAAGATGAAGGTTCCACTTAGCTCCATTTTAACACTGTGGATGAAGTTCTGAATGTCTCCCTGTTAAAGCAGTACCAAAGGAACTGCTGAACTTTCTCGTGTCTCTTATGTTGTTGCTCCCTTTCCATGACCAATAAAAGTTGGCCAGTTTGGCCATCAACTCCTGGGAATCTGTGGAAGTCAATGACAAATTCCAGCCCGTTTGTAACTTTATTGATGAGCAGTTAATTATCTTGGATGGGAGAGCATCCCTACAAGACTGAAACATGGAGACACACTGTGTTCTGTAAAAATAGAAAAAAAAATGAAACTGTGATATTAAAAAACAAGTTTGTTTTCAGTGAAACAGATGCTAAAATATTACAAATACCCTGACAGACTAAGCAAAGCTAAAAGCTGAAAAGGAATCCTAATAGTTAGAAACAGGCTTTGACACATCCTTCTGAACTGCTTCTTCACCAACTGTCTTGCCCCATCAGTGGGATGGGCTATGGTCTGCTCAAGGATATAGAGCAAGCTGTGACACAGACGAAACAATTCCTGCCCAGCACTGAGCCCAGACAGGTATTCTTGCTTTTGCTACAGTGTCCCACACTGACTGCAGCCGGGCATCAGCTCAGCACCAGCCTGGGAACCCACCACCTGCACTGATGCCCACCCAGGAGACTGGTGATGCTCTGTCTCCAAGACCAACCCAGGAACATCTCTGCCCTCATCCAGGGGCTGAATCCAACCCTGGGATAAGTAATCCTGTGATTTATAGTGCAGTGTCTAGGTTGGGGGCTTGAGGTTGGAGAAGATACCCTGAGACTCAGGAGTATTTTCTTCTGGCCCTTTTTACTCAACCCACTGTTTTTATTTACATGATCTCCATGGTAGGGTCTGCTGTGTCTTTATGTGTGAAACAGCAGTTGAAACAAAACTTGGTCACTTTGCTTGTCTGGGCCTGTTTTAGGGCTTGATATTGTGACGTTTCCATGTTATCTAAATTAGACCTGCACCAAGAAGGTGCAACATCACGCCTGCTCCCTGCAGTCTCCCAGGCACATGCCACCAGAGGGATTTTTACTCCCCACAGCTTACAAGATCTGGTTTTCACTGCAGTTTACCCCAGGCATGTTTACCATTCTACTCTGTCCCCACCTTGCAGTCTATATTTAGGACTGGCTTGTAGGGCTGATTGCTGGGTGTGCCATTGTGCATCTGCCTCGACTGTGAGATGCAGGTGGCTCCATTCTTCCCATTGTTTCACTGCTAAATCACTAATTCATTTTATGTCAAAATGTCAGACAGGATTTTGAAAGCCTTGATCACAAACATGAGCATTTACTCATATTAGTAAGCTTCCTAATGTTATGGGTGTGCTTCCATTCCTATTCAATGAACACAAAAACATGACCTCTCAGTCACACTGTTAGGAGGCAGATCTAGTTCTAATTTGGGTTTTACCCATTCTTTATTCTCTCAAGACTTCCAGAAAGTCACATTTATACCTGATTCTTTCTGAGCCTGACTGGAGGCCTGTAGAAACACAGGCAAGAGGCTCAGTACCAAGGTACAATCTTGCTAGTCCACACAGAGGGAATGTGTAGGTCATTGGGCCAATTTGTCATTCACCTCAGCTACAGGACAGATTTAACCCTTCAGAGTGCCATGAAGAGCACAGGATATGCTGCTTGACTCTAATTTGAAGAGAGAACATCTTATTTTCTTAGGACTTTCTCAAAGTGTGAGGAATCTGAGAATAACTATGAGGTTAAAAACAGGGGCAAAGCAATTATGGCTAACTTGCAGTCTCATATTTCTATGGAAGATCAAAGTAACCTATGTACTACAGGAAAGACTAATTCCCAGTGCAGTGTTTCTTACCATTTCTGCAAATGTTACTCCCTTCTTAGTTTGAAGTACATTTTTCTACAGAAATTATTCTTCCAATATCTTATATTAATATACATTTCCACCTCCCATATATATATATTTATAGATATATTTTTACATATTACATTGCAGCTGTATCAGTCCCATCTCCTCTTTTAATATCAATCTTTGTTTATGATCTCAAGTAATTTGCAAGAGGAATACAATTTGTAGTTCTGAGCTTCTCAATTTGGTTTTAAGGCCACAAAACAAAATCTAAGACTTCTTTAAAGGGTTGTAGGACTGTTCAGCCATTAAAAAGATGGTACCTTTTTCTGAAGCACATTTTGCTAGCCATGAGAGTTCCATGTTGTACTAGTTTATATGTCCTATTCCAATTTACTTGTGATGGATGTTAAATAAATTTGTTCTAGGAATTAAGTTGGAAAGTGGACAGACCAGCCTTATTGCATTTAAACTCGTAACTCTGAGACTCCCTCCCTTTTCTCTGTTTGAGCAACTTGAACGACTTTGTTTTAATGGTTTGTATACAAAACACGTACTGGCATGTCATAATTTTAAGTAGTTATATTTTGAAAGCAGGGTGGTACAGTGAATGAGGTGAGACATAAGAAAGAGTCCTTGGTTAGGCTCTAAGTAACAGACTAATGCTCAGATTTTATGTCCCCATTTAACTTTCACTGGCTCAAAGTAACTGAGTGGGTCAATTAATCCTCATAACAGAAAGCAATTGCATTGTTTTTCTAATCCAAGCTGCGGAGAAAAAAGCACCGTGTTGTTTTCAAAGAAAACAACTGCTGCACCAAGCCAGGCTCCTGGACAATTTATTTAGTGTCAATTAGTGACAGCCCCCAAGATCTGTGCTGCCATGTCTGTGCATTTAATGTCACGGACCTGGACATAATTGCTTGTCATGAATGTTGCAAAGTCCATTAAAGAGCTTATTCCCTCCAGGGGAGAGCCAGAGCTGCACCTGTGATCTGTGTGGTTTGTCTGCAGAGACCCTGATGCGGGACTTCCTCAGCCTCTGTTCCAGGGCCCAGCAGATGTCAGATATGGTATTTTCCTATCACCTTAAGAAACTGATAGATTTGCTCTGGTGGCTTGTTGAGGAGTGTGCTCACGTGGGAGACAGGTGTTTTATGGTTCATTATCTCTATTGCAAGAATTGTCACATGCATTGTGCGCTGAAAACTGTTCATAATCTGCTCTTTTAAAAAAGACTTTTATATACCAGTTATTAGATAGGAAATGTCTTCATTAGTTTTCTCATTGTGTTCACTCCCATAGTATCTGAGGCCTACAGCTAAAGCAGGAGGTGTGAACACACTGAGTGTGCAGCTGCCTGGCTTTTGACAATTAGCAGATGGAAGATGTTTCCTTCCCACTGATAGGAGCTGGGTGACTCCTGGGTACCTAGAGTAGGAGATACCAACATTAAGGTGAAATAAAGGTGTAATTTGAATTTTTTCCTCTGATTATTTTGCCTTTTAGTCCTAAGTCCCCTTCAGGAAAAAGTGAGGACTAAGTACTGCAAAAAGAACATCTTTACATATGCTTTTTTCTTTTCAAAGAGGAGGCAGTCCTCATTATAGCCAGTAATACAATGAATGGAGCATTCACCCAGGATGAGGTGATAGGTTAAATTCCTTTCTATTACTGTGGAAATGTCCCATGGATTTCATATATTTTATCAGTTCTTCTTTGATCCAGTGAATGTGCACAGTGATGAGATTCTGTGCTCTTTGCGGACTGTCCATTTTTGCTGGCTTTAGCTCCTTCTTCCCATGTAGACTTTATATCATATCTTGTCTTTTAAAGTATTAATAGTTTCTTTGCCACTACCTTGGGTCTGGGAAGCAGCATTAGACCTCAAAATTAATCTGTTCAGGATTTATTTACACAATGGCTTGTTTAATTTTGTTTTATTTAAGTAAGCCATCTTTTACATATGTAAGTTTCTCCGTATGAACCTTTACATATGTGGGCCTGTGAGCAATGCCTCAGCACCACAGAAGTGCCTGAGGTTTGCTTCTCAGCATGAGACCCAGTTAGAGGCAAGAGGAGATGGCCCCTGAGCAGCATTAGAGAGAAGAGAGACCAATTCCCCTGGCAGCTGCCTGGAGAGAGGAAAGGCGGGGCCTGTGCCTGGTGTTTTATCGATTGCAATGCAGACACACACTTCCCTAGGATGCAGTGCCACTCCAGACTGACATGGGAAAGGTTTTCTGATGGGCTCTGAAGGTCTGATGGCCTTGTACCTGTATCAGCTATCTTGCTTTAGAGAGTGAGTAACTGGGAAGCTGCTGGTGCAAAACTTAGGGGAATACTTCAGAGGTGAGGCTGTAGAAAGGCTCATGACAATAAAAAAGTAAGAACCCACAGGTGGAGGTGGATTTGTTATGAGTCCATATCTTTTTCAGAAGTCAGACTGGCATTCTTCATGCATGACTGCAGTATAGCTCCAGCACAGGATGCAGAATCACTGCAGGTGAAGCGCAGGGGACAACATTTCTGCAGCTTAGGCACAGCCCCCTGCCACAGCCCCACCTCTTCCACTCCCATTTCACCTGTGTACTGTCTTACATCCCGTGGCAGGGTCAAGGGCTTTGGCTTGATGTGTGAAGCAACAGGAAACAAGGCTGCTCAGGATTCTTTTTGATAAAATTACCTCTTTTTTTGCTGTAACTTCAATTGCTTGCTGTCTAATTAGCCATCACACTTACCATTGCTCATTCAGATAAAAGTGATCCAGGGAAAAGCTGGTGCTTCTAATTCATCGTTTGCAACTGTATGAGACTGCAACTGTATCAGATGTCCCCTTATGAATATGACTGACAAAGTTTAATAATTAATTTTTAAAAAAAAGAAGAGTTGATGAGGCAAACAATACTCATTTCCTTCAGTGAAAAACCAGCCTTTCTGGCATGAGTTAACTCATAATCATCTGCCTTGGATTACAACACAACAAAAATTATTTCTTTCATAGAAAAGTTTCTGTAGAAACAGAAAAAGAAATAATTAGCATGTGATGATAGAACTGCAAAGGGTATCTTTAGTTCAACCATGTAGTCTGCTACAGTAGATACATGTGGAATTCAATATTTTGATTTCAAATGAGAGCACTTACAACATTCCTCATTGTAGAAATGATTTTGCAGCCATTGGTAAATAGGATTACATAAAGGCCTGACTCATGGGATGCTGCATTAAAAAGGACAAATTGCTGGGGAGCATCCCATGAAAGGCCTCGACATTTCTGCAGATTGAATAAAATTATCAAGCAATTGCAATCACAAGTTTTGCTAGAATATTTTCCTTTTAATACTGAATGACAGGCTCCCTTAAAGTAGCATGAAAGAAAAAAAAAAATTAAAAGAGTCTGTTATCCTAAATTGGCCCTTAAGTCCTGTTTAGTAAAAAAATATTAGGAGGAAGGGAAAATCTGGACTTTCAAGAAAAAATCAAATTGCTAACTAGAAACTGTATGAAGTATGGTAGACCATAATGTCTGAGACTTGCTTTTTAAAACTAGGTATTCCATTCTCATCATGAGTGGTTCAGAAGAAAAACTTTATGCAAAGCTGATACTGCTATTTGTCAAATCCAAGGTTTCAATGGGAAACATCATTGCTTTTGAGTACTTTGAAATGAAGAAGGAATGCTATTGTTGATGTTGCTGCTTTGTCTATTATCTTTTGTTATGAGGGGATGATCTCCTACTCAAATACACTTTAATTCTATCACTAATGAATCAGGAGTCCCTCCCATACTCCCATCAATAATTCTTGAACATCTGCAGAATCTGAGCTTTGTTTTTTAAAGAAAATAATTTCTAATCTCCCTGTTTGAAGAGGAAAAAACTTCAACTTTCAAACATGAACTGAGTTCAGACTGATGCTATTCTCTGTTATGAGCTGAGATAGTAAATCAATAGCAATATGAAAGATGAAATCCCTCCCCATCTCTCACCTTTCATTTCAGTAGGCTGAAGACTCTGAAGATTGTCTCTGAAGGGTGATTTTAGTGTCAATATTGTTACCAATTTTTTTCTTTGCTTTACTTTTTTTTTTTTTTTTTTTTTTTTTTTTTTTTAAAAAAGTGTTGTGGAAA
>VWZN01020886.1:982920-997955 GCA_013396955.1 Regulus satrapa | reverse complement strand
TTTTAACAAAGGCTGTGAGAAACATGGAAATAGGACTGAGAGATTCTTCTGGGTCACAGAATTGAGCTTCCTGCATGGCAGCACTACAACATATCGCTGTCTCCAAAATTGAGTAGTGCTATCTTTTAATATAACTCTTTTTTAGGCCCACACTTTTCTGATTAAAGGTTTCACTGCTTCAGGGTAGCAGCTACTTTCTTCTAAAACCAAGGCCAAGAATATTTAAGATCAGCTTATACCCATTTGAGAGTGTGCCGGCATCACTTTTAAGTGTAATTCGCTCTTCTCCTTTCTTGATGTTAACCCCACAACAAATTTAGCAGTGATCATACCCTGCTTTCAGCCTTCACTTGCCAGACTAAACAAGCGGAGGTCTGTAAATTTCCTTGAAGCTGGCCACCACTACCCTGATCCAGCTGGAATTGTGCAGGCTATTTCAAATAAGACTCACCAGTAATGTTACGTAAGTGGCAATAATATCATCTAGGTTTTGTTGGGGAAAGTCTCCTGAGAATTTTTTCTTTTTTTTTTTTTTTTTTTTTTTTTTAATTTTATTTTAAATTCTGGCAGGTCTGAGAAGAAGAAACCAATAAGAATTGTCCAGATTGATGAGGTTATTTAAAATATGCCTGTGGGCACCCAGTTAACAGAGTGGCAACTCTTTTGACTGCTGAGACAGAACTGGTGAGGCTGAGGTCCCCAGGCATCTCAGCCTGGAAAAAAAAAAAAAAAAAAGAGGAACAAGGAGAATTAGTTACTATTTCTTAAGTAATAGTTTTTGTAATACACTTTTTAAAGCCCAAATTTTCTTATAATATTAATTTTTCCTGCCCTGGTAGTGGCACTCTTTGCTTCACAAGAGAAACCAAATAAGAAAAGCCAGGAACTGCACCAAGCAAGGAAGAGGCTGGTGCACGGAAGGATCTGGGAAGCCTGGCAGGGGGGAGAGGGAGCTGGCAGTGAGAAATCCATCCCGAGGACACTCCTTGTCACAACAGTGCCATTGCAGGGAGCTCCTGTCAGCCCAGCACTCTTTATCATCTATCTGAATGGTTGCCTTATGACATGGCAATGTCCCGACCATGATGGAAATTTTCAGAAAAGTTACATTATAATAAAATCCAAATGGTGTATTGTGTCTGAAAATGCCCATAGCTGAGTAGGCAGCATAATGGCATTAATTCAAGCTTCTAAACAATTCTATTGATCTGACACTCATAATTGATATTAATGGGCTTTATGCAGTTTAGTTACTCCCTTCTAAAATATCACCTTGAAATTTTCCACTGCTGATAGCACGCAGGGGTGGGTCTCTTTCCAGAACAGGTAATTGAAATGTGGCCAGAGACAAATGAATGGAAAGCAGCAGAGATGGAGACAGAACAGCTATGCAAGAGTGTCTGTAATAAAAGAGAAGAAACACAGAAGGTAAAATGGTGCTAAAGTGGTCCATACTATGGGCTGGCTCTATTTGTACAGAATGGTCACATCTCTTGCTGTGTGTCTCAGTTACACAGATATTGGATAATAATTTACTTTTGCTATCAGCTTGGCTTAAGAGAAGTGTGCTGGCCCTCTCACTAAGGGGAGGCTCCAGCAGCAGGAAAAGGGCCAAGCAGACTTGGTGTCCTGACCCCCAGAGACACAAAACTACCAAAACAGCTTCTGTGGGTGGGCAGAAACATCACTGAGGGGAGCAAGCCCGAGCTGCACTGCTTGGAGCACCCGGCCACCACTAGAGAGAGCCCTTCAGATTTTGTCTTAGGCAACACAGAGCTTGCACTCGAGTACTGAGGTGAGAACTTCTTCTTGTGATCCCTGCAGACCTGCTCCACTAGCCGAGGGTTTCACTCTAACCCATATGCAGAGCGTGGCACTGGCTGGGCTGGGTCTGTGGACATGCAATCCCACTTCCATTGTGGCCAAGTCCATAAAGACACCTTAGCCTGAATTTAAAAGCACTTCAATAAATCTTCCATCTTTATGAATTCTAGATTAGGCTGAAAACACAAGTGGTGCGGTCGGATCACTGAAAGTGAGCACTCAGAATCTCTTTCCCAGTGTTTCATAGTGGTCTAGGGACAGATAGAAGCACCAAGCCTCAATCCTGGGGAAATGACTGCTGTAAGTCAAGCTTAAGTAAAGAAATATTTCCACTGCTGTATCTTTCCCAACCTGATGATGAAGCAAATTCACATGCTTGCTTTCCCAGATTTTCCACAGTTGTTTTTCCACACCTTTTTTTCTGACAGGATATTTATTTTCTCCAGCTGTGCTGGCTTGAAACTATAATTGCAAAACTCATCTTCCAGTGTTTTCCAGCCTTCCAATACCTGCATTCCATAACTATCAATCCTATTGAGGATGACATGGGAAACCAAGGGTTTGCTGTTCTCATAAATCTCACAGAATGTCTGATAGATACATAGCACCCGGGAATAGCACTCCTGGTAGCCTGTGATCTTCAAGAATCCCACAGCAAAAATAATTCATGTAACCAGAAACAAGAAAGAAAGATTCCTGTTATCTGAATGTAATTCTCAGTGTCCTCAGAACTAACTGCTTGAAGTGCTTGAAAGAAATTTAACGGGGTGTAAGAGTTGTAGAGTTTTCTCACTGCCCAGGAAACACAGTGTTGCTTTTACTGGGCTTTGCATGTTAATTCTGTGCAGTATCACTGATAACATTCAGACACTTCTTGCTGTGTGGGTAGGACTAATGCCAAATGGTACTGATGCAAATATAGCTTGCTTGCTGAAAGTGAGCTGGAAAATTGTTTCACATGTTCACTGAGCTATACCCCGTGAGGCACATACCAAAATGCATTCAGAAATGGATGTTATTTCTGTGCATCAAGAACATAAATTAGAATCCAGGTTTCATAAAGAAAACAAAAGATGTATCTACCAGAATGGAGAGAGCACAGGTTGAAGACAATTGAATTTCACCATTTTAATGAGTTATCACAGACCACCTGAGCCACTGCCCCTAACCAAGTACATGTCCTCCCCCTCTGGAAAATGTGAAGTAAAAAACTGAGCAGAACTGATTCACAAGCTGGCAGGAGTGACCATGTCCTCCCTGACACTGGCCCAGCTGCCATCCAGTAGTGTGTCCAACCAGGACATCCTTCTCTGCAAGGTGGACACTTACTGCTTTTCTGGTTCAGGCTCAGGAAAATCAGGTGCTACCAGCACCCTCAAGCTCCAGCCTTGGGAGAGAAAGGAGCACCTGACATTGTTCACTGAGGGGCTGCCAGCCCCTGTGCTGGTAGCTCAGTTACTTTGTTGAGTGGATCTCCAAAGGTCTTTAAATGTTGCTTTGATCTGCAGTCCTGCTGAAATGAGAATCTTGCTGTGGATTTAATGGGATCCAGAAAAGCTCAGCATTCCTGGAAAACTGTCTGCTTAAATCTGTTTGCATTAAATATACTCAAGCTTTTTTTCCCCATTGTACTAATTACCTAAGGTGTTGAGTCTGCATTTTAATGTCAGGGGTAGTAGAAAGCAAAGTATTTCTACCTCTGTCTGCACTGAACCAGTCACCCTTTTCATGCAGTGATTAAGGCAAAAGACAATCACAGTCAGGTTACACCATTCCTAAGTTACACATGCAGCACTGGGTGTCTCAAGAGCTGTCATCACTTTTTCACTGGTCAGTACAGTGATTTTTTTACTCCAAAAAAAGGTGTGTAATTTGCTATCTGGATGCTCCTGTGCATTCAGAAATAACCCGGAGTACCAGCAAGCCCAGATGCTGAAGAGCACTCAAGTTTCAGGGCTTCTTCCCTGACCTTTTGCCTGTTACCAAGCATGGCTTGATTTTTGTATGGAAAAAAACATACTTAACAACAGTCTACACCTACTTTTTGCCAGAGGCATGGCCAAGTATTGAGTAAACTCTGTGTTAAGGTTTGTGGTGAGCTCCATTCCATGGTCTCATTTTCACCATAGTGCATTCCCCTTTCCTACCCCTCCTATGCTATATCCCAACATGAACTACCCTGGATTTGATTTTATTTACACTCTTTAATGAAACCATCTCATTACATATCTTAAAGATATTTTTGCATTAAAAACTACATTCTATTTTTCTGAAGTAATTTCTACTTGAGGTATCTATGTTTTGATTAATATACATGTATCTCTGATGCAAAAGCAGTGCCAAGTATTCTTCTCTGTAGCCTTTTACAACATGATTTGACTACAAAAATGTATTTAAATATTCATATGAGTACTAGAAAGCCTATTAATGGTTATAGTTTGGGAACATTTTAAACCAATGAGATAAAAGTCAGATTGGATGGAGCTTTGAGTAATCCAGTCTAGTGGAAGGTGTCCCTGACCATGCACTAGATGATCTTTAAGGTCCTTTCCAACAAAAGTAATTAAACACCAGATTTTTCCACACAGCTTTTACTCATGTATCAACCTTTTTGGCCCTGAATATAATCTTCTAGCTTTTTGACTGTAACTGACCTACAATGAGAAACAAAACTTTTTTTTTTTTTTTAATCAATAAACATGACTTCTTGCCTTTATCCATTTCTGCTGAATTTGGCAGAGGAGAAAAAGACACTAGAGTGCTGCAGACCTTGTGGAAGTGGATAGTGGGCAGAGGAAGGAGACCCCAGTTGCTGTCCCAGAAAGAAGGGCTATAGGTCAAGCCAGGGTGCACTGAGGTGTAGGGCCTTGCTATGGGGACTGGGCACTGAGGAGGAACAGGGATGAAACCCCCACTCCGTCATTAGAGCTCAAAGGAAGTGAAAAACTCTCTCTCCCTCTCTTGCCCTCCCTCAGGGAAAGCCAAATGTAGCAATTCTGATACATATGTACCACAGACAGAGTAAAAAAACAAAAACAAAACCCCACAAAACATTGTACATTTTTGATCTCTTATTTGAACTAAAAGGACACAAATCCAAACCAAGCAAAATTCCCAGTAGTCATCTAGTACATCTCTCCACAACCAGTGCAACTCCAGTTGAAAGCAGGAGGTTCGTATCCTGTCTCTCTAAGAAAAACCCAGGCTTTTAATAGACTACCAATTAGAATTAGAATTATGTATGGATTGTTTTAATGGTTTATTGACATGCTAGTGAACTAAGTACTTTGCTTTATTAGTATCATTTCAGTCTGTATTAGAAAAGCTGTTATAGAATTTAATTCTTAATAGCAATAATAATAACAATCTAGACTTTTGAAGGAAAGGCAAAACTATCTATCTGTCAATTCCACAATACAACCACATAACAAGCAATGATCCTAAAAGCACATGAAATTCTGAGTTGATCATAGAACCAATAGCAGAGTAACTCAGGAGTTTCTAAATGCCACTTTGTTCACTGTGGTGGTTTATGTGATATCCCTAAAATAATCAATCATATCTACATTACACAGAGAATTTTTTTCTGATGTATGCTTTTCCATGAACTTATCCATCACAGCTGTGGCCCAGCATTACCCCTTTCACTAAACTGCGAGTAGTTTCCAATAAAAAAATTGTCCATGAGTGGTTACACTGTAAAATACAAAAAAAAAAGAGTAGGCTATTTAGCTGAAAAGTATCCATTACGTACAACAGTGATTGATTTTGCAACATATATTTTATGCTTTCAAGCTACATGAAAATAATGCTTTTCTTGTGGCATTTAAAAACAAGACACAGGAGGGGTTTTATTCCCCTTTCTGTAACAGAAATAAGCATGAAGTGACAAAATGTTGGCTCATCCTGTTAGGGTGCCTGGAGAAAGCTGAAATAATGGGGCAGGTGGTGAGCTATTCAGGTGTTACTGGCAAGGCCATTCAGGTGTCACTGGCAACGAGTGAGCATGTGCCACCAGGTCTTGGCATTACTGTTACCTGGAAAGGTGAGCAAACAGCAGTTCCTAGGAACGGGAGCATTTCACATCCCCTGCTTGTTCTGAGCCCAAGAGCCAGGAGCTCTCTCCTCGCCCTCCTGCAGCACCTGAGGGAGCAGACCCGCAGATTCTCTCCTGCTTGCCACTCCAAGGTCCCAGAATATCTGGTTGTCACAGCTCAGACCAAGAAGAGGATGCAAAAAAGTCCCCGAGACTGATGTGCCCTGCCCAAAGATTTGGGTTGGAGAGGAGCTTTGCAGAAGCAAAGTCACAATGAGCACAAAGCCCCCTGTTAGGTGGCTGGGGTCCCAGAGCACCAGGGGATGTGAGGAGTGTGGGACATGCAAGGCACTGGAGACAGAGGCATCTGGCTTTTGAACTGAAAGATAAAGCTGGGGATCTGGAGGTTTGTCCCTGGTGTGTTCAGAAACCAAGGTCCTAGCCAAATGAAAGCATCACATGAAAGAATATATCAAATTCATGTAAACTGCATTTTCATCCTGAAAATGCACTCAAGCAAGATATCAGCTGGCTACTCTGGCTAAAAATGTAATAACGTCCTCTTCCCCTGTATGTGTGAAATAAACACATCAGGAGTTTTTTCAAATGAAATCCCAGAAAATATTATATGAAAATCTGGAGTTAGCTCGCATGTTCACCTGATGCTGAATCAACATCTCAGGTCAGAGAGGGGTGAAATCTTTAAAAAACTGTGAATCGAATTCTTTCCTACAATAAAAACTGGGGTTTTTTTGTTTGTTTTTGTTTTGGTTTTGGGGTTTTGTTTTGTTTTGTTTTTTGGGGTTTTTTTTCTTCCCCCATAGGAATTACATATAAGAAAACCAAGGACACAAGTTAACTCAGTGGGAAGAAGTTTTTGTTACCAATAACAAAAAAATGGCAAAGCATCAGTACATTTAACAAACTTTCTGTACAAAGAAGGTTGAGGAAAAGGAAGTAATTACTTGAAATCTTCTCCTGGGCAGAATTTCCTCTGAATAAATTATTTCATTAGTGCATGACACTAAGTCTTCCCTATAACAGTCACACCAATTTAAATGGTGTAACCATTTTGACTTCGGATTAATGGCACTTTTACTTCATCTTGGCTTTGATTTGCTCCCAAATGATGCAAGCTAACTGATATAACTTCAGTTTAATTTGAAACAAAAGAGGTTTAGATAGTTTTTATCTAAAACTGCTTAGAAGGGATCCGTAACCTAGGCCCATGTGATCTAGAGGCCTCACATCAAAACAGACTTGTACTAAAATATACAAAGGTTTGAATTTCATCCCACCTATTTTTTCCTTGCTCATTAGTACCCAGACAAACCCAGGGTGAGGTACTCACCTGATTTCAGTGGTTTAGCATTTCATACATCTGATAACATTGCAAGGCAAGGCAAGAGTTCTCCTCTTGCCTCTGAAGTGGGGTAGGAGAGGTTTTAAAGGTCAGTAAACAGATCAGCTAAAAATGAGACCAAGAAATAGTAGAAAAAGAGCAAGAAAAGAGAACAAAGCAAGATCAAGGTTTGTGATTAAAACCTGTTCTTGGGATTAAGGGTTGCCCTGTTTGGGGAATACTAAGCTCACCTGCTTTCTCCAAAAGGCAAGATTTAAATCCCAGAAAGTGAAAACCTACCCCTCTTAACTATGGTGAAAGGGAATTTATGTAAAATTTCAAGAACAGTATTAAAACCAGAAGAAAATACTGGAGGCATTTTATGCACAAGAATTGTCTCAGTTCTTAAGTAAAATTGCTTCCTTATATTGCTAAGAAAATGTTTAATGTTAGATAAACATGGTATCTGTGGAATTCATGACATTCCCTGGAGAAACACACGAGAACTATTAAATAAGTGGTCCTCACAACACCTGCTGATGTAAGTAAATATTATTCTGTTTCTACACAGCTAGCTAGATGTTACCCCATTCTCTGGATGATAACCCCAAAAAGTTCCATGATTTCACTGTTAGTTCCAATGCCTCTGGAAGCCAACAGACCTTAGACAGGTGTTTGTACTTAAAAGCATTAAGAAGATGAAGAAAGAAGTAATTTTAAACTTTGGAACTGAAGCTCCCAGCTGTCAATCCCGACCTGAATATCCCGGACTATTTAAAACACAAATGTAAAAGCTTGTCACTGAAAGTTAAACAATATAAAGATGATTAATCTGAGCTGCTGACATGGGGTTGTAGGCCAGTGGTGTCGTGTGAGTGGACTTTCAGCATTTCCTGGTAAGAATAGCTCCCAGGGCCAGAGAGAAGAGGGGGCAGGAAGCACTGTCTACTGTTATTAAAATGGTCCACTGAGCTCATGCCTTTAAGGAGGCTCAGCCAGATAAAGAGTCAACCATTAACCTTTTTAGCTTAGAAAGGAAAGAAAAAAAGTCCATGCACAATGAAAATCAGTACTGTGGTGAGCCATGCCCTGTCTGCAGCCCTGGTCCTGCCCAGATGTTTGGTCCCCTCTGCTACCAGACGTGGCTGCTCACAGTAGAGCTCACCATGGAGTGCATTTATTCACACATGGGGGACACCGAGCCCTGATTTCCCATTTGAGAAGTACATATTAATTCATAGAATCAGAGCCTTTAGCCTAGAAAAGACCTGTAAGTTTATCAAGTCCAATCATAATTCACAAATCTGCTGCATAAGCAAGGTGAAGACTAAATCAATGACCTAGACAGTTACAGAGAGCATACAGTAATGAAAATAACTGGTGGTTTATCCTGTTTCCAGAACTAGACTCAACTTCCATGTAATTATTTAACAAAAAATTACATAAATTCACAAGTAAGACATTCCTCTTCTGTGCCTCCCTAAGGCAGTGATAAATCATGCACCTTAAATAACAAGTGGGGGTGTGGTTGGAGTCTTTGCCTGCAGAACCAGGTTAGTGCAAAATCCTGGGTTTTGCACTCATGAATCGAATAAAGAAATGTCATGCAAAGCAGAAAACTTCTGGCCTGTTTCATTAATGGCCATGTTAACAGCAAACACTTGCCATTTAAACTCTGGCAGGATTCTTTTTGCAAATGGCCAGTGAGAATCTTTATTCAAGGTAAAGTTTTGAAAGACAATAAGAAGCCAGGTCTTCCAGAAAAAGGATTTCCATGAAGAAGCTTGAGTACAGTTATCTTCAAATGCTCTCCAGGTCTCAGCAAGTCCTAAAAGACTTCAGCTCATACAGAATCTGGTACTGCAAACTTGAGTACAGAAAAATGTTGAAGACATTTGTCAGAACCTTATGGTAATGTTAGAAGGAAGAAGTGACTCCTGAGAGGAAAATAAATGTGGGAGTTTCAGGACAGGATGAAATTAGACAGTTAAATAAAAAATTAGCTTGCCATGGGGAATTGCTCAGAGGTGAAGAGCCTGGCTAGAAAGAAACAAAGACCTTGGGACAGCTGGGAGGAATGAGGGTTGAATTCCCAGAGAGCATCCGTGAGGTTGCACTGTTTGCTGGAGGCTGACCAAAATGTGTACTTGCTTTTTGGAAAAAGTATCCAGAACCAGTTGAGCCAGCAGTGAGGTGCACAGACTAAAAGGTAATAAAGTGTTAAGACTGGGTACTAGTTATTTGGATTCAGCTGAGTTGCATTCTTACATGGATTGTGATGGTGAAAGTGATCATGACGGCAGTATTTTCTCAAGTGTAAAATTATTGCCTCAGAAATGCAAAAGCTTTCTGCATCCAGAAGGACAGAAGAAATCAGTGGATGCAGGTAAGTAGTGAGATCAGTAGTTGTTGTAGGTTTACTGCCATTTGTGCAAAATTGCTAATGGTAGATGTCAAATATAAGACAGTATGCAAGTGGAGCAGATTGTAAAGATAATTATAGCACACTTCTCAAACTACAATTCAAGCTTTTTTTNTTTTTTTTTTTTTTTTTTTTTGTTGCTAAGTAAGAAAAGATTGAAAATGAAAAGGTGGTGCCACAGACATTGTGAAAGAGTATGAGAATATTTCCACTGTTGTTTAGATGGACACTATTTTTGCCTCCAAAAGTCACTGATAATTCAGGTTCTACATCTTCTTGGCATACATACTCAAAGTCTTAACATAATAAACTAGTTCCTATATTAACTGGGAAAACAAGTAAGAAAAAATACACTCCTCTCAGAGTGCATGTATGTGTGTGTGGATATTTTACTGTATTACAGAATATTCATATAGAATATTGGGACATTTCCTATCTCCAAATTCCAGTACCCTCAAATTCTCTGAACTTGTTAAATGTGTTATCAATTCCAACCTCAGAGCAGTGGGGAGGATCCTTTATTTTGTGTAAACAGGCTTTGCCAGACTGCAGGAGCCTAATAAACACTTCTTATGTGGGACTAACTTTCAAACCAAAGTTAATTTAAACAGTGCCAAGAAAAGCTTTTTATTAGATTTTTTGCTTTTAATAAAAAGAACAATGTATGAAAATTATTGAAATACACAAAATACCATTATAAAAAATAACATAAATATATAATAGTCAAACAGTTCTTTAAGAACAATGGAAATTCAATAGAGAGACAACTATCTAAGATATTAAGGAAAAATATATTTCCCAAACTTTCCTTTTCCTTCACTTTTCTGTACTGTACCTCACATTTAGCCAAGAAAGTTCCCTTTTATGCATCTTAGCTCAAATCCAGTTTCATCAGCATATGAGCTAATATGCCAAACTATGTGCAGAAAGAGCTCAGGCATGAATTCATGTTCCCTGCTGCCAGCTGTGCTACAAGGCCAGTAAGCTCTGGCACAGGAACAGGAGGAGAAAGGAGCTTCACAGTTCCCCCACTACCAGAGCTCATCTGCAGTGGTGTAAAGGGAGAAAAAGACCGAAGGTTACGGAGTTTCCTCTCAGCTGTCCAGGATTTGCAGCACACTTTCCTGTACACTGAAGTAGATCACTCTATTCACAGTATTCATTTGGCTTTTCTGGGATTCACTTTCATAAACTACAGTGAATTAAGAGAGGGACATCAAAATTATTTCATAGTATTAAGGCAGAGAATCAAATGCCCAGAATGCAGGAATTGACATCTGCCATGTACCCACGGTAATCAAAGGGATCTCAGGTGTCTAAACAGCTTGGAGAAATGGAATGTGGTACTTGCTTAGGTGCACAAGAGAGAATGAAAATCATGTGTGAGAAAAGTGGGGTGGCTTCCCTTCCCCTCCTTTTTCTCTTTGCCTTCCCTTCCCTTCTCTGTCCCTTCTCCATCTCCTTCTGCTTCCACAGGATAAAAATTAGAAGATGCAACTGCATTTAACTTTTAAGTGTGAAAAGAAATTAGAATCCACCTTGGAAGCAATTATAGGACCCTTTGCATGCCATTCCCAGGAAACTTTGTTAATTTATCTAATGAATTTTTTTGCTATTTAGTCGGCATCAGGTAGCCATCCAGACACAAATGTGGCAGATACAGCAAACGAATTATATGTTTCATGATTTGTTTGTGAGTCACGAGCAGACAGATGCAAATAGATGGAATGGAAGTGGTGAGGTGAAGGGGAAAAAATGAATTTACTTCAACAAGAAAAAGAAAAGCAGGACATCTTTGCATAAGTAATGCCAGACAAGCATGTTCATCCCATCCCACAGTAGGATTATTTCCTGCAGCATATTCATGATTGCTTTGTCTACTCTGGTTTTAATGTTTCAAATTATGTGGATTCCACCATTTCCTTTGAGAGCCTCCTCTGCAGTCTAATGCTGCTCATCCCCTGGAAGCTTTCCCTGATACATGTTTTGGTTGCATTTCTTATTTCCCTTAAATTATTCAGTTACCTCCTCTTTTTTCCCCCACTTCAACTTCCCTGGTTCTTCACCCTTTCCAATCATCATGGGCAGCTGTTTGGGCCATCTCTCGCTGTTGCTTCACAAACTGAGCAAGCACTTTTGTATTCTTTTATTATAACCCTGTCCCTCTAGGCAGGTGATTGTGTTGTTCTTCTGTGAATACCTCCTGCTTTTGATTTTTTTTTTTTTCCCCTACATTGGCCAAATCCTCACTGCCCTCCTCCCTCAGACAGAGGAGAAGCTGACCTGTCCTCTCTCTTTTGCTAAATTGTGCAGGAGACACACACAACATTTTAGGTGCTTTAAGTGAGCAGTGTCTCTACACAAGAGTTTTTTCCTTTCCCTAAATACTTTCAGTGCTTTGTCCCCTTCCTGAACTTGAGGTACCGTGAATGTTTTCTGTTATAGACCTAGCCCTGGGCTAAATCTCTGCAAACGTGGATGCATCTTTTGCTGTGAGAGAGCCAGGATAAAGATGTTTTCCCTAAGGAAAGGAGAATTCTGTGTTGTCCTTCAGAGGTTTCATTCAGGTACCAACATGATAAGGTGATCCAGAGTCACCAGGAGGATTTGACCGCTACACAGGTACTGCTAAGTAAAAATACATTTCTTTCTGACCATGCTAATTAATCACTGCATCCAAAATGCAAATAGTATGCTGCTCTTCTTGGAGTCTGGAACTTTACCACCTCACAGCCTCTTACCTGTAAACCTAATAGGATCTACGAATAAAAACCAGCTAGGTCAAAAGTCCTGACTTGCTTATTTTTCATTGCAATTTCAATGTTTCATCAAAACTATTGTGCAAATTTATATGCTTGAGATTTCCTTCCTGGAGCCTGGCTCTGACACTTTGCATAAGTAAGAAATGTCTCCTCTGGAGATCAGCCCAAGGGGAACAAATGGGCTTTCCAAAGGAGGCCACCATGGCTCCACACACATGCCCTGGCCACTAAAGGGACCCACAGCACTCACCTGTGTCTGCACCTCGCCCTGGTGATGGGATGGCCCTGCCTGCCCAGGCCCTGCAGACCCCAAAGACCCTTCACAGGAGCCAAGACACAGGACATCACCCTGACAGAGTGTTTGCTGAATTCAGCCATTTCCACTTCTGCTGGATGACATCCAAGCCCAAGTGATTGCTCTTCCTTTCAAAGCACCCAACAGCTGAAACCCTGGGCTTGTCATGGAAGAGCCAAGAAAATTCAGTTGCGTAATGTGAGTGTTCAAACATTTCTCTTTAGGTCCCTCCATACAACCTCATGAAAGGAAAAATTTGGAAAGTGGTATGAACGTCAGAAGTACAGACTCTGTAATGAGCGAGTATCAAGTTAAATAATCATATTGTATCAGCACCTGGGAAGTAAAGTTGCAACTCAGAGATACAAATTGGCGAAGAAAGCGGGACCACCACAAAGCCTTCCCTTGCCTGCCTCTTGGCTGCCTCCACCATACTTGAAAACGCCACTTCTGCAGAAGACTGATACTTTCAGCCTATTTCATCCCACACAACACAACAAACAAACAAAACTCGAATTCTCAGGTAGGAACCCTGGAGCATATTTGGATTTAATTGCTTTTCTTTGTTTACATCTGGATGTAATGAACAAGAAAGGCCTGGATAATTTTCTGAATGTCTGTGTTTAAAACATGCAGCGCTCAACAAAAGGTAAAAATTGTTACTTCTGTGCAGCACAATGCTGAGGGAGAGACCATTTGTATAGCCCTAAATAATGTGTGTTACCATGCTGAAAGCAATGGCCCTTCTCAAAGGAGGCTGACCAGGTGGATTTCTTCCTTGCTGCATGGAGCAAGAGGTTACTAGAAAACAACATATATGACAATAAAGCAAACAGCAGCACCATAAAATTAAGGGACACTTTGTGCACTCAAGCCTTGCTTACGGCAGGCAAACTCACCAAAGTATCCCAACCGGTTCTGCTGCTGGTGTGGCTGGAGTGATGCTGGCGTGGGCCACGGTCGGGTGTAAACAGCTCTCCAGTCTGGGGCTGGTTACCACTGAGAACACGAGAAACCACCAGCCCTGCACACACTGCAGGAATCACTCCAGTGCTAATGCCTGTACAGCACAGCTGGTAACATGATGTAATTTGGTTTCCTTCCAGAAAGTAATAAAAAACTACTTTGTTTGGTATAGTTGCAGCCTAAGCTTTATCTTTTCAAGAAACTCCTACATCCTTTTCTTTCACTGACTAGAACGGTAAGCTGGTAAAACAAGGCTGACCTGGGGATGATTATGACTTTTCCTTCCTGCTAACATTGTGTCCCACAAAGATCTTTTCTGCTTTTATGACTCCCAAGGATTTTTGAAACAATAGGTGCTGTGGTGTCTTGCTCCTTCCTTCTTGTGAGGGATTAAAAAAAACCCCACCAAATCCAAGCCAAACAAACAAACAAACAAACAAACAAACAACCCCAAACCCACAAACACCCCCTCCCCTCCCAAAAAAAAAAAAAAAAAAAAAAAGTGCAGAGGAAAAAAAGGAAGATGCTCCTTGTGGTATATATTTGTTGATGTGAAAGGTAGTTTTATTAAATGTTTTCAAAACATCCCTTCTTTTGTTGGAGTGGTGTAATTAAGAGTCCTCAGTCCTTTTTACCCTGTTCCCCAGACACTGGCTCAGTGTCAGCTGGTACATGTGTCAACTTTGTTATTTTACATAATATTAAAATTGCTACACTTTCATGGCAATGTGCACCCATGGTTTAGTGATACATGCGCCAGAATTGCCATGGCTTGTTTGGAATAGAATACAGTACAATTAGAATAGAAATAGGACAGGACAGGACAGGACAGGTTAGGATAGGATAGGATAGGATAGGATACGATAGGATAGGATAGGATAGGATACGATAGGATAGGATAGGATAGGATACGATAGGATAGGATAGGATAGGATACGATAGGATAGGATAGGATAGGATACGATAGGATAGGATAGGATAGGATACGATAGGATAGGATAGGATAGGATACGATAGGATAGGATAGGATAGGATACGATAGGATAGGATAGGATAGGATAATTTCGCTTGGGAAAGACCCCTAAGATCATCGAGTCTCACTGTTAACCTGACACTGTGCAGTCCTCCATTGGCTGTTGGCAAAGAATACGAGTGAAAAAAGGGGTTGGCTGGAAGTTGCTCAGCAGGTGGGGAAGGAAAAGGGGGCACAGGGTTTTGGAGTCGAATCTCCACTGTGCTCAGTAAAATGGGAGCCTGCAGCTGCAGTCCTGAGGGCTGGCGTGATTGAAAGCCACTGCAGCCGTGCCCACACTCCCTCTGCATCCCCGGTCCTGCACACCCCATTCCCACACACTCCCATTCCCACACACCCTGCACACTTCCATTCC
>VWZN01020886.1:935206-981858 GCA_013396955.1 Regulus satrapa | reverse complement strand
TGCGCGCCAGACCCCGCTGTGGCCGCATCGAGAGGCTCCCACGGAGTCCACGCAGCGTGTGTGTGTGTGTGTCGGCTGCAACAAAACACCACCTGATAAGGTCGTTGTAGACAATACCAGTCAGGTCACTCAGACAAAACGATATTATATATATATATTTATTTAAATCGCGGGATATAGATATATTTTTCTATGTGTAATTGAAAGCTTGTGGTGGCTCCTTGGCGTGGTTGGTTGTGATGCTCCGCCGGTCCCCGGGCTGGGAAGGCGCGCACGCAGCCCGAGCTGTTGCCGTGGCAGGGAGGATGAGCAGGAGCCCCAGCCCGCCCTCCGCTCCTCAGCCCGGCTCCCGCTCCCCGCGTCCGTGTGTGTCAGCGCCGGGCTAGGAGCGACAGGCAGGCAGGGAGGAGTGCCTGTCAGTGTCCTCGTTGATGGCACTGAGTGACCAGAGTCGTGGAGACCGTTTTAGTGTATCAGATGTAATATCCGTGTCTCCCGGAGGAAGAGAGTAGGCAATATTAAAATGTACTGATCCTACTGATCCTAGCGTTGGCTGTTTTCTGAAACGCAAATCTGCTATTAGCTGCCCCCCCCCCCTTTTTTTTAAAATTTTTTTTTTAATAATTCCCCCCAAATACCAGGGTTCGTTCACCACCAAGAGGCTACAGCACTTCATAGGAGGGACAAATGACCCAGCGTGTCCCAAATTAGTTATTGGAAGTGGTCGATATATTGAGCTGTCTGTCTTCTGTCTTTTTGTAACGGTTTGTAAGGGCTCAGAGCCAGAAAGTAAAATGCACTGGAGCCAATTTCATCAGCAGGGAGGAGCTGATGTTGACATTGTGTTTTCCTTTTAACGCTTTGAGGGTGAAGAGAATGAGCTACTGAGATTGTTTGTGGCTCTCATTTCTGTGCCTCCCCCTCCCTGATGGTGCCTTGAAAACTTGAAGTAAGAGGAGTTAAATACAGTATTGCTTTTCTGTGATGCACTGTCAGTCCTTTGGCCCTCGTCTGTGGTAGTGAGGGTGGGAAGAGCAGTTTGTATCATGGTACATGTAACGTTGCTTTATGCAGAAAATGCTTCTTGGTGTGTGTCACATCATTGTCTACACATCAATGAGATACTAATTAAAACATCTGTTAGTAAATGCTTACAAAAAAACCTGAAATCAAACTGGCATAGACCTTCAATAGATATGCTAATGCAGTGTACCAAAGTTGTAATACAGTTTTACGGTGCAGTTTCTGTTGCAGTAAGCATAATCCAAGAAAGCTTTGAGGAAGTGATGGAGTGGGACAGGATTTGAAATTGGGCATCTGTATCTGCACTGCTGTAACTTCCCTGCAGCTAGATCTGGAATGAGTTTAGGCCACTGACAATATCTTTCTTTATGTGCCACTGGCATTGCACCCAGTGGACGGGGGGCTCATGTGTTCTGACTGTGGCAGCCTAAATGAGGATCAGTTGGAATTGGGAGGCAGGTAAAGAACAGGCAATATCACATTTTCAGTGTCTTCCCCCAGGCTGCTCTTGGTGTGTTCTTAGTCGAGTACATGGCAGTGTTCAGTGCCTGCAAAAATGGAATAATTTACTACTTAAAGCTCTTACCTTTAGGCATGTTGAAGCTCCTGGCCTGTTCCCAAAATTAGTCCCTACAGAGAGTGGGATCAGAAGTTGGTACAGTTTTATTGTGCTGTAGAATTCTGCTCATACTCTGGCCTTGCCACTCCTGAGTTAAATGGTTTTCGAGACAGCTCTCTTTACACCCTGAAGGTGCAGTACCTTATGCTTGTGCTTTGCTTGGCTGTAATGAGCCTTTGCCTTTGTTCAGTGAGATACACTTATGCAAGTGCAAAAAAGTTCACATGATTGAGGTTTTAACATGTGTTCTGCTCATGATGTGTTAGGGTATCTCTGCTGCCTTTGTGCAGCAGGAGACCTTTGGAGTCAATAGGCAACTGTATACTTTAATGTGTTTGGATCTCATTGATAACACTGGAAGCAGAGTGACTGTAATTTATGCCCCTTTTTAAAGTGCTTTCCCAAGTTAGACTTCCTAGGGAGATTTTTTTTTTCCAAGTGCTGTATTTCTGAAACACTGTTGTATCATTCGACCGTTTTTTATTTCTGGGTGCTGTGGGTCTTGGAGCTGCTGCTTGTACCCAAGCTATGTGGTTCTCTGTGCCAAAACCTGCTATGGCCTGACAGTGCAGCTTTAGGAACAATTTCTGAAAGGGAGCTGCTGCTTTGTGGGAAAGAGAGGAGCACCAGCGGGATTATTGCGTGGTTATTCCTCGGCTGTGAGCTAAAGCTGTCTCCTTCCTAGCTCTAGGAAGTGTGATAAGCGTGGGTCCTACCCACACAGTGCATCTCGAAACTGAACATAAAATAGCTGGTGTCCCTGTGCCCAGACCTGGTTTCTGTGCCACTAGCACAGCGGGCACTGTGCAGGTGTTGTAATCACAGTCTTCACTGGGAGTCATCATCACACTTTTCACTTTGGCCGTGGTGTTTTCCCCAGCCCGTGTAGCCAAATCCTGAGTTCCTTGTTCAGCTGTGCCCTCAGCATAGCCTCATTGACAGTAGAGATGTGGCAGGATGGCCTCGGGAAGTGTCTGCTAGGCAGAAAGCATGTGCTTTGTAGACCATAAAGCAAAGTGCCTTTCTTTTATTTTTTTGTTTGTTTGTTTGTTTGGTTTTCTTTTTTTTTAGCAGTCGTGCACTGCCTGTTTGAAAGGGTGGAGGAAGATCGGAAGGCATTTAATGGTGTTCTGTGAAGTTTGTCTCTGTGACAATCCAAACCTTTTGGTTAATGTGGGCAAGCCACATACCTTCCACCTCCCCTTTGCTGTGGTCTGAATAGGCTTTTTTTTTTGGTTCAAACACAGCTATTTAAAAGGTACTGTGGATGCAAATCAGAAAAAACATTTTCGATTTTGTTAGTTTTGTTATGATGACTTGGAAGGTGAAGGTCAGCCACACTCAGAAATGCTGAGCAGGTTCCCCTGTGTCTGTGTGTGGGTTGCCTGCCCCACACGAGGGGTGAAGTGTTGGGAATGATGTTCACACTGATGTGCTGGCATGTAGTCTTATATTCAGCCCTAAGGCATCAACAGCACACTTCTTGTTGGTGTTTTCACTTCATTTTGGGAAGGGGATATTACTTCTGCATTTCTCAGGCTACAGCAGCTCAACAGCACTTTAAATTTTTTAAAATATTGGAAGTTGTGGAAATATCCCTGATTCCAGATATTCTGGAGACATTTGCTACGCTGTGTTTGAGCGAACATTCTTGATGCTCGATGTTATGTACGCGTTCTTTGACACTCTGGTAGTTTCCCTGAGCTACTAAAGCTTGCGTTGCTCAGAAGTAGCCCTTCTAGGCTGATGCAATCAACATGTCACTCTGCAGTAGCTGTTCTTCAGGGCTGCTTAGGATTTTACGAGGTTTTAGTTTTCTAACTATGTATAAAATTGTACTGCGTGGAAATAGATGAATCATCCTGTTTTTTAGAATAGCTTGGGGGTTGTTAACTGAAGAACTGATTAAATAAAACCAGGAGTCCTGAAATGTGCTGTCTTATTTAAAAAAAAATTTTAAAAAGTCATTCTACAACCCCTTCATTCTTAAAAACACTTCAGGATTAAAAAAATGCCCCCTCCCCCTTTTCTCATTTTGCCCTCAAAATTTAAGGTTATACAAGGTTGAATTGCCCTTCCAATTATTTTGTGAACCAAAATTAATTGGGCAAAGATGCTCCATATTTCTTCCAGCATTTTGTCCAAGTGTCAGATAACATAGCAGAAACACTTAAAGAACTGCAGACACCACATGGAAAATGTGAAAATCATCCTGTTCAGAAACTATTCTCCCTGTATTCTATACTGTACTTCCAGTCCTCTTTCATTTTAAACATTTGAGGCATAGAGGGTTGCTTTTTTGGAAAGTCTCACATTTTCTCCAAAGAGCACTTTCAAAAAAAGTCTCAGCAGATCTTTAAGAAGTGATTACTTATTCCCAAAGGCACTGGACTTGCAGTCACCTAATTAATTTGGTCCTCTGCTTTTATTGTATTGACTATCTCAATTATATTTGGTAATATTGCTTGGGTTGATTGAGTCACTTTCTGGCCAGGTTTATTATTTTATTAGGTATAAGTAATGTATTTTGTTGTCTGCCTGTAGTTGCTGGGTTGAGACCAGAGATGTGTAGTTAACTCCTTTTGTTATTATTTCTCCCTAACATTTGCCAGCTGACTTCACTTACAGAGAGGTTTTAAAGTGTGAAAATTTCAATAACTGGCACACCTCTGTGATTTGGGACACAGAGTTGTCCTTTTAATTCACTCCTTGAGAGATAGTGCTCAGCTTAGAAAGTGAGTATCACCTGTGCAATGACAGAGTGTTAATACTTCCCGAGTTTAGGTGAGAAATTAATTAAGAAATTCAGCACTCACATTTGCTTCTTGTTGTTTTTTGGGCTGATAGGATGCAGTTGGATCATGTTTTCAGCTATTTTTTTTTTGGGTGGAGAGAGGACAAATTTACTCAAAATAAATACATAAAGCTGAAATTTTCATGTAAGTTACATGAAAGACTAGGACTTTAAGAAAATATATTGGATATCAAGGAAATTATGATAAAATCAAGAGCACTGTTGACAGAAACCTTTCTTTGTAAGATGAAGCTCTTATCATCATCTATTTTGTTTCTCTGATGGTGCTCAAGTTGGACAGGGACAATAACCTGATTATTTTAAAAAGAGGTTCAATTCATTCATGAATTATCCATTAACTGGAATTTGTAGGCCTTTTTTTTTTTTTAAATTAAAATATTTTTTTTATTTGCCTCCTTTGCTGTGGTATTTCGACTTCAGGCCTTTTAATGGGTGTCAAAAGAATTCTCTGCCACTCCTTCAGTAGAAGTACATGGTAATGCCTTGTAAAACAGACTATGCAAATCTCCAGGATATTCCCAGAACAGCTGTCCTGAAGGCATGCTGTAAATATACCTTTACTGCCAGCTGATGTTGATCAGCACTGATGCCCAAGGGTTACACTTTATAGATCATTCAGATGATCTTTACTGTATTACACAACTGCCATACTCGGAACACTTTTCCCAAGGATGTGTGAAAGTTGCCGGGAGGGTGTCAGTTTTATAGGCAAAGCTGGGAGTAAGCAATGTGTTTCTAAGGAGAACACACGCTGCAAGGAGCTGCCCTTTGCAGCTTGGGGGCACTTCTGCATGGCTGTGCTGCACAGAGCAGGGAGCAGGAGCCAGCGCTGCTTCCCTTTGCCAAACCTGTGTGCCCCTATGACTGCTGCCTTTCCCTGGAAGGGTGCTGACCTGCCTTTGTTAATCCATCAGAAGGGGAATGCAGCCATTCTGATTCCAGCAGACCAAATATCCTTTGGTGTCGGATTCAGGTTTAGCACACCACTTTCCTTTGTGGTTAATTTTTCTCCGGGGAAAATGTTTTCGTGCTGTCTAAAAGTAGAGATAATAAACTAATTTTTGATGCAGGATTTGGAATGGCAAAAATATCATTGTTTCTCTGAAGGGATATCAGCAGATTCCTTTAGGTCTTCCTAGCTCAGAATGGATGCTTGTGGTACGGTACACAGAAACCTAAATGTACCATAGCTTTCCTATACTTAAAAATGCATTGACTGCGTTTTAATTTTTTAAGAGGCTATTTGTATAACGCGTCAAGCAGGACATATAATTTTTTAAAAATAACTGCTTTAATTCCCCAGCAACTGTCAGACAAGATGAGTCACTGCAGTATAAGAATTCACCACAGCGCATCACAGATTTGACACAAACTCTTAATCCATGTAAAATTATGCATGTATATTCCCCTATCTTCCCAGTGGGTGAGCCTCATTTTTGCCAAACTCATGATGATCCCATTCTGCCTTCTTTCCTCCCCCGCCTCCTTTTTTTTCCCCTTTTCTTCTTGAGAACCTCCTTGCAGTCAGTAGCCCCAGCACGGGGTCTGGGTTCAGGAGTCTTTTCCTGGCTTGTGAAGAGCCTTGCCTGAATGTTAACCACAGCTCCCGGTTCTCTCTTTGACTGTAGTGGTGCGGAGGCATTTCCAAAATAGGATTGCTCTCTGTAGAATTCTGGTTTTTCCTTGTATTTACTAGGGTAAACATACACTAAAAGATGGGAACTGGTTTTATTTAACTCCACTTGGTGCAGCACATTGGGGAATTGCTCATTTTAGACCTGTGTAAATAAATCTATTTTTTTCATTTTTTTTTCCCCCCGGTAGTCTTATCTAGGGCTTCTAATTGCTAGCCAGTATTATTTATCACTAAGATTAAGTATAACTTCAAAACATATTGGGGACACCATCGTATTCTGCAGTAAAGCAGCGAATATAGGAGTAGAAATACTTAAAGCAATACAGCTTGAGACATGCTGGGAAGAGCTGGAGCCTCTTGCCATAGGAGAGGAGGTTTCTGCCTTAAGGCCACCCTACCAGGACACTCTGTGCATGGCTCTCAGGGGATGGAGGGAGTTGTACCAGAGTGCTTCTTGCAGTCCCTTTTTGGAGAGCAGAGTCATTTGCTGATTCCTGGCAGTTTGGTAGGCACGGTCTATTTGACACGTAACCTGCAGTGCTTGGAGCAACATCATGGCCAGGGTGTGGATAATTGCCACATTATTTTACAACAGAAATTAATGTTCAAAAGAATATGATGTTTCAGTGGTCTCTTTTTAAGACTATTGTGTTGAGTGGTTGGGTAACTAGAGAAAGAATTCTCATGAAGGATCTTGATGACTTGGAAGAGAAGGTGTTTCCTCTGAGTTTTGAAGGGGCTGTTTGATTTCCAAAGACTGAACTATACATAAGCTATCACTTAGGATGCTTGAGGGGGTTTTTGCTTTTATGTGTACGGCTGGGTCTGCAGAGTGGTGGCAATGGAGGGGACAGAGGGATTCTTCAAGTGTTGTCTGCATATGTAAGTAGAAATGGATGTTAGGACTTGTTTGGTCCTATCTCACTCTGAATCCAGAGCCCATATCTCCAAACGGTTACATCTGCAGTTTCTTTATTCAAATCTTGGCTTGATCTGTACTTAAGATTAAAATATCAGAAAAAAAGATCTTGTAAGTCTGGTTTGGTAAGAGCAGCTCAGAAGCCAGGAAAATGTTTCTTAATAAACTCTGTGACAAATACTGAAGTGTAAGTAATTGGGGCCTGGTTTTTCAACTGGTAATTGAAAGTTTGCCTAGACCAGCAAAAGCTCATGGACTTTTGGTTGGCGTAGAGACCCAAAGTGTTCTGACACTCATTTTCCTATTGTGTGGATGTCCATGTGTGCATAAACAGCCTGGCAAAATAGAGAGACCTTAGCAACAGTCTCCTCAGAGAAAGCAGCCCTGGATTATTCCATCTGTGTGAACCCTCCAGGAAGAGTTACGTGGCATTAGCAGGATGGCTACAGGGGTATTGCATCTATTACAGGCATTTAGTGAGAGAATAGACCAAACTGGTCTTTGGACTTTTCACATCACATTACATAACTGTTCTGGAATTGTACAGAAAATTTCTTTCTGGTAATAGCAAATAATAAAACTTCCCCTTTTTTCTTTTGAGAGAATATCCTTAGTTCATATTAACTCATATTTTTTACTGTTATAATTGCAAGGAGAATGAGGAAAACTTAGAATTTTGTATGCCGTGCCTCTTTTCCTTATTGAATGAAATATTTAAACAATCAAGTATTTTTGATGAACGTGCGAACAAATAAAATTATGGCATTATGGTGGCATGAAAACAGTTCAAATTTAGTGAAGAATCTTGAAGTTAAAATAGTTTGAAATTATAGACTTCTTTGGCAGATGCCTGAGGATGAATAAACAAGTTACCTAGTGAAAGAGCAAAATGCTCCTCCCTGAATGATGATAATGGCAAACCCCTTTGCTGAATTTGCTGGAAGAGCTCACTTCATTTGCCATATTTTTTATTCTGAAAAAATAATGCTTTCTTTAGTAGATGCTGTAAGCCCTCTGGGTGTTGTGAAGTGAGGGGTTAACCTTTTTTAGAAAAAAGTATTGTTGGACAGTATAGTGATGTTTATTTCTGAGAGGGAAAATAACAGACAGTACTTTTAATTTACTCTACCTCAAATTTGCTCAGTGTTGTCATAGAAAAGGTAGATTTGTTATGTTGAGCAACCACAATGGGACTATCAGCAGTTAAATTTAATAATTGAAATAAAAAGGCTTATGTTTTATGTTTATAAATTTCATGTTGTCAAGTTTGGCACATTCCAGTCACAAGGTTCCGTCTGTGTCTCTTACAAATGCTGACTTCAGTCATTTGCGTATCCGTGCCACGGGCTTGGGAGAACTGGACAAGCACTTCAGAAGAGATCTGGAAGGGTGACCAAGAGCATGGACATTAGGGATTAAAGCAGTCTTAATAAACATTGTTTGCCAGGAGAAAGATTGGAATTTACCTTGATTATTTGAGAAGTCCTGTGTTGGGGATGGAGGAATACTTTTTCGTACTGCAGAGCATTAGCAGTCCAAAACACGAGAAGATTGAATTCCTAGGAATGGAAATTAGACAAATGGAGTTTGAAGATAAGACAGAAAGTATTAATAACATTAGATAAACACTGAAACGCATGGAAGAATAGACTCAACAGCTTTCTAAAAAAAAATCTACCTACAGGTAGAATGGATGGATGGCTCCTTTCTAAGATGTAATAAATGTAAGAAGTCTGTGTATGTACATAGGTATGTAAACCACTGAAGCCATACTGGTTTAAGTACTTTTGTAGAGGCATTTTTGAAATATCTAGTCCAATATTATGATATATATTTTCCTGGTAACTCCAAAAGGTACTGCGACCTCTTAGAATTTCAGGTTTAGTATGTTTTCAGTATTTTACTAGGATGACTTGACATTTACTTGCAGTAGTAATTTGTTTTAAATCAATATTGAACAGTGTAAGAATGTGCATACATTACAGTTTGAGAGGGTATCAAAGGCAGCTGCTCTGATAATACTTGCTTAAATACTGGGTACTCATATATTTGCCTGTAGCTCAGAGGACTTCTGTATAAGCAAGAAGTGGCAGAAAAATATTTTTAAAAGCTTCCTTAAAGTTTACTGTCCTTTGCTTAATCATTGGTTTTTACATAAAGTTGTTGTCCATTGTAATAATTTGGATAAAAAAAAGAAGATATTCACTTCTCTGAAGATCAATCCTTCCTGCATATGCCTAAAGTTGCTCTTTGCTGTGATGTTTTTGCTTCTGCCTCAGTGGCTGACTGTGGTAACTTGTTTTTGCTCTTCATTGCACTGATAGGTGGAGGGGGTAAGAGCAGCTAAAGCGACTCCGTGCCTTTGTGCTGCCATCTGAATGTCTGTGAAAACTATTTTGTTTGTTGGGAGTTTCACAAAGCTGGTGTCTTTGACCTCCAGCAGTCACTCCTGATGCAAGATGAAACAGAGAACATACTCCTTTCTTTGCAGTGGGAGAGATATTTGTTGTTGCTTAACCAGACACTGTTTTTCTTCCTGAGCACAATAAGGCCGATATTGTCTGCTGGTGGTAATTCTAAGGAAGATGAGGGCTCCTGGCAAGTCTGGTATTTCTTCCTTGGCTTTGAAGGTCAGGCTCCTGTCTGTTTTTGTTCTGCCAAAGATGCCATGTGGCCGAGCGAGGTGATTTGGGTCACTTTGTAAAAAATGAGGAGCTGTGTGTAGGATGCATTCAGCCAGAAATAAACAGAAGTAACACCAGTGATGTTAAATTTCATCTTTGACTGCTGGACGTTTTAGAGACTTTTTGGACTTCAGAGATTTGGTAACTTGTGGTAACCTAGTCCATAAGACTTTTCTCTCCATGGGACACCTTTCAAACAAGTCTGGGAAGTTTGGATCCTTTCTCATAGTGCCAGTTTCTCTCTCCTGAGAGGAATCCCAGCTGGTTCATACAACTCTTTGTACTATTGAAGAAATACTCTGGGCTCTTTTCTGTCCTGAGGATCATGCAAAAACCACAGCATCTCTGAAACAGAAAGTCTTCTTACTGTGTATTTGTCATTCCTAGGTGGTGGTCTGGCTTTGGCTGACCTGCAGAGTGCTTTTCTGTGTGTTTTGATAAGGTAATATCACCTGCAATGTTATGTCCATTGTACATAATTCAAAATGTGAAATTGCACATGTATGTTTCTTCAAATGCACGTTGGCTCTTAAGTGTTGCAATTGGTTACTTCTGGTAAATAACAAATATATTTTCAGATTTTACTATCTTTATGAGACACTCTGGTGTGGGATAGATACAAGAAACACCGCTAGGCCTCATATGCCAGCTTGATCCTTTGTGCCTTCTTCAGACCAAAGCAAATTGAGTATCCAAGACTAGATTAGACTGAAATTGGGAAGAAGAAGTCAACTGTTCTTTAAAGTGAGCTTTTTAAACCATGAACACCTTTGCGTTCTGAATTTTGCAGGTTTTTTAATTCTGTTATAAATCTGCTCTAACAGACACCCAAAGAAGTCTCCCCTAATTTTTCCCTAGAGTAAAAGATTCTTTTGCTAATGGGGAATCTTGCAAAAAGTGATAGTTTGAAAATGGTAGCCAGTAGATGCTACCTAAATGTCTTACTTATGTATTAGTGAAACATATTATGTGTCCTTCTTCCTCAAAAATTGTTCACATAGTTACGTTTGAGTTAAGAGAGGATAAAGCATCTAAGTGGCCACATCCTTCTGAAATATCGTGGCACCTGTTCTTCTCCAGGATCCTTTTGAGAATATTGTATGACTTGTTGTCATGGACTGGGTTACTCCTTTCACTGGTTTCTGCATTCCACCCCTGAGCCCAGCATGGACAATAAAGCAGCCCCATCTCATGGAGTTTCATGGAGCTCCTAGGAGAGTACAGTAGAAATTACAATAAAATTTCAATAGGAATTACAGTTGAAAGGTGATTACGTCTCCCCAAAACAGCAGTATGGAAGTATTTGCAATGTAAAAGCTGAAGCCTCATTTTCAGGGGCTCAAATAAGGAGGGAGTATGTTTTTCCAAATTAAATTCTTGTATTTATTTTTTCACTCAGAATGAAGTCCAATTCACCTAAAAATAAATGGCAAAAGCAATGCCAGCATCAGGATGCACTAATGGGTGTACTTCCCTTAAAGCTAGGTCTGTGAATAGTAAGAATCAGTCTGTGATATTTAAGGATCTGTGCTAGGGTGTATGGCGGAAAGAAACAGATACTTTTTCTTCACTTTGTGTGTCATCGTTAGTTGTACTAAGAGAACATTTTGCATTTGAGACAGAGCATTTACTTATATGGAACAATGAGCCATGATGTACTCCCAGGAAGAAGATGGGACCTCATTCAGGAGTGGGGAACCAGTCTGTATTTAGAGAAGTTGTTACCCATTTGCTGGAAGGAACTCGTTACCACAAAAGCTCTGTAGCATTCCTGGTCCTTTAATACATGGTTGGTATCACCTGTTTCTGTGTGACAGAAAGCCAGCATATGTGCCTTTCACTTTCTTTCTTAGCTTCTTCTCACCTCTTGTTTTCCCCCCCGTTGTTTAATTCCTGAGTCTTCCCTCTAAAGCCATGTGGCCATGGTGTCAGGGTCATTCTACCTCCTGTCCCTCACCTTGGTCATCTCTCTTTCCACCACTACTTAAGCAGCTGACTTGGTGCAGGATCATCATGTAGGAATTTCATGTGATGCCCCCTTTTTCAAGTGCTTTTTTTCACATGTGAAAGATTGCTTTTAAGCATGTCAGGGCCAACATGTTGCAAATGGAAATCTTTTATTCTTAAGCTGATTTCAAACAAATTTTTGTCTTGGAATAACAAACCTGTTAACTGCTGAAACCTACAGTCTGTAGAGACAACAGCTAAGTTATGTGTTCTGTTAGTCATGCTTGATGTTTGCTTTTTTGGTTATTGTTGTTTAGTTCTACTTTGTCATGTTTGCTTAGAGCTAGATTAGGATATCCTCCATGCAGTGCGAGGCATTTATGGAAAATGTGCATCTTCAGTTTCTTGAAATCTGATCTGGAACTAAGTCATGACATCTATTTTCCATCTAAAAATGCATTTCTCTTAATTATATCCCCATTCGGTGTGGGTGGTGGTATTTTTTTCCCTCTCAATTCACGTGAAACCCACACTAAACAAAAATACAGCTAATAGAGCCTAAAATTATAAAGGAACTACTTGCAAAGAGCTGGCAATGCTGTCTACATGATGAAAGTCATTTAAATTGTTCAGGCATAAAGCATGGATTAGAAACTGTATCTTCAAATCATCTTTGCATATTTATGAGTACACCTGTTATATAAGCAGTGGAAAGTGCTGAGATTCCTCCAGCCCTCTGCCACCGTATGCAGGGTGAGGAAAAACTAAGATCGTTTGTCAGTTTAAGTCTTTCAAATCCAAAGTGGAGCCTTATCTGCCTAATAGCCTAATACCAGAGAAAGATACTGTTTGTGTTCAGCAGGGCTGTATTCATGTGACTGTCAGGGGCTGAATTACTGCTCTCAGTGCTATATAAAGATTCCTGCTCCCACCCTGCCCCTCCCCGGCACTGTCATTTAGCACAAAGTGCAGCATGGCTGTAAAACATCCCTGACATACTGAAGCGTGTCTCCTTTCACACTTGTATGTGGAAAAGAAATAAAAAAAAATAAAGGGCCTTCTTCTTGGCTTCTGTTAACTTCCTAGCTGTGGAGGGTTCAGCGCCAGCTGGGGCTGAGTTGTGTTACTTGCACCTATTTTCCAGCACCGGGCCTACACTGAGGAGAGGAGTTGGATTGCGTGGTTGCTCTATCCTGTGCCTCTTCTCTGCTCAGTGCAAGTGCTGTGCTCAGTTTAGCCTCTGGTGTTAGCATGAGTACCCACAAAACACAGCTTCCTGAGGAGCCAGACCTGGAACAACTGGGCTGAGGGTTGTACACGATGTGCTGTGAAGCTGGATTTTAAAAGTCCTTTTCGCTGTCACTGCTGCCTTGTTGCTCTTTGCAGGTGGGTTGTGATTTCACTGATGTCTGGGTTTACAAATTAAAAAAAAAAAAAAAAAAAACCTAAAAAACCCCCAAAAGAAACAAGAAAAGGAAGAAAATCTTGTAGAGTTTATTTTTCTTTTCTTCCCCTGAGTTAGTTTCTTTTTGTAGCACTTAAAATTGGATCAATTGAACAGTCTGCTATAAAGTACAACTTCAGAAATAACTGCATCCTGCTGAGAACAGGGCTCTGAACAGTATGCATAGAGAAAAAGATGGATGCATTGGGAAAGGGGTACATGTATAGAAGCAGCTTAATCCAGTTTTCCTGCTGAACAAAATAATTTATATAACTACGCTGAATGTAAGGGAAACATTTTGTTATTGTGAGGCACTACTGCAGCTTGCACAGGGAGGTTGTGGACTCCCTATCCTTTGAGATGCTCAGAACCTGTCTGGACATGGCTTTGGGTCACTTGTTCTGGGTGGCCCTGCTTGAGAGACAGAGTTGGACAAGGTGACTTCTAGAGGGTCCTTCCATCCTCAGCCATTCTGTGATTCCGCCCTACATTTCTATCCTTTCATTGATAAGTAATTTTGTGCTTCCCAGCACATTTCTCGTGGATGGCACACTGTATGTGGTTCTTGGAATGGCATTACTTGGCCTCTCCTGCAGTGGGTTCATGCCTGAGATCTGCTGTAACACCAAGTTTTAAAATTTTGGATGTAATTATGCCCTGTGCACTTCAGTGATAGTCAGCAAAAATATGCCACGAGAGGTGAAGCACAGTGCAATTAACAGGTATTTGGTTCTGAAATTGTTTCCCTTAAAATAATGTTACTGGTTTTTGTATGCAAAATTTGATAATAGTGGTAAATTTACATCTTATGTAAATGAACTGGAATCCAAGCATGGGTAAGGGTTCTTGTGATGATTTTAATACTGTCATTATGATCATCACTCAGGTATATGACTGTCAGTTAAATAATTCCTGGCTTTTTTTTATCTGTATGATGGAAGTAAATGCTTGTTTATAACTGTGGAAAAGTATTTCCTTTGGTTCTGTCAGGAGCAGGGAAATGAGCAGAACTGAATGGCTTTAAAAATAATTTTGTTCAATTATTAATACCAATTTTAGATATGAAAATACCTTGAATGTTGATGAGATAGTCTATTATTTTTATTGAGGTCTACTGTTTTGAGAGTAGTATGCAGCTGTAATCACAGAGCTAAATAATGCATATTTTTCAAAGTTTCATGTCAGTAGGGCAATAATGACTCCCCCTGGCAGAGCTAGAAATCAGTCACCAATACTTTGGCATTGTAGAACAACTCACAATAAGCCTTCTTATGAAAGTGATTCGGCGGCTGTTGTTCTCATCTGAGTGTTTGGTCTCCCACTATTAATACTTTCATAGCCACCAGGCTTTCTTTTCCTCTCTATAAAAAGTGAAACTGGACTGTATTTTTTGGGGTATGAACACAGCTTTCAAATATAGAAGAACTCCCATATCCACATTGTCTCCTGACTGTTCAGTGAGCAGCTGGACATAGCTTTTGTGAGAGAAAGTTATGTAGAGTATGGTTCCAGTTCAGCAAGGCATTTTAGGCATGTGCTTCAGTCTCATTGATATTGCCAGTTTAACTTAAACCAAATTGTCACACATGGAGAGAGCATATTTGTCTCCTGCATAGAAAAAAAATTGTTGGCATCTTCATTGTCTGCTTAAAAAAGAGTCAGTGTTAAATCAAGGGATCAACAGTCTTCTGGATTACTGAGTAAATGGAAAGGGATCTTCAAGCATTTTTTCTTTAAATGATACTTCAGTGTATGCTTAAGCTCAGGTCACTAGATTAAGAACAGAACTGACCATACCTGTGTCTAATTTTCCGTTCTTCCTCAGTGCTTTATTGAATTTGCAACAAAAAGAGAGTAACTCTGTGAGAGTGTGTGTCAGCTGAAGAATTCCATCATGCAATACCTGTTGTGGTGAAGAATACATTCAGTAGCTTGCCAGGAGACACGTGTCATGGACAGGGGCCTCCTGCCTCCAGCCAAATGTGTGCAATCACCTTAAAATCCCGAGGCAGGTCCTTGCTTTCAAGGCAGTGAGGAAATGAGGAAATACAGTGATTGCCTTTCCTCCTGAACACAAGTTGATCTAAGCAGCCATCTTCTGGAAAACATTTTGCAGTTGTTTCTCTTTACCTTTTGCTGCAAGGCAGGAATCACGAGGAGGAATTGCTTCAGCCTAGCACTTTCTGCTTTTTCTAGTATTACCTTAAAAAAAGTGCTTCGTAGACCAGTTAGTGTCATCACCAGCCAAAGACATAAATGCCTATCTCCTGCTTTCCAGGGCTGGGTTTGCAGCTCAGGGATATGAAAAATCTGGATCCAACAGGGTAATTTCCTGAAGGCTGTATTCAAGCCATTCTCTTATGGGAAAATAGGCAGTTGAGGTATGGATGAGAAGATATGTTTAATTTAATCACAGGATTTTCAAAATATCAAAAGAATGGGAGAAGCCAAGTTATCGGTGTCTCTGTCCTTTGACATTGTATGTCAAAGGCATAAAATGTTTCTGTTTTAGGAATTTGGGAGTGTATTGCTGTGTTCAACACATGAGATAAAATATTTTCTTCAGGACCATTTATGACTAGTTTTTTATTTTCATCTTTTTACCATTCATTGTGATGTTTTCCTGGTATCCTTGGAATCTACTGAACTTGGTCTGAAGCCTCACCCAGTAGGTTTTCTCAATGACTTAATTTTGTTTCATTAAACTGTATGAAAATGTAGTTGATTCAAAGAGCTTGGTCCTTTTATGATATCTAGCATTTATGGTGGTTTAGTCCTCTGTTACTGTGTTTCATAACATCTGGATAACAGGAACTTTTGGTTGTTTGTGTAGTAAAAGGAATGGTCTGCAAAGTCAAGTGCTCAGTTGTTTCTACCCACTGCTATGGGGTGAGTAGCATAAAAAGTTAGTCTGTCACTGATACAATAACTAAAATTTAGACATAAAAATGTGGACAAGGACTATGTATCCAATTAAAGGCTAAATGTGACACATTAAGGAACTTAAGGATTTAGCTGTGGAAACATCTCTTTAGGCAATGATTTATTTTCAGTGATATTTAAGGAAATAGCTTTTGAAATGTAAAAATCCGTGCACGGACGTCATTATTTTTGCAAGTAGTGTGTGCGTGTATGTAGGCATATTTAAAGATATAAAGGAGTATACATTCATAGAAGGAGGGGAAGGAAAAACCTCACACACTGACTCTTCAAATGAACAAATCTTCCCACTTAAGGGAATGTTATGGGAGGCAGCAGCTCCCTTAGGGATAGGCATGCGCAAGTTACCCGTTCTGAGTCACGGATTTTTCCACAGCTTTGTGGCTCAGATGTGCAAGCCCCTTCCCCACCATGCTCCCAATTCCTTAAATAGCAGCTGAGGTCAAGAAGGACAAGGGACAGATCACTGTCACTAGGAGGCCTTCTAAATCACATCAGGGTATGTGGGGTTTCTTGATGCTCACTCTCAGCTGTCTGGTGCAAGAAGATAATTTTAATCCCATTATGTTTATTACTTCTCAGTAGTATTTTGGCTTTTATACTGACTCACACCCTTTCAAAGGAGTCACCGATGCTTTTGTTATTAAACAGACTTAGAAGACATCTTTATTACAGTTAGTTTTGTGATGTGTGTGCTTCTCTCAGTCACGTGAAATGAATTACATCCTGCTCTTGCTGAATTTGCAACAATATCTTTTGGCTTGGAACAATTAATTAACCATTATGACCTTTGGTACCTCAAAATACGCAGTCAATAAAGTAAAAAGTGAGGTTTACTTTAACATGTTGTGCATTTCCATTTGCAGTGTCTGGTGGTCTGTAGGAGCTCTGGCTCTCACTGAACCAAAATGAGAACTGGAACAAATTCAGACCTGTATAATTGGTTGGGAAAATAATGAGAGAGGGAAGATCAATTTGGCAGACAGGGACACAGACATACAGAAGGTTTTGGGCTGGAAACAAAATAGCTTTGAAATCCAAAGCTGGCTCTGAGACTGGCCCAGCAGCTTGAGGCAGAGGTGGATGCTGCTTCTGAGCCAAAGTCCTTTCTCTGTCCTTGGGCTGGTGGCTGGAGGTGTGTGCTCAGACCTCCCATTGGGGGCAGGAGCAGTGTTGTGTTCTTCTCAGAGCCTCAGCAGGGCAGGCAGCAAAGCTGCTGTGGGTTCATGGCCAATAGCAGCTTCATTTGCTGCCCATGACCAGTTCTGAAACATCTCTAGCTGAATCAAGCTAAGTCTTCAGCTAATGTGTCAATAAACTCCAGAATATAAATAATATATACCAGGAGCTCAAGACATTGAGCAGTGATTTTCTCCAAGCCCTCTTTTTTTTCTTGTGTTATTTCAAGAATTCATAAGTTGATAGCTATTTTGTTTGAGTTTTTCTTTCAGATCATAAGAAATTCAAATGTCTGCTGATCACAGAGGCATGGAAAAGTTCTCCTTGTGCATCTAATGTCTTGTGGATGAACTACAGTTCTTAGATGCCATCCTTTGCAGTGCTGCAGGAAAAACTGTACTTTGTTTCCAGATGGTAATTCTCCATTGGTGATTAATCTTTAGGTTTAGAACAATCAAGAGATGTTTGGGAAACTAATACTGTATATGGGTTGTTATAAAAGTATTTGATTTAGATGTGAAGTTTTGTATTATTAGCAAACCGAGGTTAATACAGCATAGAATATTGAGGTTGGACACCATTATGCTTTAAGAAATGGAGTTGCTACTCTGGGAACACTCTGCTACCACTTAAAGCTAAGAACAAGTGTTGCATCTTTCTTTACAGTCTAGTATAAAAAGCTGTGGGGCATTTCATTGTGGATTGTCCTGTGAAAAGCTGACTGGACTGGAAATTGTGGTGTGACATTCCTGTAGAAGAAACTTTTATTGGAATAGTGTTATAAAGCTGTGCAACTGTGGACTATTTTATATGCTTATGGGCATGTGTAGGCACAAACATAGTTGCATGGGACATAGTACTTTTATTATGAGCTTAAGTCTTATTGAAATCAATTAGAACTGAAACATGTGATTATAAATGAGCATATACTTGGGGCTTGCATGGTTGAGGATTCTGTTCTCCAGAGATGGACTGCACAACTAGAAGAAGAAAACAGCCAAAAGGACATGTAAAAAGAAAAAAAAAATAACCCTAAAAGAGTTCAACCGGTGTTGTAAGGGATTCAGTATGAGAAAGACTATAGGAGGCATCTCAGCCATTTTGGGAGACTACAGAATTTTTTGTTCCAATAGAAGTGAAGTGAACACCCTCCTGCTGCTATTTTTAATCTTCACAGTTTTTGCAGTATTGACATGTTATTGAGTTCTTTAACCTCAAAGACTTTCACATCTGGAATAAATTTGTTCATTTTTAAAAATCATCTAGAAAATACTTGATTACAACGCTGTATAATGTACGCTGCAATAGGAGTCTTAAAGAAGGAATAAGCTTGATGGTCCTTTAAATTCTTTTCTTCTACTGGACTAAATGCTTCCACTTTTAAAGCTGGATAAACAGTATTCTGGATGTAGCTATAAGGTTTTAAAAATGTTCTTTTAATAGGCAGGAACTACAGTCTTGGAAACACATGTTTCTTCTTATTCCCTCCTGCCCTTTTTTTTATATCTGGCACAGGCAATGAAGGAAAAACAGTAATAGTGTCCAGTGGACAACGGGAAAAATACAATATTGGAACATTTCATCAGTGAAGCAGAAAGCATCTGTTCTTCAGCAGCAAGGCTTTGTTTGCCTTCAGAAGGGCTTTGTTGTTCAGTGGGATTCTTTCAGGTGGCATTGCCCTGGCCTCTGCATTGTCCCCGTGCTTGTGGGTGGAGCTGAGACAGCTGAGGATGTGTCTGGTACCCAACTGTGCCAGTGCCTAGTTCTGTACGTGCGTTAATACCGTGGTTGATATGCTGGGCTGTGGATGGAAGGACCTGCTAGCACACATTCACTCCTGCCACGTTTGCTGTGGCTTCTGTGGCTGCAGGCGGAGGGAAACAGTGGCAGCTGGATCCCAGCAAGAATGAGAGCATGTCTCTGCAATTAAACTTTACCAAAAAAAGATGCAACAGGATTGGAAATGTTTGGGTTGGTGTTCCAGGATACTTATTTGACTTTCCCACTCTGTTCCTCAGGGATTTTAGAGCCAGTCTCTAGTGTAAAAATAATTTGGGGGTTTATTTATTTTTCATGTTGAGTATATAATATTGGGAAAAAAAAATGTTGAAATTCAAGGTTTAATTGTGGTATTTTATCACACGATTTTTTTCATGGCTTGGAAACATCTAGTGTTTGTAGCTTTTAGATTTTTTTTCAGTTAATTTAAAAAAAGCTAATTGGAGTTGTAAGCATATTGAAGAGGATGATGAAGGATAGTTCAGACTTTGGAGGCAGCCAATGAGATATCCACATCAGCCAGCTATGAAAAATTAGTATCTGAAAATCAGGGATCAGTTTGCACAAACAGCATTTGATTTTTGTTGCAGAGATCAGGCTTGCATTATATGTGGAATATACATCTGAACAATTCTTTACACCACTTTCTCCACAATTTCTCATAGTTAGGATTTGATGTGTGAAATAAGAGTTCTATCAGTCTGTCGCCTTTCCTACACAGAATTAGTGTCCTGTAAAAGTAGCACCTGAAACCCTCATTTGCTGGGACTGCTGCTGGAAATCTCCCAAGGCAGGGATGGCTCTCAGGGGCTGTGGTTGGGTGGCCCAGCCTGGCTGACAGGTGGGTGTCTGAGCCTTCTCTGAGCACTTGGTCATACCCAAACTGTGTGAACAGTCAGTGATCTGTGCTGCTCCCCCTGCCTGGCATTATCTGGGGCAGTGCTGGCTCTCACGGGCCAAAACTGTGTCAGTGAGAGCACCAGGTGCCAAACAGAAACGTGGGGCTCTGCTTGTGCTGTGCCCTGGCCCAGTGGTATTTCTTGGGTGTCTCAGCCACGAAGGAAAACCTTTGGTTTTGAGCAGTCAACATGACAACAGCCTCAAAACTGAAGCTCTTTTCAAAGAAATGCAAGTCAGGGGAAGAATGCAAGCCAGCCTGGGTATTGTCCTGCAGCAGCCCCGTTTGCTTTGCTTTTCTCCTGAGGGGTAATTAAATAGAGCACTCACACTTCCTAGAAATTATCTATTTAACAGATGGATATGACATGGTAAAATAACCTTGCCTTGAGATGTGGAGGTTTCAGGTGTTGAAATTCACACATTTTTTGAAATAAGAGGGAGTGTCCCCCAGGGGATGGCTGCAGCCTCTGCTGAGTGCTGTGTGGTGCCAGTGCAGAGTTTATGAGCCTGGAGTTGGTGACCTGGCATGAAGGTGATGCTTGGCTTCCTAGTGAGGAGAATTCACTAGTGAAGAAGAAAATAGAACTGACAGAAAAATAATTTCTGAATTGAAGGCATCTGGGATTAATTAGAGAATGCTAATAAATACTTTTTCATAGTTTTGACATCCTGTTTTAGGGTCAATTTTTTTTTTTCCTTTTTTTTCCCATGAGCTGATATCATCACTGGATCCACCATGCAGTTTCAGGACTACTATTGCTTTTGATTGCATCATGTGTTAAAACTTTCCAGTTTTGACCCAAGATGTCTTTCTTAGAACTGTATGCAGATGACCCATTTGAATAAAATCTTGTAGATTTAAAGCAGTATAGATTGTAGAACCAAAAGCAGGTGGGATCAAGCTGTTTGTGACTTCAGATAGTCCTTTTTTAGAATTTCACACTTGAATTGAGTGTATTTCCAAAGTCATGAGAATATGGGGGGCATGAGTAGGGTATGGAAAAACACTGATTAAAAAAGGCTGTCTCTGCTTTTTGATTTTTATTTCCTGTTTCCTCCCTTGTCACATCTCTGAAAATACATGAAATAAATCACTTCAGACCCTGTTTTTGTATACTTACCTCTCAGAGGCTAAAGTTATGCTGGGGGAAGGACTCGGATATGACTAATGTAAGTAATGTAATGTAAAGTAATGTGAGTAACAGTGTAAGTTTGCTGTCAAGAAGGTATAAAGTCTTATTTACAACTGTTTAAAAGAAAATAATAACCAGAGCTATCAGTAAATGACAGTAATGACTGTCATTAAAAGATGCAGTAACTCCATATTTAAGAAATTTTTTGTTAAAGTCTTTTAATCTAAGAAGTAGTAATGTTAACATTTGTGGATATTTAAAATACTTATTTTCTCATTACACTGATTCCTTAGTCTTAGTGTGTGTCCCATCTTACAAGGAGTGAACTTGACTCTCACTGCGCTTCAGATTAACTGGAATCCAGATACTGGTGTCAAGGATAATTTGTAATACCCGACACTACTTGGGCTAACATTTTTATTTTTGCTGTATTTTCAGTAAGACCAAAAAGTGACGGGGCAAAGGCAACATTGGAAGTCCAGTTATGTCAGGAAATTTGTGAAAGAAGGTGTTGGTATTGCTGCATACCGTTTCCTCTGTCCCTTGACTGTGACATGATTTAAAAAAATGCTCCACTATGAGCTCATGTTAGCATATTAGAAGGGCAGTATTTGTAATAAATAAATAAATAAAGCTTGTCCTCAATATGGATGCTTTTTTCTTCATCAAAACATTTTAGCAAACATAGTATTTTCTGTCTTAGCAAAATGAAAAACAAACAACAGTGGAAAAGCATGCCTGATTTCTATTCTTGTCCTGAATTTATATGGATTTGCTGTATTAATCTAGCTCTATTTCCTCATGTTGGATCTCTGTGTAGAAGACTGGTTTTTTTGGCTCTGTTGCTTCTTCTAAATGGGTGCCACTTAGTGCAACAATGTGCCTAATGGAGTCTAATTCTGTGATCTGCAGTTTTGGGGTTTTATTATTATTAATATGTGGTTTCAATGTTCTGGGTATTTGTTTTTATGAATTGTTACAGTTTACTTTGTAAGATGATAAATAAAGTTAATAATTGACCATGTTCTGCCAAGAATTTATATCTGTTTTGGTTTTGGTTGAGTGACAAACTAAGCAGCCCCTAAGTATATCCCTGAATTTTCTTTTGCTGTTCCAGCCCTAGATGGGTGGGGTGCCCATTTTGGTGGTATCATGCCACATCAGTGAATGTCCCTGTGCCACATCTACTTGCATGAACTGGCAAAAATTTCTTCTGTGTGTACAAAAAGAAAGCAACATTAAAAAATACCGTTGAAGCAGTGGCAATGTTAAGAATAGTGTGTATCCTGGTACTTGTTCAGTGTTTCTCATTAATTCTTAGCTCATCCTGTGTGGATATCATCCTGGAATGAAAATTGTAGGCCTGGCTGTGATGCTGGAAATGTAAGTTAGTTAATTTGCTGTAGAGACCATAGAAACAATATGGTCAGATGACATAATCCCGAATCTCATTATTGAATCACTTACATCTTGCAAAGGAATGTTCTTACCACATATTAATTTTCAGTGGACAGTGTTTCTTTTTGTGTTTGAAATAGTGCATTATGTTGCAGAAAGCAGTGTCACACAGTATCAGACCAGAAATACAGATGTAAAAAAGAATTTTTATTAACATTCATGTTTTCTGCACTGATTCTGGTCAGCATTGTCTTCCTTTGGGTTCTCTATAAAGATCTGCTCTGACAACATTTCATATCATCCTTCCCATTTCAGTACATCTTCAAAATCATGACAGTGTTAGAGGTGCACCTTCTACCTTCTATGTTAGTATTTTCCCTTCTTGTAGAGATTACTGCTTAGGACATATCCACTGAGTAAGTTTGGCTGTGTCCTCTGCTCACAGCCACAGGATTAAATGTCGCTGGCATTTTTACTGGCATTGTTTTGATGCAGAAAGTATCGAAGATATTTTTGAATTAACTAGAAGAGCATTCTGCCTGCATCTCCAGCACCAGTGGGAGAATTTCATACCTTCTGCGTTTGCTCACTCACATTGTAACTGCAAGGTTTAAATGAATAATCCCTAAAATTTGGGATTAACTGGCATTCTTCGGTGTTTCCTGTAAGTCCTTTTTAGTCAAAGATGATTGACTTGTGGGAAGAGTGAATCTGTTTGATTATATTAAAAAAAAAATCACGTTATTAAAAAAAATTACAGCGCACATGCCCATTTGATCAGTTTCATCTTCAAAACCAGCCTAGAAGCTTAATGTGATTTGAACATTTTTGGACAGAGTGTAGGCTCTGCGAACTGAATATAAAAGGTGCCTAAGGGTTTTGGAGTCACCTGGCTGAGACCAGTCAGAGGGGTCTGATCCCTTGGATGCATGACTGCACCTCTGAGCGTGAGCAGGGCTTTGCTGAAGGCATGAGGGTGTCCTGACATCACACCTAGGCCGTTTGTCGTGGATGCCACGGGAGTGTCCTTGTAGAAACCTGCTGCTGCAGTAGCACTGCTGGCCATGCATGGCAGGCACTTGGGTACAGAGAGCTGGGAACACCCATTTGCCAACTTATGTGGTGTGTTGGTAAGGTCCTTGGAAATGGCTGGGTTGGGAGCCAGGGTTTGAGGCTGAATGTTGACATCAGCTACTACAATCCCCCCTTCTGTTAAGTTATTTTGCTCTGCATCCTTTTTTCTTAGAGACAAATCATCCCTTCCTCAAAGCCAAGCCAGGCAGTTTGCTCACAGGGTGTGGGGTGACCCATGTGTGACACTGTGTCTTAGCCGCCAAGAGCTGCTATTCTTGCTCCTGCTCTGTGCCTTATGGAGTTGTCTGCTCCCTAAATAACCACTGTAGTTACTCGTAGTCTAGAGAGGCAAAAATCCCCTTCACAGTGCAAAGGTAAACTGGCCTACATTGCCAGGAAACTGCTTATACTGTGAAATGCTATATTTGTGTCACTCAGGCTAAAAGATTTGATGCTTTTTATAAGGTTGCAATCAGTTTTATATGTCTTATTGATTTTAGAAGCCTTCTATGACTCTGTTGGCTTAAAAAGCTGCTTGAGCTTTGGATATTTTATCTAGCTCCAAAATTTGTGAATTTTGTTAGAAGAATTGAGAGGTATGGGGAAATTTAAATTGTATTTTAAAATTATATCATATTGATACTTTTAATCCAGGTCTGTTGGACACAAATTAATATTGTAGACAAATGGTAACTTATTGCAAACCACTTCTAAGCAGATTGAACATCCATGTCTGTTTTCAGTCTTACTCCAAATGCATTATGGTCTGGTGACTTGAGAAATGGAGGCTAAAGGTTATCCAATATTGCAAATACCTTATATCAACAGAAAGCTTAGTAAGATGCTGATTTTGTCCAGTGTGAAACAAAATCAGATGTCAAATTGTCATATTCCTGGATATTACTTCTGGATATATGGGGAAATGATATGGTTGCTCTTTTCTTACCCTTTGTATGATAGCTCAATGTGAGGCTTTCAAAATTTGTGCAGTGGAGCCTGACCTATTTTTCTTTCATTATTCTTGTTGGGAGCATCCTCTGTTTTGATGAGTGCAAGGCTCAGTCACAAATAACATGATATGATGTAAATATATCCTGAATCCTTTCAGGACAAGATTTATAGACCACATTTTCTCCAGCTGAAACTTCTGAGTGAGTCCTAGCTCAGACAAAGCAAGGCAAATGTTTGATCCATTCCCTTTGAGCCTGGGTTTAGTCCCAGTGGTGAGGTGGGCATCAGCAGAGGGATGGGTGTGATTCAATCCCTGCTGCTTGCAGGGATTTTTCTCCCCAGCAGCCTGAGAGCTGGGCAGGGCTCTGTGTGCACTGTAATGTGTACAGCACCAGGGTTGTTCCAATGCAAGAGCATTTGCTTATGCTAGAATATGAGTATTACTAAATCTCAACTGAATATTCTAGAAAAGTGAGTGTTCATTTAACAAAATGTCAATTTCTTCAACACTCGGACACTCAGAGCAAATGCTTACTTGTTTGACTATCAATTTTTAATCAACTGCAAACATCAAAATCACAGAAGCATATCAATGTGAGAATATCACTGAATGGATTATTATTCTAGAGATGTTTTCCATGCTGCCTTACACAGACAGAATTATAATGCATTTGTTTGTGAGCATGAATACATTAACAGCATTGGTATGTCTCTCTCTGCTTGCTCATTCTGTATTTTTACTCCAGGGTTTATACTGCAGAGAAGACTTAAGTACTATTATGAACATTTTACAGATTTCAGTCTCCAAATATCAGTTACAATAAATGTCTGCTACTGAGCATGAAGACAAAGCCTTGAAAGTTAAAATTTTCTTTTTCTGTTTTTGTTTGGTTTTTTTTTTTTTTTTTCTTTTTTTCTTTCCCCTTAAAATTACTAAGTCTATAAAAAACTGTCCTTCCCTGGATTGGCTGCCTGGTTGCTGGCGTGGCCTTCTCTGTGACTGAGAACTGGAACTGTGTCAGTGGGTAGCTTGTGCCTTGTCTCATAAGTAGCTTAACTGCTCCTAACGAGTGGCTATTAGTAGGCAGATTGAGTGATGTGAATAAAATCATACTGAAAGGTACAATGAAAGCACTTGAAATATGCAATAGAAGTAGTTAATATGCCTTTGATATAACGGATGACGTTATTAGTCTTAAAAAGTTTTGCTAAGATGATTTTGGAAAGTGCTAAATACACATATAGAAAAAATAAAAGCAGAACAGAACTCTGCAGTACAAGTTCCAGCTGTTCCTTTTTATGACATGCTTTTTGGCCAGATGGAGATTGTGACCTTACTGTTTGTCAAGTAGTACATAGCTTCTCTTTTTCTGTGTAAAGTGTGACTAGTTTTTTTTAATACAATGGATTTTTAGCAGTAATCGATGAAGTGGTGGTGGGTATGATGTGTGTACATGCTGCACAAATATATATGGCTAATTAATTGTGAGTGCAGAATCATTTGTTTGGAGAAAGGAAATGTTAAATAAAATAAAAGTTAATTTATAATTAACATGCTATAAACTGCTGGCTGTTACACTGTCTGTGCAAGGAGGTGTGCAGCTTCTGAACAGTATTGTAGCTTGATAGCATTTTCTGTCCACAATTGCAAAAGAAAATGGAAATCCTGTGTTCCTTAGAGTAGCATTTTAGATAGTGTGTGCCCCAGAAGCATGTGAACAGCACAGCACAATATTGTATAATAAATATGAACAATTTAAAGATAATTGGAACAGAGACCTAATAAAAGAGAAAACTTGTAAAATGGGCTCTACAGGAATCTGAAATCGTGTCCATATTCAAAACAGGGCTGGGAAACTTAATACTGCTGCTCAGTGCCAGGCTTTGCTTGACACTGAAGTTGTCACAGGAAGCTCAAGAACTGTTTATAGGGTAGTTTATAGCTTGCACTGCTTTTAAAAGCTGCAGGGGAGAAAAGAGTTAATGTCTTGAACAATTATTTATGGCCTTTTCTTTGTTACTTTCTCACTTCCAGGAAACAAAGCTTTAAACAAAGACAAGCTGTTAAAGGGGCACTCTGGATCCTTGCTAGTAAGGAGGGCCTTGCTGTTGCTGCTTAATAGATTACCTAATTCTAATATCAGACATTTTCACTCTCTTCTCACTTTATTGTCATGTGTTGAACTTGACAGAGTTCATTCATCATCCCTGCAGTGAGTTGTGGAGAGCAGCTCCAGTCAGTGCTGTTGTGCAAGGGCTGCACAAATACCAACTCCTGTTCTGAAGGGCCCAGAGCAAACAGGCAGCAGGGAAGTGTGTCTGCATTGGGAACAGAAACCAAAATCGAGGACTGATTTCCTTACTGGTCTGGTACCCGTGAGTGCTTGTTGGTTGCCAGATTCTCTGCTATCCCATCAGCTTTGGAGGCTGTCCTCCAGGAATCACGGATTTGCTCTGCACAGCGTGCATGGCTCTTCCCATCATAACCTTTTTCAGAGGGTTTGGCCAGTGCTGGTAGTGAGCTGATGTCCCTCTCTTTCCCGTGTTCCTCTTATTTTCATCTGGTGCCCTGCACAGAGCCACTCTGGCACTGGGAAGGCTCTTCCGAGGAACAGACCCAGGCCACTGCTGTGAAGAACGGAGGAACTGCTTAGAAATCTCCCTGGCATCATTTGGTAAGAATGGAAATGCTACTTGAGATTTACTGCCAGGCTTTCACCTGAAGGGTATTTCTTCCCAACTTTTGCCAGGGAAGGTTAGTTGTTCCCTTTTTTCCTCACTGATTTTCCCCACTGAAGTTAGATCCTGCACATCTTTCACAGGAGCTACTCTGCTTTCATGTGATGTTAGTTGGAGATCTCCCCCAGGAGATCTGGCAGTATTCTGTGTGAGGCTGGCACATGGAAATTCTGGGCAAACCTTTTCCGTGGCTGTACGTGATCACTCATCAAAAGGAGGATTCTGCAGCATCTGTTAAACTAAAGAATTTTCAGCTTAAAGAACTTAAATATAATTTTGTTGAGAAAATTGTTCCTCGCTTTCACAAATAGCTTTTATTGATACAGCTGTTTTTCTTTAAAGAAAGCACTCTCTGTGCCTTAATTTCCATATTAACGGGATCAAAGAATGCCCTTTGTAGCTTTTGGATGCTGCAGGAATGCTGACATTCTGATGGCAAATAGTCAGACTCGCAGTTATCTTTCCATTTAAAAAGGTGATAGTATCTGGAAATGGTTCCAAAGAAAAATCTCTCAGTCTTCAAAAATTACCAGAGTTTTTGCCTTCTGGGTTAGGCCATAGTCGTCTTGTGGTGTGCTCTAACTCCAGCTCATTTGTATCCACTTCTGTTTTGGATATTTTCCAAAATGAGCTTGATTAGAAGAGATCGTGGAAATGCCACATTTGGATATATTTAAGCCATATAAATGCATACAAATACAGTGAATAAACTTAACTCAGTGTTCAGTCCAATTCTCAGATGCTGCCAGGACTAATGAAGGACTTACCATGAAATCCTTTTCAGTCCTGCTTCCTGCTTTCCTAATGCTTATAATTCTGCAAGCTGCAAGTCTGGGACTGTGGGTGAGACCTTATCCTGTTCTCAAAGCCACATGCAAATCTGTTGATTCTTATGGTGTGCTTTGAAGTAGTATTATGTCCTGTCTAGAAGATCTGTTTGTTTTTCAAAAGGTACACATTCTGTACTAGGACAGTTTTACCCAGCATTCAGGCAAAGTAAAAGGCCTGTTGGGAAATGCATGGAAATGGTTTTTAACACAGCCCAACTTCTTTTTCCTAATCAAAGCCTGAATTCTCAGAGGGATGCTTTAGGTTTACATCACAATGATACTTTTGGTGCTTCATCAGAAAGCAGCAGGTGGAGGAAAAAGAATCTTTTTGACAATATGAAGTATCTGCCATTCAAATTCTAACAAACAGAATCACTTTGTACTATGATCAAGATTATAATAATAATTATTATTATTATTATTGTTATTATTATTATGACAAGAGGAAAATATAGTAGTGATCACACTACGTGAAAATGGTTTTCACAGTGTCTTCTTTGCACTTAAGCGGTGATGAAATGTATTTAGTAAATCTCAGCTCCCTAGCTGACAGCATGACATTCTGGAGACTGCTCAGGTACTCTAAGGTCATTTACCTTCATTTTGTGGGTTGGTTTCAAAATGGGCAAGCATCCTGAAGAAACTGTGTACTGGATATGTGGCTTCATAGTGGGATGTGCTCTTACAAAGTGGCAATGTTCCTTTTTTACATGCTGTTACTGTAGCTGGCAAACAGTGGCTTACTGTTTAGAAATCCATGATATTGTAATTTCAAGTGTGCAGAGAGAATGTAACCTTTGAAAGACTGGAAGTTTTTTTAAAGTTTTACTGGATTTTTTTAAGAGAGAGAAGACCATGGGCTGTGCCTGAAATGTGGTGCTGAAAAATTCTCTCTCTTGGAAACTTTTCCCCACCTTAGCTCCCTGCTCTCCAGAGACATCAATAGAAAAGCCCCCTGAGGCTCTGCACAGCAACTAAATTTTCATTTTCGTTTTTTCTCCTTCAGAGTGTCCTTGGGGCTTCAGAAACTTACAAGATGAGAGAAGAGAGATGTATCTGATCCAAAGTGATAATTCTCATGACATTTTGGGATATGATTCTGCAAGGCTCTAGCAGAAAAAAAATCTACCCAAATTGATCTATACTATCCCATCATCCTTATTGGGTGGTTGAGATTAAAATCTAAGGCACTTAGATTGGTTAGCACATTTAGAATTTAAACTAAGGTGTGCTATTAAAAAAAAAAAAATCAATCTAAATCCACCAAAGGCAAATGCTTAAACTTCAGAGAAAATGAAATATTTTTGTGTGTTAATGCACATACAGAATGGCACACTATTTAAGTGCAATGCATTTGGTTTCCATGACGTTTTATCCTAGCAACACATTTCCACGTTTTGTTCTTTTCCATTCTGCCTGCCTTTTGCTGCAGAAGATACAGAATGCAGCGTGTCAGTTGAGGTCTCTGGGTGATACTATTGTAGGAGGATTAGATAATTTTAACAACAAAATATGTAGCTAGGACGGTACCTTCCACTTTGATGTGTAGACTTCTTTAAAGTGAGAGTGCAGCAATGTTAAATATATTAAATCTTTAAGTATTTTTATTTATCCATAGGCCAAATTTAATTTTAATTTATTTCAAGTATCCACAGAATTTTCGTGTGTATTTTATTGATTTTGGTATAAAGTTTCCTGTGATCTGGTGTTGTCAATCATCACTGACTTTAGAGAGACATAAGATTTGCACAGCTTCTGAGGAGGTGAATTTTGGAAGTGGAATTAGAGTTGTATGGTGGCAGCTATGAATTTTTCTGTGTTTTGACATTTTGTGTGCCACAGGGCTTGAAATGAGATGGCATTATCCTTCCTGTCATTAATAATTCCAAGTAAGGATTGCAGAAATACATAATTCTTCAACAAAAAAGACATAAAATATTTGGTGTTCTGTATCCTTGCTGTCCAGTTGCTGGGCACTGAAGCCATGCTATGTCCCTTGGAGTCCTCTGTAGTCCCTTCTTTCTGCTTTTCTGCTGCAGAGACTGCTGGTGGTAATGAGTAGGGTCAAATGGGATCTGTCATTCAATGAACTCAATCCAAAGCCTTTGGAAGTGTTTCTGAATCTTTCCACTGATTTCAATGGCACTTGAAACCAGGACCTGTGTTATTATCTGAAATTTGAAAGCAAGCTTACTGCCTTGAGGGTCATGTTTAATTTAAGCAAATAATTTAAGTTATTTTGTAGGACAGGGGTCTACTATGTTCAAGGCTGTTGAATCAGTAAGTCATGCATTTTCTGTGTGAATAACTGCTCCACACTATGATTCATGGCCCAAGCAATGCTTAGCATTGCAGTTTTGTCTTTAAGCATCATGAATGAGACCAGAGAGGGTATTAAAGCTGCCTCCATACACTGCAGCAAGATATATGAAACCACCAGTTAAAGACTGTCAGCTTCCCCTCTCTTGCAGATGCTTTGCTGGTTCGCTTCCATTTCAGTTGAAATTATGTTTGTGAATAAAAAAGAGTGGTAATAGTTGTAAAAATGGTATGACTGAGGTGAAGCTTGACACAGTGGAGTTCTCTCTTCCTCTGTTTTTAATCCAAATTGAGTTTTTCCATATAACTTCCTCAGGAAAAAGAAAATAAAATGAGCTTCTGAAATTTCCATAGCTTGGTCCCGTTGTCTGTATGTTGTGCCACAGCAATGTTCTGTAGCTACTTTGCATTTAGGATGTGGATATAACCAGTGAAGTTTTAGTTGAGGTTCTGGTCATCCCACCTCAACCTGGAGGGTCCTGGGCTTTGCTTTCAACGTCTGGGAACTCTCCAGACTCTGCCCAAGTTCAAACACATACAGCGTCTCAAGTGAAATTCCAACTCTGATATAATATTGTAGTGCCTTAGAGGTGACAATGTTTTATGCAGAAAATAAAACCTGCTAAAGTTTATTTGCATTATAAAATGCTCTGTAATGTATTTTGAGATTGCTGTGTGGATTATGCTATGAAGCAAAGAAGGTTTGTTGACAGTTTGATTAACCTGTACCACTAGATTTCTAGTTCCTTTAGTTTCTGTAGATACATAATAACATACCAGATAGTTTTAGCTCCAAGAAATATCATTAAATCAATACAGATCGAAATTGAGTCGGAATGTGTAATGGCTTAGTAAGCTGGGAATTTTTCACTAATTCATTTTTTAATAGGAATTCTTAAAAAAGGACTTTTCATCTCATCCATCATCAGTTTACAAATGCACAGAAGTACATGGTGATTTGGATATATGCTAGTATGAATAACTTAAGAGTATGCCTATACAGATTTCATGTATTTTCACTTCCATCTCTTTAATAAACAAAATGTATAAGTTATCAGGCCTTAAAATCTGGCATTGAGCCACAGCATTTTAATATAAGTTATTTGGGACAAAGATTTGAGCTGCAGTGTCACTGCTAGCAAAGTGCTGAGTGAAACTTGGAGGATGAGGAACTCCAGGTGAGAATTGCAACACTGCCAGGCGCATGGAAAGACCTGGGAGAGTGGGAGTAGGGAGAGCCCAGCCTAGGGCTGCAGCTCAGTGGTAGACCAGGTTTCTGCAGTGCTTCCTGCTGCTTCCTTTTCCCAGGCACTCGCTGGTGTGCCATCCCAGCCTCTCTGTGCCAGGGTATTGAGCTGGATTGAAGACTGCAGAGTTGTTGTGTGGCTAGGTCAGGTTTTGATCCAGTCACATTATGGCTCTACAGAATGTCTCAGTGCAGTACTGGGGGCACAGGAGCTGTAGGAATAGCAGAAGGGGGAAGCCCTGGTTAAACCATGGCAAGGCCAAAACCAGAAGCTGCTGGTGAAACAAGAGACATGCTAACAGCAAGAGGAGGAAAAAAGGAGGAGAAATGGAAGTCTGTGGGGAATGCAAGAGAGATGTGAGAAGGGTGGTTAGCCTCTGGAGGAGGTAATTGGGATAGTAGGCTCAGAGTGTGAGGTTAATACAAGTGGTCAGTTTGTAAGTGGTTAATGAAAGACTTTGCTCCATCTTCCATCACACACTTGTCAGCATCCTATGTCTGATTGCAGTGGAAGTGTCAGAAACACAGACACCTTTTGTATAAGTGAAAGTATCCACAGGAGCTGCAAAAGTATTTCACCTTACTTTCAGGGGCTTTGTTTTGCTCCTGGAATTAAGAAAAAAAAAAACCCTAGAGCACACAAGTGGATGTTGATTGGTGGGTTTGGCCTCCAGTGGAGTACACATACATTGATCTGATCTTTACCTTCTGACATGCAAAGATATTCTAAGGTAAATATTGTCTATTTCTGACCACTGTTCCACTTCTCATTGGGACCACAGTCTTTTAAAAGACTTTACTTCATATTATTTGCAGGTATGTTTATCAACATAATTTATAATCTCCAGCTCTGTCTTCTCTTGAATTTTTCCAACTCCATGGAAGAGCACAAGGTGGAATAGAATATACATTATTTAATTATCTAAATTTCTTACTAACGGTGGTTAAGAGTTGTTGAGGTGAACGAGTTAACTCCTGAGACACATTTAGCAGTTGCTTTGTAAGATGGCTGTCGCGGGGCATGAGCGCTGACTTCTCCATCCCTTGCTGTACTGGGCTTTTGTTTCTCTGGAGATGTGTTTCAGTGGGTGCGGAGAGATCTGAATTCATGCACATGCACTTTGTACCACATTCCTGCCTTAATTTAGAACCTCTTGGAGACCAGCTGCAGCCTTACTTAAAAAGAGGAGAGGGTGGGTGGTTAGCAATGGAAGTGTCCTGCGGAGTAGGAACAGTCAGTTACAGTTGTGAATGGAGGCGCTTTTTATCTTGTCTTGAAACTGTGTGGTGTACGTCTTGATTTTTCAAATTCAATGCTATCTTGGAAAGCTAAAGCTACCATTTCTGCAGAATTGTAGCAAGCAAGAAACCTCAAATGAGATAAAATAGAGAGAAATGGAGCCAGTCACAAGATTTATTAGAATTTTACAACTGTCTATTAAATTGTTCGTTAGATGTGTTTATTGAAATGGCAGATGTTAAGTGCGATGTCTGGCTACTGATTCTTTTAGAACTGCCCTGCCAATATTTAATAGGAAGAAACTATTCCTGTAGTGTAATTGTTACAAAGAAACGGAACTTGTAGGATGTACTGTTGGTTCACTTGCCTTCAGGAAAACAGCAGAGGGTTTAATGAGATAGTGCTGGGAACTTGCTCATCTTTTGATAGCAACATTTTAGTCAAAACACGATAAGCATGTAAGGGCAGGGCAGAGAGGTCACTGTATTTGCCAGTTTGTTTCTAAACAAGCTTGTCGATTAAGGCAAAGCTGAGTCTGGAGCCCATGACTTCACCTTCTGTTTTTACCCTCAGAGTTCTCTCCCTGGCTGCCAGCATTGTGCACCATCCTGATTTGTTTAGAACTGTTCATTGTTGCTTTAGTTGTTTTTGTTTGGTTTTTTAGTTTTTTTTAACCTTTTCCAGTGTTATCTCCTGGTGTGTGACTAACCAGTTCAAACAAAACAGTGCAAAAATCCTTCTCCCAGCAAGAAGAAAGTAGAATCAGCTTTTAGTACCAAATTTAAGGTTTTTTCCCACAGAGTTGGAATTAATTTTATTGGACAGATCTTCAGGGGCTTTAAACTTCTTCACAGGTGCAGCCTCCTATGGAGATGGGGAGGCCTCTCCCTCCTTGGGCAGAGCTGTTCTCTGCAGGGGCTGCTGGCTGACCCTGCCGGAGGCTGCAGCCCCTCCTGCCCTCCCTGCTTCCAAAACTCTGCAGCTGTCAACCAGGATCCTGCCACCCTGCAATCCAAAACAGTCTGGTGTCACTGAAGGCTGCCCTCGTGCCAAGCATATCTTCAGGCAGAGATCAAAATTACAGGTCTCTGCATTCCTGCAGCTAAGGCTGCAATCTGGTAATTAGAAGTGATTTTACTTTCTTAAGTAATGTGCTTACTTTGCACCTGTCCTCATCCTCAAGCTTGTGGCTTGGGAGTGGGTTCTTGTAAGAGAAACGGAAGGTGAAGGCTTCTAAAAATGCAGTAGATAGTTGTGACATGTTTGAGGAAGCTTATTAGCTGTAGTTTGAAGTGACAACTAGGTTAAAATTACAGGATTTCAGATACACTTGTCAGGTTCCATACCGTGCTTCAGCTGTGAGCTGCAGCAGTGCCTTACCATAACTTAAAACACTTAATTCAGGTGCCTAAACCCAACGGTGCAGTGTGTCTGCTATTTAAACCTGATGCTTCAGAATTGGTGTAAGCATGGCATAACTAAAGGAATATTTGTTTTTTCTGAAGTAAGAAGATACCATGAAATGTAATTTTGAAGCTGCCACTTCCCATAAAGATTGATTGGCATTTTGCAGTAGTCAGACTTGAAGGGCTGGATTGTGGCTACTGTGTGTAAAAGGAGGTGGGGCAGGACATTAATCCTCTCTGGGTGCCCTACAAAGAGCTAGGCACATTCAGACTGCAATAATGCATTTTTGTTAAACTGGGATTTCATTCACTAGTAAACTCCAATCAGTTCCTGTGGCCAAGGTCTTATACCTTGTCTTTCATTTTCTCAACTTTTCTCTTGACTCTGTCAAGCTCATTTTAAATTCTATCTTTTCTTTATTCTTTTTGTTCCTTTTTAGATAAGTTTGGTTTAAGTGATAACTTGGTTATTTGATCTGTTTAGTCTTGAATTGTGTCTTTTGGGCTACTCTTGACAGGTTTTGTTTTGTTTTTTTCCTTGTGGCTTATTGTTCCTTAATTAGAACCTCATTTAATTTTTAAGGCTGGTGAGTAAATAGGTGCTTTTTGCAAGAAAAGACCAAGAACAGTATTTGGATTCATGTAACAATTTCCATCCTAATTCCCAAGCTGCAGGCCCTATGGCTTTGCTGAATTGCAGCCACCTCAGAGGACTGTAGCAGCCAAGTAAAACGAGGCAGGAATCTGTTTTTTTTCCAAAAAGCCCCAAGCTATCTTCTTTGTCCAAGGCAGGCACAGAGGGTATGGATATTTAAGGTCTCATCTGAAGGATGCAAATGAGCAAACTGCTATGAGTTAGAGGTAATTAAAACCACATATTGAGATAATCAGCCAATTCAATTCTTGCTTTATTGCAGTCTGTTTTCTAATCTGAGGGACTTGTTTTTCACAGTGTTAAATTTTATATACACTGACCAATGCAAAGAAAAGGTAGCTGCAGGTAGCCTGCTTGTGCCAGCAGAAAAGAAATGTGTTTGTGAGCATGAATGATTGGCATGCCAGTGTTTGCAGGGTGCATTTTTGTGGAGCCGTGTATGGACAAATGGGGAACACATGAAAATCTGCTCTCAGATATTTTGTTCCTCGTGGAATACAGAGCAGACCTGAGCCTGTAGAGTTGTTGGCCACATGAAAATTCTCAGGGAGAGAATTTATTATACCAAAAATTTTAATATCATCTTGTCTTATGCCCGAGTGAGTAATTTTCAGTGTCTGGTAGTGGTGAGTGTAGTTAAATCCTCGGGAGGTGGGATGGTAACAGTTATACACAACAGTGTACAGAATAGTTCCTGTAATGGGCACACTGCTGTGTCTATTGTAGTTTAAAACTAATGTTTCTCATGGTTCCTGAGAACATGTTCATAAGCAATGTAGGGTGGACTGATAATAATTCTCATCTCTGAAAAATTTGGCCATTTTTCTTTCCTTTTTTCCTCTGAGTTTGTGATGGTGGCTGTTCCATCCTTCTGCACTGTTTGGATGTCATGGACCATGAACTCCTCTGCTGGGGAAGGTCTTTTGGAGCAGTAGTTCCAGCTTAAGGCTCCCTCTCTGGCCCAGGTGTGGGACCATGGCTCTGCCACACACTGTCCCCTCTGCAGCGGAGCTGCCCCAGCTGCATCCGAGCTGCAGGGGGCATTTTCCAACATCGACAGCAACTGCTGCCAGGATGAGTCCCTAACAGGTTTTTATTGCGCTCCTATTTTTGAAGCTCCTTTTGTTGTTTCATTCACTACAGATGACGTGGTCCAAAATGATGGTCTAAGCTTCGTTTGTATTTGCCTTGTGAATGAAGCCCCTTTTGCTTTATCTGAACTCCTTTAATGAATAGCTGCTTTTAGGAAAGCTGGACCTTCAGTCTCAGAGGAATTAACCCAGAAGCAAGAACAGGAGCAATAATTGATGCCACTGTTAAAGGCTCAGCCTGATGTGGATAGCACCTCAATATACTCTTCCAGCACTGGGGAAATGAAGGTGAAGTGAGCTAGAACCGTATGATTTCAGTCTTCTGAGTAATGAAAGATAATGTGATGGCCACACAGAGAGGATTAATTTTTGCCCAGTAAATTTAATTAATAACTTGCAGGAAGTCAATTTCTGCCTTCAGTCAAACGAATGAAGGACAGAAGATCAATTTTCCATCTGCATTTGGTTTCTGGCAGGTTTGGGACTTCAGGGGTCCTTTTTCTTCTCAGTGCTCACTACATTTGGTGTCACTTCCTTCTAAATATGGTTTTGAGCCAGAACAGGACAACAGGTGGAACTGATTTTAAAAAATCTTATCTTTGTTCATTAATCTCAAATAGTACCATGCCAAAGTGTCTGTATATCATGATTATCATATTATATTATGTATATTATAATTTATATCAATTATCATAACCCATCTTTCTAAATCTGTATGCCACAGGTATTATTTTGGCTTCTTTCCCTCTGATGCTGTCATACTCAGTGCATTCTATGTTTTCCCCTTGTAAGACTTCATCCCAGAAGAAAACTCTGGAGGGTATTTTGGGTTTTTTTACACCTTGCAGCAAGTTCCCACCCCAGTAATGGATTAAATCTGCTTAACTGGGTTAATTGTTGTTAGTGAGAAAATAAATCTGTTCTGCAAAGGGGTTGAATTGCAAACTGAAGTGACCCATGTTACCTAGAGATCTTAACCCTCAGATAACACGATGCAAGGGACTTTGTGTATTATTGTGACAGGACTCCTTAGCAAGGAGGGATTTTCCATGCCTAGGGAGTTAGCCCAGGAGGTAGAAAGGCTCAGGTTGAGTTTCTGCTGCACACAGCTCTGGTACCAGTTCCTGGTATGCAGAATGGGAATGAAGTACCTCCCTGGCCCTCAGCAGCAATATTTTGAGCAGCCCTCAGCAGGTGTTTGCAATATTGGTGTGATTTGTGCATTGATAAGAGAGGAAGATCTCTTTATATGAGGATCTTTGATAGGAAATGGGTCAGCGGCTCATTGAATGCATGAGATTATCTTCTCTTTATTGTAGAGCTTAACTTTCTTCCTAACTCTTCACAAATCTCAGCATTGATACATCTTAATACTCTAAGGAGAAATCGGGCATTTGAATTACTCTTCTTTCTATGATTCCTTTTCTTATTTTTGGACTGAAATTGAGTTACTATTTATTCTTTAGTATTTCCTACAGAGATAACTGATAATATTTAATATTGACTTATTGTCTGATAGAATGAAAGCTCTGGGAATTGTATTGTAATTCTTAAAAATATTATTACTAGTGAAGTTGTCCTCAGGGTTGAACTCCATTTTCCCACCTTGGTGCTTTCACAGAATAAGCAAAGGACATAATGTGACTTCTTTTCCATAAAAAGGCTGTTCCCCACAAATAAGATGAGTGAGACTAGCAGTATTTTAATTATGTGGAAGCTTTCAGTAGGAATCCTCTGCCTCATGTTTAGGAAGCCCGTTGCAATTCACCATTGCCTCATCTTGATGGCCTTGGGTTTGTGTGTGGTGTCCTGGTGGGTTATTAATGAAACTTAACTTCTTCAATAAGTTCATTAAGTTTAAATTACAGAGACTAGGACTGTGAAGGTACTGCCCTATAGCTCCTTTGGTTATTTCTGATGACTGTGAAACCATACTCAGTTCATTTAGGCACAATACCTTTTGTGACTAAACTAAGAAATCAATCAATAAGTAAAAGGTAGATTTTTTTTCATTATTTCCTCTGTACATTGCATGGTGATGAATTAGCTTACTATGCAATCCCTTATAGTATGAGATGTAGTAGTTAGGAAAAACTAAGTTCATTATTTACAAACAGGCATTGAGGCCATTACCAATTGCTTGTGGATTCCTAGTTACAGGCTTTCTACAGGATAATACAATTCTGTAAAGGTTCCAAGTAAAACTTTCAGGGATTATTCTGTAAAAAGTCCTTAGCCCAATGAGGTGTGAAAATTCCTTCAGTTTGTTATTTTAATTAGTCATTAAGCACATGATCCGGTTTTTTTTTTTCCTTGATTTCTTTTTCTGTGGAGAGTGCACATGGCTTCTACTTAAAAATAACTTCAGAGTGACAAAATGCCCTGTGTCTTAGGAATTCTCAGCAGATCAAAACAGATAGGCAGAATAAGCTCTTGGATTTCTTTTGATGTGTTTTACTGAAGCTGCCAGTTCTTTCTGAGCATCCTCATGGAATACAGAGCATAAATAGGAATCACATATTTCATAAAAAGATTGTGTCCCTAGAAAGGTTATGTGGATAGAGAGTCTTCATAAACACATTCTTAGTTCTTGCCTAAGCAATAAAATTCCTGTAGGAGCAGGGCTTGTTCTGTTTGTGGTCTTAGTTTCCATTTGCTAGCTCAGTGCTATATTTTAAGTAGAAATTCCACTAATGGCTACTCATTTCAGGTACTGTGGAGGTGTAGATTTGGTAATTATTTCATTGGTAAGCTATTAATGATATTTCTAGAGCTAGTAGTGAAATGCTCTAAGAGATGTTTACTCAGGATCATGGTGCAGTAAGAAATTTGTTATGGAAATTTTAAATTGAAGCTTTGCCTTTCAGGATGGGAGGATTTTTGTCCATAGCTGCTCCTGTGTTCATGTCCAGATGCTTTAAGTGAAGCAAAGTGGCTGAAGCAATTGTGGGCATATCAACAGTATATTTCTGGTCAAGTTATTAGGAACTGTATCATGTTACTGTCGTAAATCTTTTGAGCTAGCAGAAATCAAAAGCCTGAAAAAGTAGTTTCTGGATTTTATAATCCAAGTGGCTGGATTAGGTGGAACCAAGGTGCCTGATTCATTTGTTGATTTGCCTTCTCTGCTGGTGCAGTAAAATACTTTCAGTTACTCTAAGTCAAACACCAGTCACAAACATTCTAATATTTTTAATTAGTGCCCTTAGAAAACTGTCTGTACTGGTCCAGAAAAAGTGTTAAAATTTTCAGCAGCTATGCTTTCTGCCTGGTAGCAAAAGAGGAATCCCAGATTACCACTGCGTAGCAAAACCCCCCTGAACATGCCTGATGGAGGCATGGTCATTTCCACTGCTGAAAGAACGGTTTGGTTCAGGTTCATGAGTGGCAAAGGCACACTTATGCTCAAATCAGATTTATGAAGGATTGGAAGCTCCTTTGGGCTTCCTTGAGAGAACACTGATTGATGTTGTGTATTGCTTCTTCCATAAAACATAGCGATGAGACAATGTTTCATTCTTCTCCCCATTTCATTAGTGTTAGGAGCCAGAAGTGGTAGCAGTCCTAAAGGCAAATGGGAAGAGGAAGCCTGGCAGTAATTTTTTTTTTTTTTTTTAAAGTAAAATTGATTTCTGTGGAGAACTGATTTTGTGTGTCTTCACCCTTTTTTTAATGTACCTGGTGATTGATTATATTCCACTGTTTAAGTAATATTTTCCCTGTTTCATATTTTCTTTCTTTTCAAAAATAAAAAGGCTATATTTTTCTCTTCCTACACCTACATTTGAAGTACATTTTGGCAGGATGTATGAATCTGAAATGTGAAGCAGTTTTCTGAACTGTGTGGTTTAGCTAATATCAATCCAGACTGATTACCTAATGAGGAAAAGCACCAGAAAATTTTTGTTCAGAGGTCTACTGAAAGAATAGCATCATCCTAAATCTCAGCAATGTCAGCCTAAATTCATCTTACAGCACATCTGTTCTATGCACTGTCTTGGATTATTTAGCTCAAGAGATCAGAGGGAGATGTTTTGAGATTTTTTTTATTTCCTCTCTTGTTTGTTTTCCCTGTTTACTTTACACCATATTAGTTTTAATTTTATGAATGGCTTGGAAGGGCAGGCCTCATTGACTTGCTGTGCTAATGGAGCTCCCAGAGCACTGGGCCCTTCTGGAGCTGTTCCCTGGCGGAACAGCCACGATGTGAGGAATAGAGCTGCTGACAGATGTGCTTCCCCAGCGTGGCTCGGCCTCGCGGGGAGCCCTGGCTGCGGCCGCCTGGCTGCTCCTTCACAACCAGCTTTAAGGTGATTCCTGGTATAACAGAGGATTTTTTTTCCCCTGTTAAGAGGCTGTATTATGTTGGAGTGAGGGAGTTTCACCCCAACTATAAGTTTCTTAAGGAAGGAGCACTTGTCTCAGGATGACAAACTCCCACCAAGATACTGCCTTGGTATCTCACTTCCAAGGCTTTAGTACAAATTCTTGGGAAGCCCCACATGGGGCTGGAGTCACAGATTGTTTTTCTTCCCACTTCATCTAGCATGTGGCAGGGAGAAGAAGGCAGAGCTCTTGCCTTTTGCCACAGAAAGCAAGCAGCTTCCCAAATTTATGGAAATCCAGTACCTTCCCAACTTAGGTGCTACTCTGTAGACTTAATTACGTTAATTTTTAGTATCTTCCTTCCTACTGTAACTGTGGTGCTTTTGTCTTGAAAGTGATGCTGATTTATCTGTCTGTTAGCAAATCCTCTTGTGTTCCCCACTCTAGAGGGAGGAGAGGCAGGTTCCAATCTTGTATCTTTAATCTATCAGGATAGGAATGTATCTCCATGTATTCCTTAAATGCAAACAAATGATTATTAATGTATTTCTCTAAAGCTGATAGCTTCAAGGTATTTCCATCCGCTGGCTAACATAAAACCTGTTGTGCACTTATGATAAACTGTGAGGAACAGCTTGAAATGTAAGCTCTACCAAGCTATTAACTCTTGAATATTAAATATTTCATCTCATGTTTACCGTGAAAAACTTAGTTGCAAAAGCTCTGGTTGAGACACTTTTAGGCATTTCTAATAGCTGTTCATGTCAGCACTAACATATGCACATGTACTAAATATAGAATGCAAATTACCTGTTCCGTGCTGCAATCATTTTTCTAGTTATTGTATTCCTAGAGCTTAATTTATCGTGGTTTCTAGGCAATCAAGCCCAGCAAAATAGGAGTGAGGACTTGGAAGAAAAAGTGGCTTTCAATGCTACTTTTGGGATACATTTATATTTGCCTGTTATTTTGTGTTTGCGAAGAATCAGATGCAAACCTACCCTTTTTAGTTTGGTGCGTTTGCATTTCTGGTTCCTGTTGGATCTAAAGAAAAGGGAAGGGCCGTTTAACAGCAGAGCAGGTTTTAATGTATGACTCAAGCAAAGTGTGCGAGCCCAGAGAAGCCAGTTGCTTCTAAGAAATGCAAATTCCATGTAAAATGGGAAGGAATAGAAATGCACCATTGGAAATGTGCTATTTTAAAATTAAAATGTGATTAGAGACAGTGTGAAATTGTGTTAACGTTGACAACTGTGGGTCTGTTCTCAGGAACAGTCACTGCAGCTTGGAGGGCTGAGCGTTTTCAGCTGCAGGGTTCCTTGCTTAGGGCTCCTTGCTGCACATGGCAGTGCCTTTCTTAGCCAAGTGGCAAAGCTGTGAGTCTTCCAACACTTTTTCCTCCTGCTTTGTTTCCTGCACAAGCCATTCTTCCTTCACAGCCACTTGTACCCATTTGGCTCACACTGTTGTACCCAGTCGGCTCCAGACAAACAGAATTTCTTACTTACATTTCTTTCTTACTTTGGGAATGCACCGTAGCCAGTGGACAGGCAGTGTTTGAGGTGTAGGGCTTAGCTAGAGCTGCCCTTTGCTGAGTTCTGAGCTGCTTTTCTCTGACCCTGCACTACAGGAGCCTTGTACTTTCAGCAAATTGGAAGGAGTCCCACTGCAATCAGTGTGGCTGCACTAGCCACATCTGGGACACTTGGGACTGTCCACACTTGGGCCAAAAGATGCACATAGCCAGGTAAACAAAAGTCAACTCGTGGTTTAAGTGGAGACAAATACCCATTTATGCCAAGGGTTGGAGTTGCCTACCTGGTTTACTGCTTTTGTTTGCAGGTAGAGCTGAAAAATGTTGCAGTGTGCAGTAATCCAGCCACTTGATTCATAACAGTGTCAAGCAGTTATCAGTTTGATTTTGCCTGTGTTAGACTGAACACATTTCACAGAGTGGCTGATGAAAACATGCACTTCTCTCCTGTTTAATGTCCTTGAAGTAACCTCTGTGCTTGAAGAATGATATTAGTTTATACTCACTTTCTTTTCCCATTTTTAATAAAGCAGAATCTAGCTAATGTTAGTGTTTCCTCACTGCTCTAATTGTGACCTTCTTTTTGGCACCATCTCATAAAATGAACACATACCCATTTGTAATGTATAAACAATAAGGTTAGTGGCTTTAGTCTTGAAATAAAGATGTCATCTTTAAGATTCATGATGGGTTTTTGTATTTTTTTCATTTTGCATCATTATTCAAGCCTTATAATTAACCTTTTCATTTAGATGAAATAAGTCACTTAAGCAGGCATATTGTTGCAGTCATCTAATGTGTATTTATTATATGTAAAAATTAAATATCGAAATTACAAAATGTCTTTAAATTCTTCCTACTATTTTCTTTTCCTGTGACATAAATTATTCTTCTGGTTGCAGGCTAAAAATATTTGTACTTAACAGCAGTGACAAGAAAAACTAAAACTTTTCTGCCTTTATTTCTGACTACTTTTTCCACTTTAGCAATTTATGGTAGCAGTGGGTATTTTACTAAATGGAAAAAGTGTTCTGGAAGAGATTATGACTTAGTTCCATAGGAAGAGTCACTCTTTGTTTCTAATGCTCATCATTATGGGTTGATTTTTTGTGATGAATAGATACATTTATGCAAGGCAAGTAAACCTTAATTTGATGGTAGCATTTGTCCAAAGCCTGGCTGTTGCTTCTTGAAGAGGAGCTAAGGCTTTCAGCTAAAAATTTTGTTATCCACTGTGGTTGTTAATTTCTTAAGTTTCCTTTTCTTGTGTGCTTCTAACACTGTGTTAATGGGGAAAAAAAAAAATTTAAAATCAGAGAGTCCCTCTGCTCTCATGCACTGTGCTGGAAGCAGGTGGAAGACAGATGGAGATTACTGGGGAGTCCCAGTATGCAGCAATTTACTTCTTTACAGGTCCAACAGAACACAAGCCTTGTTTATAAATGCTGTTAAACCCCAGCATCTTTAGAACAGTCAAAAAAGCTCATGCCTGGCCCTCAAATTGCTGAAGGAGTACATTGTAAGGTAATTTTCTATAAAGATCTCTTGAAATAATTTCAGTATTATATTCACTGTTGGTTGGCCTTGCTGAACCAATCCTGTTATCAGGATGCAAATTTGATATATGGACAAGGCTCAAATTAGGTTCAGGATTGAATTTTTGTCTTTTCACTGCAGGCTTTAGATATTCAGACAGTGCTTTATTAATCAAGGTTTTATGAAAGTGAAAATTACTTATTATTGTTTTCTTTAAGGGTATTAATTTTTTTACTACCTGGCCAGTCTTCAGCTTGCCACATCACCCCTTAATACTAAGTTCCCTTTTAGATGTATCCAGGCAAATCACGATTTTAGATTCACAAATAGCTCCCTATTAACTTCTGCTAAATCTATTGCATAAACTTCTGTGTAGTAGAGTGGTATTGATCGCTAAAAAGATTAAGTCGATCTTTATGTTTTCAGACACTTTCAAAAATTATTTGGTCAAGTCAGTGAGACTGATACTGTAGTACAATTTGTCATCTAAAATGGCAAAAAATCATTCAGAGTTAAGGATGTAACATCCCTGGATGTGTTTTATGAGATTCTTTTAATCAGTGGCTGTGCCAGTGACTTCCTGTGGGTCAGCAGTGATTTTATTTCATAACAGGCTTTAGGTCTTTAGAAAAAAAAAAGTTACCAATCTGCATTACCCTTCTTGCTTTAAAAAAGTGGTGATTCATATTATCCACTCCTAAGATACCTCCTAGGATTTGCTGTGGCTGTGGGAGGAGTTCAGCTGAGAGAGTCCTTCAGACGGAAACTGCCAAAGCTTGCTACTTTAATCATTATTCCTAGTGCAAGTTATAGGCTTAAGCCTATTATTAGCTTGCGTACAAAACCCCCCCTAAATATATAATTTGACAACCAACTCCTACAAATTACCCAATATCCATTTCTTTGAAAACTGTGTGTGCTTCTGTATTCAGGCCAGTTTCATGCTAGCTCTTAGTCACTGTCATGGGGCTCTGTGTTAATTTGACTGGACCTGGCAGATGCAGGGTGTGCTGTTTAATGTGCTCGCCAGAACCTCATCAGAGGTTAGTTCGCAAAGAAATAATACAGGATTTGTTTTCAGGGAAGCAGACTTTGGGTTCAAGTGTTTTCCTTTCCTTGCATTCATTCAATGTCCAGCTGCACAAGTGTCTCTCCAGTTTTAGGGCTGTACTTCTCTTTGGATCTCCAGGTTTAAACCTGACCCTCCAAGCTGAAATGCCTGACTGAGATTTCAAAACCCACTAAAGAACAGGAGTAAGTTTTTTCTTTGTTTTTCCATTCTTAAGCACAGCCTATTCTGTCAGATGTTCGTGTGTGGTATGGGGCGGCTGTTTTATTCAGAAAGTCCCTATCTGACAGAACTGAATGGAGTCTGGGGACAAAGAGAGTTAGTTTGCCCAAGGAAAGTGAAGGAATACTTTCAAGTGTTTCTTCTTTTGTTTTCCTGCATAATGGTACAAAGGCTTTCTTTTACAACCCATGCACTGAGTTCAAGGCTGCTCAATAGCATGTCTGGCCCTGGCCTTTTATGTTTTTGAACACAGATCCACAAAGGAAATGAGAAGGGAGCAAGGGATGCTTCTTTCTGCAAGTTAGTCCAAACCCAAGAGCTGGATGCTTGGAATTCAGCAGGCTGATGTGAGAGACACCAGGTCACGAGGCTGGGACAGTGCCATGCTGGGACAGGTCACAGGGAAAGGGGCTGTGACTGGTGATACTACTGAAGGGCTAGGTTTCCTTCCATGTAAAGCTCTCCTAGACAATTCCCTCTGGGGCCATGGCAATTCTTTGCCAGCAGAGGCAGACTGGCTGTGGCTGACAGCTGAATGACAGCATGGTTCAGACCCTGAGCTACATTCCTCCACACGTGGAGCACAAGGTGGGAGCCACTGGATGAGCTTCCTGTTTACACAGCAGACACCTGTGGAAAAATAAGTGGTAAAAAAAGCAGTGAGTAGTGGAGTGTGTCAGGGAAGGTTCATTTCTTCAGTTCTTCTTCGGTTTCTCACGTTGGAGAAAGGAAAGGTGTGATCCAAGCTCACTGTGCTGGAAGTAGCTGCCTGGTGTGTGATTGAGCTGCTCAGAGGTAAGAAAAGAGTGGTCAGAGGTCAAGGGGATGGCAAGTCTTTAGCAAGGGCTGAAAGATATAAAAGGCCCTGGTAGCTTTTCCTCGCTTGAAAGGAGAAGATTTAAGTCCTGACATTGACATTGGCTGGATCATTGGAAACACTGAACACATTTTGAGAGTGCTGGTGCCACCTGTTTTAAGGGAGAACTTCTGTGTTCTAAGATAGTGTTGCCATTTATTTCAAATGGCTGAGAAAGCCATCGAAAATTTGTGCCTAACAGAGCAAATAATTGCATAAGGATAAAGACTGTAATCACTCTGAATAAAAGCTGGAACATTTGAACTTGAAAACACAGACTTCTGCTTGTAAAATCCCTCCTTACTTAATGATCATTGTCATTACCATTGGATTATAAGGACTGTAACATTTCCCTCTGATAAATTTTTCTTCCGTTCCCTGGTGCAGAGGTATTGGGTAGAATCACTTAATGCAAGGAGCAAGAACCGACCAGCAAAAGTCCCTTCTCAACATGTATTCCTAATAGAAAATAATTGTGTCCAGAAGCAAACCAGGATGATTTCTAGAGATTGGCTTCATTTTTCTGTGGGTTTGTACCAAATTAAGAAAAAGGCTCCTTCCAGGTTGTCACCATTAGGATTGTAATGGGAAGAGAATCCTACTGTGTTTAGCCATGTGAATAAACTAAGCTTTTATCCCTTCCCTGATTAAAAGGGTCTGAGCTTGCAATTTTGATAGTGGCTTTTTTTTTTTTTTTTTTTTTTTAAAGCAGAATGGCTAGAGTACATTGGAAGGAAAATTGAAATGTGAAATCATGGCTGGTGCCCAAGTTCCACCCTCCATCCCAGGCTGTGTCCAGCAGCAGTTGCGTGCTCACTCTCTGTAGCAGGTATTATAGTTAGCCAGTGCCTTTGGAAATAGCAAAATAAGTTAGATGTAGACTTGCAAAAGCTTTGAATGTATTTAGTTGGAGAGCAGTAATGAGGTGAGAAAGGATAAACAGTAGTGCAGGCAGTGCAGAGGTACTGCCTGTTTGTTCCAAATAATTGAAGAGCCAGAGTGAGAAGAAGTCAGCTGGTCTCTTGTACAGTACTTAACATCCAGTGCACTGTGCTGGTTCCTTTCCCAAGCAGTCCCCAACTGCTGTCCTTAATCCTGCCCTTTGTGTGGGAAGTAGTATCTGTTGAAGTAATTTTGTAAAA
>VWZN01020886.1:854753-935174 GCA_013396955.1 Regulus satrapa | reverse complement strand
AAAAAAAAAAAAAGTTAAACTTGTAATTCTGAGTCAGAATTACAATGAAAATTTTATAATTCATTTATTCCTGATTTATTACTTTGTGAAGCAAAAAAGTAATGCAACACATCTTGTCTTGGAGAGCTTTGGCATTAAAACCTGAATAAAATGTTAAATTTTTAAGAACTTGAGTTTTTTTTCCCCAATTGCATTACTGGCCCTAATAGAAAAAGTAAAAGCTGAAATAATAACATTAAAGCATTTAGTTGAAGAGGAATCATACTCTGATTTATGTTGCAAAATGAACTGCTGGTGCTTTACGTTGTATTTGGGGAGGAACTGGAGTTGGAACTTGGCTTTAAACAATAGCTTTAAGCTGAGTAATGGAGTCTTGGACTCTTGGAATGGCTGTTACCAACTATGACACTTGTGTCCCCTTTTTAATTTTACTGAAAAAATAGTTGTGGATGTAAGAGGAATATTTCAGTTTGACCTCCTTTTTTGATCTTTGTCTTTGGTAGACTCAGAGAAAACCTGAAAGTAAGACTACAAATTAGAGCGAACATTGCTAATGAGACCTGGTTACTTACATTCATTTGCATGCCTTCAGTGGTGAGGTAGAATTTACTTAAACTCTGAATTCTCTCCCTATGTGAAGGCCTTTCATTTTATCTTTCATATTCAAGGTCACAGCATGAATAATGGGCTGACATTTTTAATAGTTGGTAAAGTACTGTATTTTAATTTGTGGTATCATCCTAATTTGTCTTCACTTGCTTTTAAGGGTTCAGTTGACAAGCAAAGTAGGATGACAGCCTCTAGGAATTTTTGTTGTTACCTAATGCAAAGGAGCTCCAGCGTATTTGACTTTCACAGTTAGTGAAAATCTCTTTTTTTGTTTTCTGGTCACGCTGGGCACAAGTCAGGACATATGCTTTGGACAATTCCAGACTAGGAGTATTCTTTCCCACTGATTTGAAGAGTGGTGTACCTTATTCAGAAAGCCGTGTGCCATTAAAGGATCACACTCAATAGTGTTCACTCATATCACTTACATGTCATCAATTGTTTTGCAGCCTCAAGGCCATTTTACACATGGTTGGACAGTTCAGTGTTTAAAATGATTTTGGGAAGGGCCAGGAGCTATAAGAGTCATTGGATTCCTTACTATTGTGTTTGAAATGTTAGGAGCAGCAGTTGTGTCCTGTGCATCTGAGGAATGAGGGTAGGTCAGATAATCCAGCCAAGGGCGGAGGGGCGGTTTCGCAGCTCCCCTCTGACAGGACCTCATTAGCAGCACTCAGTGCAGCCTTGGTTAAGGCTGGTGGCAAATGTGCCATCTGCTTGCAAACAATCTTGAATCCTGCCAGACCTGTGTTCAAAGGCATCCCTTAGATCTGTCCGAGCATCCGAGCCCTGAGAACACGCTCACGGAGGTGACAGTTGTGATCACAAGGAGCGCCACGCAGGGATCACCGAGGTGTGAATAAACTCAACAAAAAAGGAAGCAAAACCCACACATTATATAAAATTAATCTGTGAGTTCTGTGAAGTTATTCCAAGAAAACATATGTACAACATAGTAGCACTCAGGTGAGGTAAGCAAAAAGAAGCTTCAATTATAGCAAGTAAAGTAAGTGGTGGAGTTTATGGATACATAAACTCTCATGCCTGGGAGCTGAGACTAATTGAAAAGAAATGAGTTTTATGAAGAAATTTCTCAAAGAGCAGATTATTGTGTAGTGGTTTCCCAAAGTTTCACTACAGCTTTACATTTATAAGTCCCTGTTGTCAGGATAGGATATTGAACCAAATATCTGACTAGTCCAATCTGATTTTCCAGTTCTATTAAAAAAAAAAAAAAAAAAAGGCTGGGGCAGAAGGATACTGCAGTGTAAATAGTGATAGCAGAAAATTGTGTTTAATGAAAAAAATCATTTAGGGTTCATATAGGAAGGACATGGAATTGAGCATATTTATTGCAGATAAGAAAATGCACAAAACAAAAAGCATTGTTTAACTGTGTGGAAGATTGAAGCTAAGCATTTGAGGTTTTCATGAGTCAGGAATATGGAGCACAAATACACTGATATTTCAGTTTGGAAATATTTTGCTGCTTTCTTTCTTTGGCTGAAGTGCCGTATGTGAATTCTAAAAATAGCACACTCAAGCCCTGTTGTCAAAATAGTTTTCCTTCAAAACAGCACATAACAAACTAGCATTTTCAGTATCCAAAATTACGTTTGTGTGTAATTACGCATTTTAACTATGTGATCTTAACTGATGCTGCAAACCACGAAAGGTAGGTTTGCACAGTGCAGTTAGTCTGTCTGCAGGGCTTTGCTTGGCCCTGCTCACCTGCTTTGCCAGTTAATAGGGGCTGCTCCCCAGGTGGTGACGTTTCAGTTTGAGTAGAGGCTCTCTGTGTAATGTCAGGGACGGAAATAGGAATGAAGTTGGCAAATTTAGAACTAGTGATATTTTAGGGTAAAATCTTTTTTTGGTTTACTTACAGTTATTTTGTGTGTGGAAACTTTGGAAACTTGGTGCTGTTGTTGATGGTCGGAGTTTGGGGTGTGTTTGTGGAAGGTTGGTTGTCCCCCATCCTCCTGTTTGATGCAGAACTGTGGCCCTGTGTTTGTGTCTTTGGTTTTCCCAGCAGCTGACTGGGGCCTTGTACACACTGGACTGTCCTGGGTTTGTAGGAGTGAACTTTGTGACAGCAAGTTATGATCAGAGAGAAAATATTTCACCCAATTATTCTCCAGCGTGATAAAAAAATTACAGGGATAGTTTTTTCTTTCCTGTGTGTAAAGAAAATCTACCTGTCTATGTTAAAAAATGTAGTTATAAGGAAAAAAGCCTCTCTCTGCTTATGAAAGATTTTTGGTGAAAGACTGTAACCCCCTTTTTATGTTTCAGGTCCAGTTATTTCTTTCTCTTCCTTTTAAAACTGAGTAATCTGCATTGTCACTCCTAATTCTCTACAACAATGCAGGTCCTGTTTCAATCCTATTTAGAACAATAAGATATCCAATTTGCTGCTAAATGGCTTGACAGACTGTTTAGTTCTCCATGAGCTCCGAGTGAGTGTCAGACCTTCCAACGTCCTATTCATATGTCAGCTGCAATTTTATAGATACTCTTTACCCCTGTAAGTAGATAAAGACATTAGATGGCAAAGGGAAAGTGTTTGTTGGTATTGTCTTTTGGAAAGAAAGGCAATTCAATATTTACAAAACTTGCATGTCAATAAGACAGTTATTAATGTTTTATTTTTGTGAAGAGAGACTTGAAATTGTTTCAGCTTCAGAATAGAAGAATTGCATCATAAAATCCTGACACTAAATTAGGAAAGGATTATGCTGAAGAGAAAGCCCCATTCATTGCTCAGAAATCCTATCATAGACAGAGGGAGAGGATCTTTACCGTTGGCTGAAGGAACTGGAGATTTTGTGCATGATGTATTGCACCGTTTTTTGACAGATGCTCATTGTTTAATGACTTTTATACTTCGGCTACATTCGTACAGCTTACTTTGTTAACAAAGGATAATTATTAGAGCTAATATGCCATCAGCAATGCACATTATAGGCTTACTGGATTTGACATTTTTAAGAAAACCAAAAGCTTTTATTGAAATAGGTGTATTTTCCTTTTTTCCACCTACAAAATAATAAGCAAACAAATGTGAAAATGCAGAAAGAGGGAAATTGGCAAACCCCTTCTTTGAAAAGAAATCAGATTGTTTGTGACTTGCACAGCTACTGTCTAACACTGCCTGATGATCATAATGGTCTTTCAAACAATATATACAAATTAATTGACATTTCTATCTGGCATTCAACTAAGATGTAAATATGGGCTTTGATTGCAATTCAAATTAGTCTGAAATTTAATATCTGGCTATAATCGGAATTGCTAAAGATGTCTAGCTAATTTAATTGACATAATTGTTATAACATCTCTAATTTTATGTTGATGTCTGAGGTAATGACTGCTGAGTCACCTCTGCTTTGGGAGGCTTTTAAAATAAAAATGAGCTTACACAGGACTCAGTTGAAAACATGTAAGAAAAGAGAGTTTGCATCAGTTTTTTTCTCCTCTTTGGTACGTTGCTGGAGGGGAATGAATGAAATCTGGAGGTGTACAGCGGTATACCAGCCCTATCATTCTCTAGTAAAGATCAGCATGAAAAAGCAAATGGCTCATTTATTGGACTGAATCATTGTTACTTATTTACAGGACCAAAATAGTTTCCTTCACATAAAAAAGCCTTCAGCAAGTTCTCCTCAGATAGGAGGATTTATTATGAAGTCTCTCTGGGATAATGTGGGATGATTCACTGTTTTTGCTACTTGCCAAAAATGACTCCTGCAGATTAGGAGAATTTAAGCTATTGTAAGTACTGGATAACTTGTTAAAGTAAGCCAGGGACCTGATTCAGCTGGAAGTGCCAAAGGACAGTTAAAAATCTACCTGATGGAGACAACTAGCTGGTGGTGGGCACTGCTGGCATCTCTGTGTTGCCAGAACCAATCCAAGGTACTTGGGTGGGAGTGACTTTCCAGAGCAGAAATGAGGACACTGTCATTCCCCAGCCTTCCGTCTGATGCAAAAGCTTAAAAATTTTCTTAAGTCAGCTGGAGTAGAGCTGAACATGGGTTTATGAGCTAAAATTATCTTGATTACTTGACTGCAGAGATCAGTCCTCCTGACTTTGACTTCACCCCATGTCTCCAGCTGAGGACAAATGCGTGATTGTGTGTGGAAGATGAGAAACCAAACTGACTGCTTAATTCAGGATGTGCTGACAGATGGACCCTGTTCCTGATTTGGGGCGGAGGGGAGTGGGGGAAGCTGGAGAAGCAATAGGAAGAGAGGAGCTGTTGGCAGTTGTGCAGCTCTGGGGGCTGCAGGCTGTGCCTGAGCTGTGGCTGAGTGCACAAACCAGTGCTCAGGAGGCAGCCACCTATCTAACTAAAACTAGGGCTATTATTGCCTTCAGTTCTGTGAATGTTTTGTATTTTAACCCTTGAAATGTGAAGATTTAGTATAAAGGTAGTGATTGCCAAGATTTATTTTATCCATGTTCTGTGTCTGTCTGGATTCCATTTGCAGAAGGTTTCTCATTTCTAGTGGACTACTTGAGTTTAGGCTTTATGTGCTCTTCTCAAAATTCAGATGTTCTTTATCAACATATAATGGCTGTCTAGAAATCTATCCATCCTGCTCTTCTTGGATTTTCAGTAAGCTTATCAAATGTCTGAGAAGATAAAGCTTTCCTTAGAGCAGAAATTATCTTCCTCACTCTCGTTGGGTGCCTTGTTGTTCTTTTTCTTTCTGATTTGGCAAGTGCCAGCAGATGATATCAGAGATGAGGAGATCCATTCACTACCTTGTCAAACATGTAGGGTTTTTGCAAACAGTAGGATATATCCAGGCTGTGCTGTAACAGTGGTTTGGGTCACCTCTGGCCTTGTCAGAGGGGATGGTCGCAATGTTTGTGAGCAAACCAGCCCACCTTCATACTTTTGTAGGTGCTATAGTGGATCAGTATGTCATGTATTATTTAAATATTGTTTTAAAATGGGAGGAGTGGATTGATATTCCCCAGGGAACAGCAGGGGAGGTCTGCTGATGTCTCCATCTGCTTGTGTCCCTCCCTGAGAGGTGAACCATGTCGTGCTCAGGAGCAGTGTTTTCACGGAGGTAACAATCATTGCTCTGACATCAGGTGTCTAATAATAACTGCCTGGCAAGTCATCCTCTCTTCTGCTTCACCCACTCTTAGTCACTATACTAGCTTCTGTAGGCTACAAGTAGTAGGCTATTTATTAAAAGCAATAACTAGTGAAAAAATGGTTTTCTTAGTCAGGTTTCTCCTGCCAAGAATGTAAAATCAGACCAATTTTAGGTGCTTTGAATCTTGTCCAAGTCAGGTTACTTGGCAACTCAGCTGCTTCCATACCTTCCATTCACATTCCAGGTGCTGAGGAGCCCTATTTGAAAATTTGTGGTTATTAAAACGAATGCCTAAAGTTCTTTGGAAGGGAAAGAAGGTATTTGGGTAGCATTCTGCCTGTGTTCCATCCACATCTGGCACTGTACTACATGGTAGACAGTCTTCATTTACTCTGAAGGAGAGGCTGAAGGTTATCTGAGAATAAATCACCCTCTTCCTTATCCCTCTCACCCCAGCATTACCCATGAGCTCATGCCTGGAAATGCCAAGGGGAAGCATGAGACTGCTGAAAGCCTGCCCGTAGGCACAGGGGTTTGTGGCTTTTCTGCCCTTGTTGACTTAACAGGTCAGTAGCTGTGCTTATCCCAGTTTTCTAGGTGAGCTCACTTGTCCCCAGGTTCTTGCAGGAATGTGACTTTTTGTTTCCTTTTTATAATCTGTCACTGATTGACAAGCTCCTTGCATGGGGGAGCTGTTCTGACAGCAGGGGAGCAGCAGAGCCAAGCACCCTCTGCTTCCCACACAGGCTGGAGTTTGTCCTGCCTGCCGGGAAGGACGGAGAACTGGGATGCCCTGGAGAGCTGCCTTGAATGGGATCCAGAAATATGGGTTTGTAGCAAAAAATACCTTTCTAATTTAGTTTGTTCCATTTGTAGGTCAATATCCTGCTAACAAAAAGGAAAAAGGATTGTATAGATTGGAAGTTTCCCAGTGGAAGATTATTTGTGGATAGAAAAGCTTGTGCTACTGTAACTCATTGCTCAGAAGCAATGACAACTTTTGACATCACATGGCAATTTTAAATGGAAGTTGTCTAATGCCCCAGAGACTCTACCACATTGTCATTTTACTTCTTATCTGCGTAGATTTGTCAGTGTGCTAATTTCTGGGAGTGTTCCTCTTTAACTTTTGCACCATCCTTTTACTGTATTCATTTTCCTATTTTTGGTATGAACTCATGTTTTTATGGACTACAACGGGAGAGAAAGCACAAATTAAAAATTTTAAATTTTATAGTTTTCCTACCAAGTTGGTTTATCCTCTGTATTTCTGGGCCCACTCCTTAGTTTCTTGTGTGTTAAAACTGAAGAGTAGACTTGCTGCTCCCATGAGGATCGTAATTTTATTGGTCTTTCTGTTAGGTACATGACATTTTAAAAATAATTGTATTATTGAAGTTATTTGTGGAGTATTTCTCTTTTTGTCAGGGCATTTTGTGCCTCAGTGCAGTTATATTTTTTCTTCCAGCTTATCATTTTTTGTTCATTGCAACTATATTGCTAAAGTGTTTCTGCTCACAAATTAAAAGGAAGAAGTGTCATAAAGTATTCTTAGGAAGATACCAGTGTTGGTCTCTGAAACAGTCTTATACCACTGAAAAAATACAGATACTTGGCTGAAGTTGGGGAAGAACAGGGTTGGTGTTAAGGGTTTGGATTAGTCTTTTTTTGCCACCTACCTTTTTTCGGCCACCTTTTGTACCTCTGAGATTCAGGGCTGCTCTTTGGTGCGGAATGGGTGTGCTTGACTGATGAGCTGGCTGGTTACAGTATGTGGTTTTAAAAACTATCTGCACTGAAACAGCTGGAAAACATCTTTCTCAGTCCGGCTTGAAGAAAGAGTAATAGATGTATTTGACAGCATTGATATTTCACTACCACTTGCTGTTAATCATTAAAATTTATGCAAAAAACAGTGCAGGGAATTGCCAGGACATAAATGGGACTTAAGTGTCCATGGAAGAGACAGACAAGAGAAGAGGATGTGCCTGTGGCTGTGTGAGCGTGCTTGGATAAAGGACTGTGATGGAGAAGCTGGGTCTGCTGGTCTGAATGCCTAGAGGGTACTGAGTTGGTTTATATTTTATTTATTTAATTGCCTTTGTGAGAGGGGCAATGTATTTTTATACTGTGTGGGGCTACATTATCAATACTTTATTGGAGGAGTAAAATATCATATAGCAGTAATTTAATCTTTCTGTGTTGAATAGTCTGTCTTCTGGGGATAAGTTGTTACTGGTGTTTGATTATTTTACTTTGATTGATCGTTTAGAGTTTAAAACATCTTATGGGACCCAATAGTTTTCTGCCTGAGAGTTTTCTGCTTCCTCCCTTGTAGGCACACTACTTTGCAGCTGCTCAGCCTCAGTGGTGCTTGTTGGTGTTGAGATGGCCACACAAACTGCAGGGATCAGACAGCTGAGACAGGCATCTAAGACCACTGTGTTTTTAGTCCAGGATCAGATAATGAAAAAATTTTATTTTTTTGCTTTCTTTTAGGTTTGAATTTTGACTTCTGTCTGTGACATGAGAAAGGTGGGGCTGACCTGATGGGGGGAGTAAAGAAGCTGGAGCCAGGCTCTTCTCATGGTATCCAGTGACAGGACAAAAGGCAAATGGCACAAACTGAAATACAGGAAATTCTGCTAAAGGACAGTAAACAAAGTAAAGATGTCTCCATCCTTAGGGCTATTCAAAACCCAACTCGTCGAAGTCCTGTGCAATTTGCTCTGATCAGTTCTGCTTTGGGTAGAGGATTGGACTAGGTAGTCCCCAAAATCCCTGCTGACCCCAGTTCCTTTGTGATTCAGTGAATTGATACGAAGAGCTGATGTAGGGGCTACCAGATGGTGGTACATGTGAATGCAGCATCCACTTAGATCTCTGAGCAAAACAGTTGCAGGGATGTTATGAGTAGGTTGGCAGCAGAGCTTGGTACAGCCTACTTGTATGGACATCCCTAAAAGTGTTCCACTTACTGTCCATTGCTCTGGGAGATGTTCATACAAGTTTGAGAAACTCATCTTAAGTAGGTGTAGGGAAAATTCTTTCCTGTGTTTCAGGATGTGAATCGTCTTGCACTGCCCAAAATTAGGAAGACTCTCCACCCATAGAAATATTCTTGAATCTCAATCCTTTCTAACCTCTTTGGTTGCTCACACATTACCACGCAATTTAATGTTAGCTATTAACAGCGCAAGGGGAAAATCACGCACCAGGAATAAAGCACAAGTTTTCAGTCCTTTGAGCTGCAGACTCCTTGTTGCTGTTTTCAGTCACAGGAACAGAAATATTGGATCTGACAAGCCCAGCATGTTCCTGGCCAGCACAGACAGTGTTAGGAAGGGGTAAGCACAGGGCAGTGCTTCCCTGGTGAATCCCCTGAACTTCCCGCAGTTGGCTGAGCCGGAGGCTTTCCAAGTTGTTAGCTTGGTCATCTTGGTCAATAGTCAGTGATGAACTTGCTTCCCCTGAATTTTTTCCATAAAGCCATTTATGCTTTTGGCCTCTGCAGTGTAGAGTTTCACAATTTAATGATTTTGTTTTTGTGGAAAAGTTCTTCCTTTTGTTTTAGTTCGATTCTTTCTTAACAGTAATTTCTGTGAATCCCCGTGAGTTTTTTTGTGTTTACAAGAGAGAGGATAATAATTCCAAAAGTTAGATATAATATGAAACTGCTAGAGAAAATATCTTCAATCAGATGGACCTTTGGCTTCATCCTGTATAACAGTTCATTCATTCCTGCAAATAATTAGGTGAAATTCCTGTAAAGTCCTATAAGTAGTTCTTAAGGAAAGTGATATTCCAGGCAACTGGGCAGCTCCAGTTTTTGCATTGCCTCCTGTCTCTCTGAAAGTACATTAATATTTGTTGAATTTTTGCCTTTTAACCACTCTTCAACGTTTAGATGAATTATCTCAATAGGTAACAGCATCCAAAACCAGCACACAGCCACAAGAGTTGTACAGATTGAGAAGCTCAGTACATCTATATCTGAAGGATTCAAGCTTTGTTTGAACAATAGGGAATTAAAATGTTCCTGCTTTTCTATGTAATGTTTTTCTCTTAAGCTTTCTGCAGTGACTTTGAGATGTGAAGAGGTGGAGTGAGAAATTAAGGCAGTCACAAAATATCTCAAAGGTTAAAAAATTGAAACATGTATTCATGGCTATTTCTGTTCTGACTCCAGAATGACTGAAGAAAATGAGAACAAAAGATTAGGAAATAGCACTTAAGAGCAGATTCATCCTAAAAAGGAAGGTGAAAATTTTGCAGTTTGCTTTCTCTTCTCTGGGATGTGTTTTAATAGAGAATATGGGTTCCTGTTCCCCATGCTTTTAATAGGTATTGTATCACTGTACTTTTTACAGAGGTCATATAAATTTAAGAAGAAAATTGCTGTGTGAAAACTTATGAGATCTTTTAGAATGTCACACTCAGAGTCTGCTTTAATTGCTGGATACCAGGTGGAGTTCAGCAGCAATGACAGCAGGGAGGGAATTCATCTGGGTCCTACTGCAACTAGTTTTCAAGTAGATGATTTTTATACCACAAGTGTCTTAGTTTATGGTTATCTGATCATAAGCAAACATAACTGTCCTAGATTTTGGCTTTGACTTGGGATGGAAAAACTGACGGAAATCTGTGAGGGGAAAGATATCTCTCAGTTTCAGGCCTCTCATCATCCTCCCACCCACAGCCCCCCCAGGTCTGATTTTGTCGGGGTTAGTTGAGTCTATTGTTGTGTGTAATACTTGTGTTTGCCTTACTGGAGAATAGTGGGAAAAAGAAATACACAGTATTTGAACTGTGTCTGTTGTCTTTTCAAATTGGATTATACTGTGGAATTTCTTTCAGCTAGCCAGTTTGTTAATGAAAGCTTCAAGTCAGGTTATTGACAGCTGTGATACAGGGGGTGTTTAAGATAGCATTCCCCTACATGGATTTGAGTCAGTGCTGGACTTCATATGGCTCAGCTGTTGCACTGTTGCAATGCACACAGCTTTAGAGACTTGTATGTTGTAATAAGTTCATTATGTGTGGCCACTGGAACTTATTTTTTTTAGATTTGACGCTGCTGCTGCTTTCTCTTAAGGAATAACCAGTGTTTAGGTTGCAACTTCTTCCTGTAATTAATTGTAGGGTTTTTATATTGACTCTAGGGAGTCTAAATGGCAAAACAAAAGACTAGAAAGAAAAACATGCTTCATGAGGTGGTTGCCAGAGGTGGAATTGTGCTATTGTTATTAGGGTAAAAATAGTAAAAAAAAAGTTGCTTCATATCAGTGTATGTCCAATCAGGAGAACTCTGTTTGTGAGATAGCTCTAGTTCTTGCTTGCATATACTATGGAAATACGGTACCTAAAAAGTGAAGTTATGTTTTCAAGATTGTTTTGAAGCATGGGATTAAGCAGCAAGATTAATTCTGAATAGGATCAGTTCACAAGGTTAACATGAGCCAACTGGGGTTTTCTAAACCCAATGTTTTTATGCATAAGATGCAATTTCATGATTGTATATTTTCCCAGACCCTTTGCAATTAGATTTTTAACTCCTAATTGCACTATTTTCCATACAGTTTGCCACTGAGACTCTAAAATGTGTCATGAGAAAAGATTTGAGCTAAATATAGCATGTCCTCTTCATTTGGAAATGAAGGCACAGGAACATAAATGTGTAAATGACTCCTGCGATGCAGAGCAGGAGAGTTACTGAATGGCTGCTCTTCCTCCCTCCTCACTCCCTTTCTGAGCTGTCTTGCTGCCTCTTCGGCTTGTGCACTGTGACTCACACTGATGTCATTCCCTACGCTGGCAAAGCAAAATTCAGCAGATCCGTGACTCTTTCTATTTTGGGATTTACAGATTTGGGGTTTGGTAGCTTTGTATACATCTGAATACAGGAGTAGCAGTTTTACTGTTGTGTTACCCCCCTACGACTTCATATGTCCCAGAAGTGATGTCTTTCCCATCAGTAACACCTGAATGATAATATTTTATTGAAGTTTTTTCTCTTCCCCTGCCTACTCCTCATTAATGGTTTTCATTAGCGGTGATAAAGCTTTGTCAGTTAAGAACTGTCAATACAGAAGAGCAGTCCAAAGCCTGGAGGTTGCTATTCTGGAGGCTCCTGTGTAGTGTGAGAACTCCAACCCCTGCTGTGCTTCTCCCTGCAAGGATCATTTCTTTATTGAAATGGTGATGATCCCAACGGAACTGGAAATTTCTGTTTCAAATGCCTTTCTGTGGAGGCTCATCATACTACTCTGCTTTTTGAAAGTGAAATTGGATGTATTACTAGCTCTGTTGAAAGTGAGAATGCAAGTTGCTGAAGCCTAAAATTACTCACAGTGATGAAAAAGAATTTTTATTAAAGGAAAACAGTGCTGTTTCTTTTGTGGTGTGCAAGGTTTAATGACTGATGCATCAGCTATGAAAAACCTTCCATTTCCAGGTCTGCTGGAAAAACTGGCATCTTGCACTTGGCCTAGATGATCCTTGATCCCTTCCCAATGAACTGAACTATCCTATCCTGTCCTGTCCTGTCCTTATCACGTCCTGTCCCGTCCCGTCCTGTCCTGTCCCATCTCTCCTCTTAACTACAATAACTACAAGATATTTCAATCTAGTTTTTACAGTGAACTAATCACATTTTCAACTATCAGTGGGTTGCCATAATTGCAATTTATTTTCCCCAAAGTGGTAGCTCATACATCAGTGGAATGTAGCTCATACATGCATGCAAATTCTGTGTAACATTCCTGGAGGAGGAATGTCTCTTCTTTTTCCATCTTGGATTTTATTGATGTGCTGGGTGTCTGTCAAGCTCACTTTTGCTCAATGCCAAAAATTCCTTGAGCCCTTTGTGTAAGCCCAAACATAACAGGACCCCTCAGGGATGAGTTTACTCACAACACTACAACTCACTACTACTCACAACACACAATGAAATAGGTTGTGACTGACCTGAATGTTAATGGCAGCTGTAATAAAAGATAGGAATTTCCCACTTAATAAAGACCTTTTCAATAGCTTGGGGATGTAGATAATTTTGTATATATGCTTTATTAAAAATATTGCTGCCTTCTACTTTTTGATCACGTAATAGAAGTCATGAGATAGAAGTCAGAAGCTGCAACAAAAGGTAATATAACTAAGTAATTCTTGTATTTGAAGGTCATAACTTATGGAGGCACAAACAGTTTATAGTCTTTTTAATATTACTTCTTACACACTGGAAATGGGAAAATTTACTTAAGATAATGTGGCTAAAATTATCTAATGTATGTGGCATGCAAGAGGAAAGGAGTTAATTAACCAAAAGACTTCAACAGGGTCTACATATGGAATTTAAACTTTTCTAACCTCAGAATTTTGGATGCTGCTTAGTGTGTGCCTAATTAATTTTCATTCACTGAAGGTAAAATTCAATGTGGAAAAGTTTATTGCAGTAATCTTGTAATAAGAACATAACTACAGACAGAACTGATCAGTATTTAAGGAATACACTCTTAATTCCCTGTGTAGGTTGAAAGAATGAGGCTGGGTTGGAAAGTTAGAGTCAATAGCTCAGATAGCAAATGCTTTCTGATTGTTGCCTTCTTTTTGGTCTTAGATAGAATTTTGAAATTATGTTGTTTGTTGTAAATCAGATCAATGACAGGAAAATAATTTTAAATCGACCTTCTTACTGCTTCTCAGGCCTGGTATTGCTACTGCACCCTCATGGGGAAACTTGGTCTTGCAAAATTGTGGCCATTCTTGTCTCGGTTACATTTATACAGGTATACATTTACACACGTTTACTTGATTTATTCAAGTTGTAGGTGGCTATAATGGGAAATGAATTCTCCGTGTTTTACAAAGCAAAATGCCTGTGTGTGGTGAGATGTAGCAGTGTCAAAAGTCTCCTTGTTATCCAAAGTAAATGAAACAGATTTTCTTGTTAAGACCATAAAAGTCAGCATTAGAACCAACATGTTTACTGTGTAATTAAGAAGTTTCTCAACAAAAGTTTTGTTCTTGTTTAATGAAAGGAAATTCACAGTGGATTAATAGCATTAAAACTAAGGCTGTGGAAAACAGTTTTAATACCAAAATAATTGTTTAAATAGAGACTTAATTACAGTGATTAGTGTAGTTCTTGTTGAGTGATAATACATTCCAACTCAAAATTTTAACTGGGTTTTAAGTATTCCTGTGTAACTATGAACAGTAAGGGTTACTTTATTTGAAAACAATGTTTGGTGGTAAGAAAGTAAAAGACTAAATTGATTCATATGTATCTGCTGGTTTTGTTTCATATACGTTACCTTGAGAATGGGATGTCCAGTAGAGTTCACAGGGACGTTTCCCTGGCGGTCCAGAATTGAATGAAGAATTACTTTCACTTTGTTTCTGCTTATGACTACTGCTCGCTCAGTGTTTTCTGGATAACGTTGCAGTTTTTGTTTCTTCAGGGTAGGTTGTTCTCCAGAACAGGAGGCTTTTAGGTGCTTCTGAAAGGGTCAGGTGTTCCATATTGCATGGCAATTGATTAGGGTTTGAGCAACTCTTTCCTTCCATATGCTGCATATCTGTTCTTAATAAATATTGTGGCACCTTTGGTAAGACAGAGTGTTTATTCAGTCACAAGTGCCAGTGTGTTCCCAGTGGGATGGTTTGTTATGCTTCATCCTTGCCAGTTTTAAACACTTCTTAAATTCCTTGGCCAGTTGCTCCTGACCTCTATTTTCATTCTGTAATTGCATTTTTTAACAGAATGGGCCCCATGTGATAAACATTAACAATATGTTCACTAGAGAATTTAAATAACAATGTTTGGTAGGAAGACATTGCTGTTTTTCCATGCAATTCATTGGAATAATTCTGTGCATCAGAAAAAAAAGTCTTGGTCCTAAAAGTGATGTCTTGTGTGCATTGAGTTAAAGGTTGTGACCAGCAGGCTGCAATGATGGCCAGTTTTGGCAGAAATAAAAAATTTAACAGGATTTTTTTTTTTTTTTAAAGTGTGATTTATGTTCTGACTATTACATGCAAACAGCTAAGCTGTGATTCTGCCTAAATTGAAACTTGCAAGTATTCCCACTGGCTGAAATAAGGCTGCCCATGGTTAAGTGAAATGTAGACATTGGTGTTCCCAGAGCTGGAAGACAGTGGAAAATGCTCTCCTGCATTTGCTGTTTCATGCTGAAAAGGGGAGGATGATCTCAAAAATGTAACCAGAGCACTAACAGCTGCAGTATATTTAATTTTAGAATGAACATAACCGTCTTACTCAAGTAATACTGTATATTTAATTAAGTTGATTGTAACAATTTATGACACAAACTACAACCACTGGACACATCAGATTAAATGCTGCATTTTAGAATGGCACATTTGATAATTATTTGTAGTCCTTTGTTGTAAATATTAATGAAATTTCTGGTTATACGTATTTATATTTAATTCAGAAGTGTACATACTTAATCTTTTGTCTTTTACTTTATGTTGGCCATAAATTAAATATTTTGGACTTTGTATGTCAGGAAGTAAGCTTGTCCTCCTTCAGTGTCACACTGTTTAAAGAAAGAGAATTGGCTTATTGTATTTTGTTAAACTTCTAGACGAATTCAGAATTTAGGCATAAAATTGTGTACAGCAGTTTCAAAAGAAATCTTGGAAAAGCTTGGCTGAGTAAAGTTCAAATATGAAAAAAGTAGGAGATCTGAAAAGTTATCAATCTTGGCAATGCTTTTTGTAAGAACTGAGCAAAACATAATTAGTGATCTGGAAAATTACTGGCAATTAAAAATGGTCAGTGCTCCTCAAGCAGAGGGATGAAAGTTTATATTCAGCAATTGAGTCAAACGGAATGGGAACATGGCTTGGGTGGCTGCTCCTTTTCCTGCGTAGTGCCTGAAGGGAACAGATGAGGCAACGCGGCTCACAGCTTCACATGCAGCTTTAGGCTGGGTTTCCTTAGCCTTCCTTTCTTAGAAAGAATGTCTTAGCTAAAGGCAAGTCAGAAAATATACCCTGAGATCAGAGCTGCTTTATTCTGATAGATAATTTTAGTAGCAGGACCTAGATATGTCTTTCTCTTTCTCATGGATGTTATGGTTGTGAGAAGAAGAAACACTTAATACCATAAATAGTGATAAAAGCCCTTCTCAGAATCCCCAGTATACAGTTGTATTTTATTTAAATACACCCAGGAATTGTAATTGTGTATGCTTTTATGTAAACCTATTTTAATAAAAACTGTATTTGAGAATAATAACCCCAAAATTATTAACCTCGAAATAACCTCATTGTCATGTAAAACAAATGACAGTTTATGCCCTAATGTTATGTTTTCAGACTCTTTCACTGTGCAAAAAGTATTTCCAAAGCCTAATATATATAGTTGCTGATGTGCCCGAGGGGTTGCAATGCATAGTGACTTAGTGTATTAATGTATATAGTTCAAATTCCCTTTATTGTTAACTTGCCAAAAATGTAGCATTTCTAAATCATTAACAATGGACAGTCGATTTACATATTGGTGCAGGGTTGTTGGCTTGGGCCAGACCGTACAGCTGAGAAGCAGGTCTGGTCTCTGTGGCGTTGGTAATTGAGATGTTACAGAGTTTCACAGATAAGAGCTGTCTGGATCCACACAGTGGAACCTGAAACATTTTTTGTAAAGAGTAATTTTTACCTCTTTGATCATTGGAGCAATTAAATCCCTGATTTTAGTTACAGATAGTTAGCTGTGCCATTTTTGACATCTGTGTTATGTCCATTGTCTCAAGAGGCCCTTGTGTTTTAGCAAGCTTGTTTGACTGCATCCTTATAATGAAATATGTCTTTTTTTTTTTTTTTTTTTTTTTTTTTATATATATATATATATAAAGGCGGCTGGCTGAGCAGTAGGTCCTGATATAAGTGGTGTGGCCTATTCTCCCTTCCCCTGGGCCACCAAAAAGCCTGCCTTGCCTTGCCACACCATCTTATCCATGGCAGGAGGCTTCAGGATTTCATAGCCATACAGAAGAAAATAGTCTTGAGTTCCATCTACTCCTCTTTACGTAAGGCTGAGGACCTGCCAGAACAGGGGAGGTTTGATTCTTCATGTGCTGTTTGCATCCCAACCATCAGTCTTGGGAGGGTGTCCTTGCACAGGATGAGCCCTCTGCTCCAAGGTGGGTTGTGCTTCCTCAACCTGCTGTTCCTCCAGGCTGATTCAGGGCTATGTTTGTTCAAATCTCTGTGTTTATAAAGGTTTACTAAACACTTGAAATTTATTTACTATGTGGTAAGACACATTTTTCTTCTTGCCTGGCTTTCACTGCATAGATTAGGATTTTGCCAGGGGTATTGCAACACTTCATTATTTAAGTGGAGTGTTACTTTATAATGTATTCAAGCCGGTGCGAGACCTATTGTTTTAATGCTGTCAAATCCTGGTGCACAGTGATGGATGAATTCCTACCCAACAGGGGGAATCTTCCTATTTTTTGAAGCTTTATGTGCAATCTGGGAATTTAAATTCAAAAATAGGTCTGTCACGACCTTTGAAAAAACAGAGTAAATGGTTTCCTTCAAGGGACTCTCAGGTTTACTAGCTACTGCACTGTCATCTTCATTCCCTCCTCCTGGTGTTCTTAGTACAGCTTTTATGGTTTTATCTAGGCTGTTTGTTAGGTAGGAGTATTCTGCCATAGGTGTGTAAGAGATCTAGTCTTGCTAAGCCACCTTGGGCATAGTTCTGATCTGGAGATAATAAATGGTGTAGATTCTTTAATTACAGTAGAGTGTAGTTCAAACCACTGCTGTTGAGTGTTGTGGAAAGTAAGAGGCAGGGGCAGAAAAATAAATAGACAAAATAAATAGACATGAGAAATGAAAGCTGGTACATGAGATGCATTATTATCTCCTTCAGCTACGAACAGGTAGGACCAGAAATAAAATGGTATATCTAGTGTGAGCTACCTTGATGACATTTGAGGTGAGACAGAAGGAGCCCTGTCATTATATGAATGGTTCTAATTGATCTCTACTGACAGAGCAATATAGACATGCAAGACTGATTTTTATTTATGTTTAATACAGTCAGTCTCAAGCCCAGCCAGTCCAGTTTATTATACAAAAGTATAAAAATAAGTGATTTTTACCCCTAAAATGTTATATTCCAGGACCAGAAAAAGTCCTGGTGAGCAGACATCGTGGAACGGGAGGCAGGAGAAGGAAGGTGTGTGTATTGTAGTGTTGACAGATCTCATGGCTACACAAGAGTCACTCTCAAACCTCAGGAAGCACTTGGCATCTTGCAGGATAAGGCCTCTCCAGGTCATCACTCAAATAATATCCTCCTCATTGTGCCGGTGATAAATGTCTTTGGAGTGCAAAAGAAGCACTCAAGGAGCAGCTCCACTGCTGGTGGTAAGAAATGCAGGTGCTCAGCATCTTTGAATTATTAATTTAGAAAGAATGAAATGCAGAATACCTGTGGTTTTTGTTGAACTGTTTAATTTATGTAACCTGTGTGCATCCTTCCGCCTGTTTCCTGAAAATAAATATGCTGTATGCTGACTGTCCTGTTGGCTGTTGTAACACTGCAGAAGTGTAATCGTGTGAGCATGTGGAGGGAATATTCTCCATATAGATACACCCAGAAGCACTGCCTGGTGATAGCTAGGGCCTGAATATGAAGCTGTCTGTGTGAGAGCAAACTGTATCAAGTTTTGGAGGTTACATGCTTCTTGCCAGATCACAGGGGAATGAAGGCACCACAATGTGGATTGTCATGAGCTGGGATTTTCATGCCTTCCTGCTACTTGGACAGAAATTTTCAGTCCAACACATTAGAGCTTGTATTGCATGTAGAATTTAATTTTAAAAAGTATATTGAAACAAAATGTTTTTGTTTTGGCATATTTCCTCTGTATATTTTTTGAAATGTGAATATAGAACACAAAAGAGATTTCCCATAGAACTGATGGTGATAACTCTGCCATGTGTAGCAGTAGAGCTGGAGGGTTGTACACTCAGTTCTTATACTGACCCTGATGGATCCTGGAGACTGAGTGGAGGATATTGGTTTATTTTGGCTAGTGGCTGCACAGAGGTCTTGCAGGGACTCTGTCAGAGCTGCTGAAGCTGTGAATCATCTTGTGTAAGGTTAGATAGCAGTTTGGGTGTCTGCCTCTGATCAAATCATTATAGGGTCCCTGTGTAATCAAAGAGAAAGAACAGTTTTTTCTTGGATACGATTCACATGATCCTTTTTTTAGACATCTGAAGGTCACGTGAATTGTAGCCCAGGAGTGTCTGTCTCTAACCATTGTCTAGGAGTGGAAACCAGATTAATGAGATGGATTCATTTGACAAAACTGAGACATCCTGACCAGAGAATCTCACTATTGATATTTGCAAGGTTTCTGATCAGGCCCCAGATAGGTTGATTCAGTGGCTCTTTCTACTGCCAAACAATGGAAAAATGGGACAGGATTTTTGACTAGAACTTCTATGTATTCTAGAAATCCAAGTAACCTGATTAGTGGATTTTAGCTAAAATTATTTTAAGTACTGTATATATAACCAGCAAGGTAGAAAAGAATTTTTTTTTTTTTAAATACATGGCTTTTCATTCAAGAAAGAATGGACTCCTTTGTTACAGCTGGAATAGGATTTGTTTGTTAGAATCAGAATAAGGCCTTTTACTTCAGACTTCAGGGGCCTTTCGGTTCCAAAAACAGCTTTACAGATTTTACAGCTATCCAGACCAATAGTCTGTGGATAGATGCATCACAGACACCAGTCTGATGTGGGGAGGTACCATAGCTGATTCTCTTGCAAGACCTGCTTAGTAGAAGGGAAAAAAAGAAAAGTCAGAGCCTTTTTTTCATGGCTGAACTTTATTTCAGATCATTTCCAGGTATATTCTAAATTCCTAGGTTCCTAAAATGTCTAGAAAAGAAATGGAATGAACCAACCATTCCCTGTTCCAAACCTGCTGGGAGCTGTTTTGGTCAACATAGGCCCATCCCTCTGAGCTGCCGCTCCAGGTGGGCCAGGTTGGATCCTCCCTGCAGGGGTGAGCAGGAGTGCCATGGACAGCAACAGCATCAGTGACGTCTGGGGAACCTTTCCTCTCATCTCACTTCAGTCTGCACCCAAAGGTTTGTGACCGGTTACTGATGTTAAGAGGGCAGTGTTGGCTTCAGTGGAATTGGAGTAAATTTCACAGCCCTTTCAGTTTTCACGGTTGTATCTTCTTGAAGGAACAGAGGTTTCTTACAAGGTATTTTCATCCTTATATGGTGGAAATGTTTTGCATATTGTCCAGAAATATATGAAACTTTAGGCACTGAGTTTAGCGTCCTTCTAGGTGTCTGTAGGGTTGTTGCTGAGCACTGCTGAAGCATCTTCACTGCCTCCACTATCCTGAAGTACCAGTTGCTCACCAGGTAAGTCATGCTGGTACTTTGGGATCGTATTTTCTCAAATCTACAGAAGGCATCCTAGTTTCTTGGCATTCAAAATTAAATCTGCCTTGGTTGTCTTCATTTAAACTACATGGCAGGCTCCAGCCCACTGCTTAATTTACATTTCCATGTGATATTTAAAGAAGAAACACTTTTCCCTGGATGAAGTTTTCTGTTAGCATAGAGCTGAATTATTTTTAATTCATTACAGAAATATTTTTATTGACTTCATTGGGACAATTTAGTATCAGTGAAGCATGCAGTATTTGGCTTGTAAGCAGCAGAATTTTACATGCAATGCAACTTAAACAAAAATGCAGATGTGTAAATCTTTTTGTCCTTTTGAGCTCTGGACTATGCTAATTTAACTAGTATTTCATCTTGTATTGATTATAGTGCCTTTAGATTTTAATGAGCATTTGCATCCTTGGCATTTCAGCTTTGGGAAGCTAAGTGCATTTAATTATTGGCAATCAAATTAATTTAAGGGTTATTGGTTAATTTGCTTATCAAGATGTTTTTTGTTTTTAAGTCAGTCTTTCAACCATTTACAATTGTTCTCTGAGCTGGCATCCCTTGAACACAAGAAATCTCTGAAGGCCATCTGTATCTCTTCCTGACTTGAGCAGGACTGTTGTACAGTAACTAGATCCTTTTGCAGAGCTTCTGGCCCATCTCCTAAAAAAATGGCAAGGACTGGAACAGGGGAAATCAAAAAGAATGAGATTATAATTGGCACTTTATGAACACTTGTGAGGTTTGTGTAAACTCTGTAGCTGCAGCAGGCTGGGCATGGTCAGGTGGGAAAGGAGTAGAATAATATGTTTTGGATGAATAAATGTTACATAATTCCCTACAAAAAGAGCGTTGGAATCAGAAATGCTGCAGCACAGTGGATTGTTTATGCCTGAATTGTAGTGGTTGTACACAGTGAAGATTTTTTGGACTTGAGCTTGTATTTATCTTGTATGTTTGAACTTCCCAACCATGATGTTGAAAAAATAATAAAAATGCTAGGTTCAGAATAGCTTTTAAGTTCCAAATGACACTAAATTTGCCCTAGATTTGTCATAGATAAGTCAAACTAAACTATTGAAACCAGAGAGGCTTAAGGGGTTGACTTCAGGAATAAAATAATTGTGACAGCAGACATTTTCAAGTTAATACTAATTCTGACCAGTTATAAAAAACAAACAACTGTATTGAATGCAACTTAATTATGCAAATTATTAATATAATTGAAAACACATTAAGGGCCTAGTTGAGGGAAAGGTGTATGGGAAGTTATAATGTGCCAGTCTGTGGCTTTTAGTGGTTGAAATAATTAATTTTAGGGTTTGTGCCAGTCCTGTTTTGTTTTGAAGGTACTTACAAGGTCTGGGCTGTTCGTCAAGAGGAAGAGAAAAGGGCTTCTGTGACTGTGAAATATGTTCTACTGGAAATTATTTTGTCCCTTTGAGTGTCTGTGGGAATTCGCCTGCTCTTCTCCCCATTGGATTTGTCTTAGCTGCAGGAATGGGTGAAAGGAGTGCGTGGGACCTTCATCCATATCTGTCTTCAGAAAAGAGACTGTGTTGTGTGTCTGCCCAGTCAGTTGGAGGCCAGGGACTGGTGGGTTTTTTTCAGCTAGCAAAGGCTGGGAACGTGGCATTGAGCTCAGCTGCTGGAGGAGAGAAGCACCTTCAGTAGCCTCTGCCTAATGACCTAAATTAGGTTCTTTTGGCCTCAGAGGGAGTTGTGTTTACTCAGCCAGAACAGGGGCCATACAGCTGGGACTTGGTGTCAGTAAAAGCAGGAAAACTGTCGCTTCTAAGATTGACCCTAGGCCCACCAGTGTAGGTGCAGGTGATGGGAATGGAGAACACAGGAATCTTTTCAGACAAGTTCTGCAAGCTTAAGCTGGCAGAGTATAATAGTAAGCAGCCTCTTTATGAAGAACCTTTTTGGTGGTGATGTTCAAAGGTACTTTTCTTGCAGCCCACCTATGTGACTCATAGGATGCTGTTTTAGCCTGTTCTGACTCTTTTAAAGGACCTAATAAAAACTTCTCTAAAAACCCTTGTGTATTTAGACTGGTCATTTCAGTAGTAGTGCTCTTATTTGTTTGATACAATGAATATATGAAGTAAAGGCAAACATTGAAGAAGGCCAGGAAAGGGGCTTGTTGGTGACAAAGCCAGCAGAGGTTTCCTCAGAGTAAAGTTCTGGGCAGCATTCACGTGTGAACGTTTGGTTTTTTGTGCTGCTTCCCTCTTGTTGTTTAGACTCAGAAGGTCTTGTATCCTGGGACGGGACACACACTGATTCTGGCTTGCCATCGCAAAACTCTTGAAGCAGCAGTAAACTTGTGGTTTCTGCACCTGTCTTCATGGATTAGTGCCCAGAACCTGTAATTAATGTGAGTCTTTGTGTGTCTAATTTGCCTTGAAAAATTAGACTTTCACCCCAGAATGCACTGGGTGCAACATTCAGAACAGCCCGTGCAGGCTGCAGCCCTTGACAGGGTGGGATCAACACACAGGGCAAGCTGGTGGCACCGACTCCACGCTGTCACGTGGAACAACAGCAGTGACTGCCTGGGCGGCTCCTTGGCCCTCTTTTGCCTGTGTATCCTGCACTGGTTGCGTGTCCATTAGGAAATCCCAGGTACTTGTGTTTGCTCTGTGGCAGGTCCCTATCTCCAGCCATCCCATGTGGCCTTGTGGTGACAGCACTAGGCAGAAACAATGCAAGGAGTTTGTTTTGGCAGTTGTCCTAAAAATCCTTCCTAGAAAGAATGTGAAATTGCTTGTGAAGGAGACAGATGGGATTTGCAGGCTGCTGGGCACAGGTAGTGAGTGCGTGGGCTCTCCCTGAGTGCGGCCGCCAGGTCCCGGCCACGGCCTGGAGCTGAGGCAGCTCCCAGAAGCTGGCTGGTACTCCACGGGAATCATCCATTTGCTGTTTCCTGGGAGGCATCTTTTAAACTGGTACGTCCTAAAAGGCTTCTGAAGAGCACATGCATAGCAGTGTCACTCTCAATATTGCAGTGATCAGCTTTGTTGGCCTCTTCTTGCAGGTGGCTTTGTTCACATGACAGGCGGTGAATGTGGGTATGGACAAGGAAGGATTAAGAGCTATAGAAGATGTTGAAGAGTTAGAGCCTGACTTGCAGTGGGTTGTTGTCATTGATTATACTGTATAATTGCTATGAATTTATGAATACTGTAAGTTTACTTACCAAATTAAGAAATAATAGGAAGTATGATGTGCACAAACCAAAATAAGTTGTCAGGAGAGATGATTGAAAAATACCATGTTAGAAAATACCAAGTTTCAATCTTGTACTTAAGTTTTAAATACGAGATTTTCTAAAAAAGAGCTAAGCAGCATTAGCTATGGAATATTTGACCAGCAACTATGTGTAGTTGACGCTAAATGCCAGCTGAACTCTGTTGATTCTGATTTTATGCTTTCTGGGAAGAGTTTAATTGGGAGCCTGCCAGCCTCTGAAGAGAGAGATGGTAAGATTTGTTTTCCAGAACCAATTTCTGAAAATATTGGTTAAGAAAATATGTGGTAAGTTGTATGTACTCACCATAATGTTGTAAGAAGGGGGCTCTGTTTTAACAGGGTTTTTGCAGTCTTTTTAGGAGACTTAAAGGTCACCATGGCCTCAAGGTAATGAGGTTTGCTCTTGGTTTCTTTTCAGCTGGGATTTCACCATGTGAGTTAATTGTATTTGGTGAGGATGAAATAGTGCACACAAGTACCAACTACCTTGAACTTATTACAGTCATGTTTTATTTTAACCAGGGATCATTTCAATGCTTCAGTAACTCCGGTTGCCAAACCCATAAGTCCTTGCCCAAAGTGCATCTTGAGACTATGTTTATGAAATTACTGAAGTGAAACTACTTCAAAACAGTATACCAGCGGATTTTCCCTTTTTTCCCCAACATATTTTTTCTTTGTCTCTGTGCTATGAAGTAGACTACAAAAGTGATATGAATTTGGGTTTTCTTGTATCACCTGGAGCTGCAAAGTAGAGCTTATGTAACAGAGAGGCAGAATAATTGAAGGAGCAGTACAACTGCTGAAATACACAGTCCTTGATGTCGTTTGTGATAAATGTAGCTAATTATTTTGCTTTTAGTGGTGAAATTAATATAATCTGTCTACAGTGTTGATCTAGACAAATGCAGTTATAATGTTTTGTTCAACTCAAAGCTTACCATTAGCAGATTTCTTCTGCATATTGTTGAGGAGGAAAACAGCTTCCCTGGTCTGAGAGGTAATGGATTCATACAGCAAGTCTGGGTTGGTCACTGATCCTGCTCAAGCAGGAGGTAGATATGTGGGCATCTGAATGACCTTTTATTTTTCCTGATCTATTCACACAAATAATATTTTAGATTGCAGAGATGGTATTGTCACTGTTGACGTTAAAAAGTTGGCTGAGTGTTAGGGTTGTTGGCATGCACCTAATGCCATTCTGGTTTAAATTTTCTAATCCAGGGCGACGCACACAGGTCCAGGCCCCATAGCAGTGACAGAAATGTGCTGTGGGTTGGCAGATCCCTCTTTGGAGGAGGGCTCTGGCAGTGCTTGGCAGCAGACTGGGTGCTGTGCTCTCCTCCGCGGCTCCCGCGTTGTCATGGGGATGTGTTTTCAGCTGGTGAGCTGAAGCAGAAGGGAGCTGCACTTCAACCAGTGAATCAGATCTTACAAATGCTGCAACAATATCACATAAAGGTTTGGAGGCTTCATAATTTTAGGCAGCTCTTAAGAATATTTTTTTTTGTTTTAATCAGGAATGTGGTCTTAATATGAGACCTCAGGATCACATTTTCCTTCTGGAGGAGGTTGATTACTTGGAAAATATTGCCTCCTCTAGCACACATATTTCCAGTTTTGCAGTGCTGATCAATCTTACTTCAACATGCTTTTGTTTTCATGATCATGAAAACAATTTTTGTTTTCATGTGTTCAAGATGGAAGGTCTTCTTCCTCTCCCTGCTGCTCGTTCCAGCTCAGAAGTTGAAGCTCATCAACCATGTAGGGACAAAAGAAGACTTAACTCTAAATGGGTTCAAAGAGTACCAGCATCAATCCATCAAAAAGGAAATCTCAGATCCATGAAACCATTGCAGAAGCTGGCCCCCAGATCTGGGCTAATTTCCTTTCTTCAATCCCACTGAAATAATTTATTTGGTGTTACCGGAATATTCAGTCAAACTGAAAATAAATCTCAGTGCTGTTTTGTTGGAACAGAAATCTTGCTTTCATTTTTTTCTATTAGAAAGAGAAACAGGTTTCAAATTTTCCAAAAATAAGGCAAGAATAGTTTTTCTTGCATGTTGTATGTGTATCATAATATCCACTTTAATTACAAATTAAATTGAGAAGACGAGTGTTTAAAAATGAAACAATATAATTTTTACTTTGAATAACTTAAGCCTTTTTGATGTCTTTGGAAAGCATCAGCAAATCCAGTTATGAAATAACTCTTGATTACTGTCTGTCAAGTCATCTTTTCCTTTCAGAGAAACAATCTTAACTTGATTTCACTTTTGTTCTTGTGACCACTAAGCTGATTTCATCTTGCTAACAATATGCCATGTTATTACTGTACCATAAACCAAATTCCTAAAATCTTGATATTCAGATAGTAGTGATATTCAGCTTCCCAGGATTGTCAGATTTTTTTTTTTTAATTTTAGAGATTTATCTTTGCAACAATATAATTGTTGAAACCATCTAAGAGCTAGTCCTGAAAAATGCAGTCAGTTAATTTAGCTCTCCATGCCAAGGAAATGTTAGAACAACAACACACAAGTAATTGCCATAACCTAATCTCTTCCATTATCTGAGGCAGAAAAAATACTTCTTGCTAATCTCTGTACTAATCTCCTGAATATGGTATGAAGAATTTTAACAAAGTATCAATAGCTTGAACTCAGGTTTAACAAAACCATTAACACTAGGACTGAAAATGCCATGTATTACATCTCAGCTCTGTAGCTGCATTTCATATCCCCCCAGGTGGATGAAGAGTGAGGGGTGTTAAGAATGCTGTGGAGATTCATAGTTTGCCCCAAACTCCATGAGAGGTGTGGAGCAGAACCCTGGAGTCACCTGTGCTAGACCTTCCCCATCGTTCTGGTTCTGAAGCCACGATTAAGTTTTATTTTAAAACAAGTTTCTTTTCAAAACAAGCACAGCTGGAATAGTTCTTTATGACCCTTTTCTGTGTTTGTAAAATTTGTATTTCTGGCTGTTCAAATGTTACAGGAAAACAGCCAAAATTCTTTTAACTTGTTTTCTGGCTGTATCTTTGTGCCGCTTAGGAACTCTTATGTTTTTTTGTCACTGCAGAAACCATTAAATACTGAGTTCAGTTTACCGTCCTTCTGAAGTAGATACAGGTTTCATGGAGTGGGATTAGGAATCTGAAGACCAGCTATAAAAACTGAAGGCCATATTTGATCTGTCTCTTTTTTTCTGGAAACGGATCTGTTCTGGCCCAAACCATCCAATAGTGGATGCATTGATTGTTCTCAGTGCTTTCTTTTGTGGAGCTTTTTGGTTCCTTGACAAAGTCAATTTTGCTTGTGTGATACATGTAGACAGCTCTGGGACTCTGAGATGGACTGATTAGAAATACATCGTGTAAGTACAGTAGTTTATATGAAGAGAAGGTTTATGAAGAGAAGTCACTACTGTATCAACGAAAGGGCCAGAATGCAGGAGGTAACTTTGTATGTGGTTGACTGTAGAGTAGGGGAACCATCATTAATTGACAAATTTGCTGGACTGTTGACAAGAGTCTTGAATACTGGTGACAGTGTCATCATGTGAGATGGAGATGTAAATAGCTTGGAGAAATGTAAAATGCATTTTCTTCTCATTCCACGACAACAATAATTCCATTGATTTCCATAAGGATAACTTTGCATAAAGCTGAAGTGAAATAATGACTTTCTCTTTTGCTTCCTATAATTGCTCATGTTTAACCAAAACTTGGATATTTGCAAAGTGGTGATTCAATGCAGGGAGGAAGTGCAGTAGAGATAGTGCTGATATTTGTAGAAAACTGCTTTGAAATCTGCTTTTTTTTATGTTGATAGAAAGATAGATACTTTTTTACTCCTTTCTCAGTTAACTAAACAGTGATGGAAGGAAGTGAGAGAACTGTTCTTTACTACAAATTTCCCCCCTTTTCTTTCTTGTCTTGTTTTCTGGCCAATTGAAACAAGGTTTTATCAGTGCATGGTACCAGTTGGAAACTTCTGAAGCTTTTTATGTCTTGCAAATGTCCTCCCACATCTCTTTCTTCCCCCGCAAGCATAGAGGGGAATGAGAAAAAACTGAGCAACAGATTTAGGTAGAAGATGGTTTAACAACCTTTTTCTGAATAAAAGCAACATTTCTTTCACAGCAAATTGCTTTAGTATCATTTTTTGGTAATATTATTAAAACTATAAAATAATGTGCTCCTCATTTTAGCTAGAAGAACCCCACCAGCAGACTGGTTAACAGATCAAGGCAGTCAGCTGATGAGCCACATATGGCAGAAACTGCTGCATATGAATTGTTAATGATCTTCACTGAGGAAAATAACCTTCTTCCCGTTGGTATGGAGCCCAACTGGAGTGTGGAAAAATCCATTAAATGTATGAAGATTACAGTGAGTCAGACTTCATATCCTCTCTCAATAGGCTGTTGTGTGAAACAGTGATTTAGAAATATTTATGCTTTCTGTAATATTCCTTGGTATCATTTGACCCTGATACACCACTAGTTGTAATATCATACCAAAGGCTGGATGCTCATCTGTGTGAGGTAGAGCCCGAAATCGGAGTTGTCTCAAGAAAAGTCTTTGCATGGCAGCATTTCACTTGCTGTTGCCACTGCTGACCAAAGGGGTTTATTCTCTCTTGGCCAAACCCTGTTCCACCTGCTGGCAGGATACAGAAGGATTTGTGCATCCACTAGGGGTAGGTCAGGGAGAGCAACCTGGAAGTTCTGTCTTGCAGGCAAGGAAATTATGGTGATTTAACAATGCTGTTGTGTTTTAAGTGAGATTCTCTGGGGAGAGAATTAGAGCTGCTTTCAGAGTTGTGATGTGGAGCACCCCCCTCCTCTGTTGGTAACATCTCTGGCTGTGCAGGGAAATGTGGATATGACTAGTAAATCTTGTGGGTCCCTACACAGCTTGCAGAAACAGGGTCTTGAATCTTTTGCCTTGAGGAAGCTTTGCTGCTGTGATCTCTTGCCTGGGTGTTTACCCTGGTCCTTTACTGTAGAAGTAAAGGGGAAAGTTAACAGTGAGGAGTCTTCTCTCTGTCTTTCTCTGGCTTTTGAGACTCTTTCCACATGTGTCATTGAACATGTGCATGTTGCTTATACTGGTGGGAAGCTGTGGGTGAGGAAAACTTCCCTATGCACTGAGAAAAAATGGATTTTACTATGGAATTACTGTTGCTAACTTTCTACTGTTATTAACTTTCTAAATTTCATGTCTGATACTATTGCCATTATAGTAAAGGAATTGCAGTATGCTTGGTTGTAGACCTAAAAGCAAGGGTTGTCTTCATTTAAGAGTAAAATGTGGTGTACACGAGCAGCTTGCTCCTTTGCTGTCAGTACCAGTGACTTCACTGTGCCTGAGATAAAGTCAGGAGTTCCTTTTAGGAACCTGTGGAGCTGGGTGTGTGGGACCCCAGACAGGCAGACAGCAGGATGGGCAGCTGGCAAAAACGCCTAGCCCAGATCATCTCTGTCTCATGTCACCGGTTCACTAATCTGTTATACTTGCCAAAATATTTCAAGTACTGTAAATCTTCTCTGTGAAATTAAATGACAATGATAAAAGTTTTCCAGAGAGATTTAAATTCATCATTTTTGAAGACTGCTTTGGTTAAATCTGCCCTTCTGTAATTTTTGGTTGCGTTTGCAGCAGAACTGGTTTTGGACGAGGGAGGAAAGACTGGCATAAAGGGGCCGCAAGTGCCAGTTTTCATTTCAACTCATCATCATCAGGTACTACAGATTTGTTTGAAGAGAAAAACATCACTGCAAGTTTATCAGTTAAGAAACTGAGAAAAAACCTGCAGTGCATGAAAACAGAAGATATTATTTCTAGAGCTGTAATATCAGCCCCATTTAGTGCATTTCTGGAGCCCTTTCTTACATAACATCACCGGGTAAATTCAGCTCTGCAGAATTTGCCCTTCAGTAAATATTTTTAGATCTATTTATAGTTTGTTAATATGACAGGGTAAAATTGTTACAACAGAAATGTTTTCTTTCTGCAGCTTGAAGTATTGTCTGTTTATTTTGGGCAGCAAAGGAATATTTTGCTTTGACTTTTGCATCTCTTAGGATGGCAGTGCTAATGTGGTGTTAGCAATAGAGCTAATGGTGCTGTGTAAACCAGGGAGATTGAAGCTTTGATGGAGGTTTCAGCCCTGGCAGTCAAATTAAACGATAGTTTTATTTTTATCACTGAGGAGCAATAAACATGTCCCTACGACATGACTGTGAAGTTAATTTTCAGAGGAGATCTGCACTCCCATTAAAACACGGTTTTCTGGCAGTAATTGTTTTCCCTGCATGGCTTCTTTTTAGAAGGCCTACAGGCTATTTATGATAAAACTGTCAAAATTTTGTTTCCTCCTGCTTTACAGATTGCTCTTGGCCAGGATGTATTTTAAGTCCTGCCTGTGGGTGTTACGTAGCTGTGCAGCCTCAGGTGAAAATCGGGGGAGGACCCGTGACTCAGAGGTGATGAGCAGGATTCATCGGCCTTCACTCAGATGCCCAGCTTAGAGGTGCCTGGGTCAGAACTGGTCCTTCTGGCTCTATATATAACCACGGGAGGGAAGGAGGCTTCTGCCAAGGCTGACTCACCTGGGGCTGCCAGGGGAGGGCAGCTCCACTGGGCATGGCCAGGGTAGCCGAGGTGACCTTGCAGACACACCGGGACTCGCTACATGTGCACCGGGGATTGCACAAACAAATTATCAGCTGCACCATGTCCCAGGACTCCCTTGGGACTGGTGTCCAAGATTCACACTTTGCCCACCTGTTTGCAGCTCAAGCCTGCCTTGATCTTTTATCCCTGTTTCCTAGCTTGGATTTGAGAAGGTTGGGAAAGGAAACAGGCAAGCATGTATCTGCTTGGATTATGTGCCCCTTTTAGACTGTATTAGGGTTATAAAAATCTAACTTTTGATCTTCTGCCTTCAGAAGTGAGGGAGCACGTATTTTATCCTTGACGCTTTCACATGTTACAGAGCATAGAGATAGAACTAACTAGTGAAAGCATCGGATGTTTGAAATTTATATCTCTGGTTTTATTTTTGTTTTATAGTAACACAGGTATGTACAATTAAGCTTCCAAGTGTTTAATCTCCATAACGGATTGATTTGACAATTTGGCAAACTATTGTCATATTGGAAATTGTTTGCTGTTATCTTTGTATCCATCATCAAAACATCAGTGGTTCTCCATGATACTTTTAAATATTTTTGTTTTTAATATGTATCTGAGATGACTACAGTGTATCATGCACCTCCATTGCCTGCATAATTCTACAAATGAGGGGCTTTTGGTGTCAGGTGCAAATTTGGCTAGGTCAGATAAAATAAAAATCTGTTGCTCACAACTATTTTTAAAAAAATATTTATTCTTTTTGACTACAGTATTGAAATGGATTTTATAGAGTTTTTGTCTCCAAGGCTTTAATAGAAGTCACTAGTTGTAACACTAAATCCTTGATTCTGCAAAGAATGTTTACTGCAGAGGAGTTACTCTAACAGGACGGTGCAAATGGTTTGCTTAGCTTTGTTTTTTTTCTCCACTTGGGGTTCAATTTTTGCAGTGTATTAGAAATATCCCAAAGAAGTTGTTTGTAATGTTTATTACATATTTTCTCCAGATTAGGGATTTTTGTAAATTATTGCTTTAGTCATTAACACAAAATTTGAGATTAAAGACTGTGTAAAACTTCTGCAGCTGGTAAAACTGTGCACTAAATTGCATATTAGATATTTTAGAAATCTGAATACTGTTGTTCACCTTGGTCTCTTTAAGAACACTTTTGACACTGATGTCACCCTAAGTGTGCACAGGCCTCCTGGAAAGTTTCAGCCCTGAAACTGAGATCTGGAGTGTTGTGAAGTTCTGCATTGCCGTGTGGCAGATCTGTTAGCTCAAGGCCAGTTGTAGGAAGCCACCAAACTCATGTTTTATGTAAATAACATTAATTAACAAAGATGTGTGGTTCTTTCTTGGAATAGTGGTGTGAATGAAATTTTCTTCGCTTACAAAGAGCGTGTCAGGTTGTTACTCTGAAGAGAGCTTTTCCACTGTGGCACTTTGGTGTGGAGAGGAGAGACAAAAATCTTGCCCTGCGATCCAAATAAAACTCAGAGCAGCCCTGACATTGTGTTTTAGAGCAGTACAATACAATTTATAGGCCGTGTTTTTCACTAGGTGCTTGTCTGTGCAGAGAGAAATGCTGTGATGCACACTGGCACAGTTCCCTGGTGATGTGTATCTTGGGCTGAAACGCAGAGAGGATTTTGATTTAGGCTTTGCTCTTGAGGCTAATTATTTTCTCTCTTCTGGCTGTTCTCTGTATTCCACTGTTCCCCTCCAGGCTCTTCACTCCTGCCTACTTTTGTGGCACACTGGCTCTGTGCCAGGGTGCATCCAGATCCAGGACATCCCTATTTCTGCTGGACTGTGCTGCATACACACACATCAGAGCTCCCAAAGGCCGGGGAAATCTCACTGGTCCCACTGGAGCTGGTGGGGCAGGGCTGGCACCCAGGCTGTTGGTCTCAGTGAGTCCTGGCTGTGCGAGGTCAGGGTTGCCCTCCATGCAAGATGCCTCTACTGGCACGTGTTCAATTAACAGCTGTGCTTCATTAAAAAGTTGACTGATTCTTTAACTTGCTGAAGGATGTATGAGGTATCCCACTGTTAATTGTTACACTGACTTCTTAAAGTACAGGAAACACAGTAGTTGGTTATAATGCTGCTCATGCATGTTCTTTGCATCCTATTTTAATAGTTATGTCTGTTGAAAATAAACATCTATTTGAATGACTCATTTTCTTCAGGCTACATATAGTGATATATTGAATGGCTTTTTGTTAAAATGTAATTACTGGTGGTGGAGGAGAAAAGAGTCAGCCATGTCAGAGCCATGGCTAAATAATACCTTAAAATGTACTTTAGATGTATAATCTTCTGGCATTGTCATCTCAAGTCTGTACTAATTAACCATCACAGTATCTTAGAGGGTTAAGTTTGTACTTAAGATGGTTCTGTAAAATTGCTTTAGTTCCCAGCTTTGCCAGTAACAACATCTAGGAGTGTTAAATGGGAACTACGGGTGAATCTTGGTGAAGTCCATGAAGTGTCTTTGGGATGCTTTTGGGTTTGTGTGGGCTTCTTTCACTCTCTAATTATTATTCTTTGCAAGTAAAATTAAAAGAGATCTGTAATTAAAATGTTCTGGTTTTGAGCTTTTGTCATCTTGAGTTGGTGGGCAGCACTGTTGTATCTGCTTAGGTGACAGAAGTATGGCTTGTGAAACCAGGGTAACTAAGGAGGCTGTCAGGGAGAGAGCTGGGAGAAGTAATTTGCTGCGCTAGAAAAAGAGAGTGATTTCTATATTCTGTGCAGAAACAACGTAATGGATCTAAATTTGGGTTCTGTTTTTCCTGTTTTGGAGACTAAAACCCTTTCCTCTCTGTTCCTACTGTTCTTTCTGGACTCTCAGGGCAAATTCTACAGCCGAACGCGTTGGCTGTCTCGTTTCTGTGTTTATTTGCTGTGGAAATTAAGTGGAGCGAGGGAGTGCTCGTTGTTTTCCTCGGTGCCATTTCATCCTGGCGAGATTAAGCGGGGGAGCTTCGGCTGGGCAGAGATTTCTGTTGGCGGGGCCCTGGATTGCCGGTTATTCCATGACCCACATACGTCGGGCCCCTGTTGGGACACGTGATTCTGCAGCTCTTCGGTGGAAACCGATTGTGCACAAAGCCCCCTTTGAGATGTGAATAGATGAAAGGAGATGAAACAGCTGGTTTGGTTTTATCCTGTTCAGGTCAGATTTTTTTTTTTTTTGTAGTCATCGTGCAGCATTAATAGTAATAAAACCAGCTGTTGTATACCAGAAAACTTGCCATAAAAGGGGACATAATTACGGAGGGGCCCAGTGCTGTCATTTAACCTTTATCACTTCAAAGCAGAGATCTTAAGTTTTAAGAAATGATGAATGGCTATGACATTACCATTAAAGTATTTGCATTGATTGCATTTGTACTTGAAAGGGGAGGCAGATATCATCCTCAATCCTGGAGTGTCATACAGACATACTTGAATGCATACATAAAAAACCACCTCATGTCACAGGGATAAATGATTGACAACTAACTTCTAGCTCTTGAGATTTTAGTAGGAAAAGAAGAAGCCTAGAACAGTCAAGAATCAGAAAAAACAGGAAAAAGTGTGAAGTCCATAGTGGAGAGAGAGAAACAGATACCTGGTGGGTGGAAGGGAGAGGGTGTAGGCTGTGGAATAAAATAAAAACTCCAAGCCAGTGCATTGACCAGACCCTGCTGCAGCTCTCCAGTTTGCACCCTTTGGCAACTTGTAACAAAACCATGAAGGGTCACTGGTACCAATTGTGCCAGGGTCATTTTTTAATTGGAAAGCATGATAAATTCAGCAGTTGAGTACAGCACTTACACTGCACACAGGAATCTGGATTCAGGTGAGCCAATTAGTGAAGACTGATGCAAATCAAGATTTGATTGTAGGTATGTTTTAAACCAATATTAGCTATATTTAGCCTAATCCTCTCCCTAGTTATATCTGTTTCTCTTCTCTTCTGGGATATGAATAGATGTCCTGCAGCAGGGTATTTAGGATAAGGCCTTCAAGTGAAGCCTTAGATTTTTGTTTTAAGAGTTACAAAAAGCATACTACTGACTGTGTATGAGATTCATCACCATCTGATTCCTTCAAATATGTCTACCAGTTCTTTGACTTCAGTCTTATTTGGAAATTCAGTAAGTATCTAAGAATTAAGGAAGAGATTAATCATACCTGGCCTTGTTTACAAATGCACATTGAGATTACCTATAAAGTTTTCTAAGCTGGTTGCGTACCTGTATACATCTCCCAGTTAAACTCCTAGTTAAGGAATTAACTTCATTGGATTTTGACTTCCCCCCACCACTTTTTTTTTAATTTAAGGAACTGAATATGAGTTGTAATGTCTTATTACTTTCTAACTTCTAGAAATATGTAGTAATTTAATTTTTTGTTAGCAAGCATAGAGACAAAGCTCTACTCCTAGGCTGGACAAGAAATCACAAGGGCAGCCAGAAATGTGAAGTGATTTTGAGATCCAGCTCTGCTTTCATGTTATTTTAGGGGCATTTTGAACTCTGGTTCATATTGTCTGTAATCCCCACCTGGCTTGTGCCAGGTGGTGGCAGAGCTCCTCTAAGAAAGGTGTTGAGCTGCTGTTCCTATCTGATGTTAGTCAGGTGGAACTGAAAACAATATGATGATTAAAAAAGGGATTTAATCTGTTATCATCTAAAGAACTTCAGAGAAGACTTTAAACTTGATGTGCTTGGCCTTGCCAGAGTTTGGTTTGTGTTTTAGATCACAGGGTAGAGCAGCTATTGCAAGAGGTTTTAAGAGCTTTTTAATAGGAAACAAACAGAGACATAAAACCGATTTCTTTTATTATTTTTCTGTAATGCATGTGATGATTGCTGTCAAACACAAACGGAACATTATTATTTGTAACATATCTGTTACCTGGCTCGCGTGTTAGCTGAGTCGATGTTTCCTGGCTATCATGATTATTCTGTGATCAGTCCTGCAGCAGCACTGATGCAACCCCCAGGGCTCCTTCCCCAGCAGCTCTGGGCTCTGTGGCTCGGAGGGGGGGACCTGCTGGGCTGAGGCAGGGAGGGAAGTGCACAGGAACAAGGGGCCTTTTCTGCCAAAGTGTGGGAAATACCATCCCCATACTGATGAAGCAAACTTGAGACTGTTAATCATCTGGAAATTATGCAAAGCAAGATATTAGCTCAAGGTATGGCTGTTTTATAGGTAGCTTCAGTGCCAGCTGCTGCTTCAGGTCGTTGGTTTCCTACATCTGCTAATAGACATCTCAAGTTATAACTTGTGAAACTTCCTTACTTTTAGGTGGGTAATATGAGCCATGTAGCTACAAAATGGTCACAGGGGTGTGTGTGGGAAGGTGTACGTATGTTTATGGATATAAAGTAAATATTTATGCTAGCAACACCAACTCAGTTTCAAGTAGAACAGAGAAAGCTCACTGGCGTCTTGTATTGACTGTGAAACTGTTGTGGAAAGATTTTCATTTTTTGCATATGACCTATTAGCCCTAAATGCAAACTGGCCAACTTATGACATATCCAGAGAGAGAAGAGGGAAGGGCAAGCACAGATAGGTTTCTTGGACTCCAGGAGTGAAGAAACAGGATCTTTCACCAGCTGGGGCAGGGCTGTGTTGAAAAATTGGATGCAAAGAGTCCCAACAATGGTTAGGAGTAGAAGCCTAGATGTTAACCTACATTGATTGTTCAATTTGCTACTCTGAAAATTTAAGTCATGTTTTCTATCTTTTTTTCCGGAGGCTTTTCCCCATTTACTTGTTTTAATCTCCCTCTTTGATTAATCCTTGCTGAGTATAAATTGCGTTTCAATATCAGAAGAATGAAAAAATAAACTTAATTGTACCTGAATGTTTTTTTTAAAAATCATATTACTTCTTCCTCCTGCACAACCATTAATGTGTATTCTTTTTGGTGAGTGAATGTTTTATTCACTCCATAGTGCTAAAGAGCTGGTATAGCCTCTAGAGGGATTTAAACAAAGTGATTTAAATACTTTTTTCTTTTTTTAAGAAGATAGTCTTCAAAGAAAACAACAGCAGTGACATAGAGTAAGATTAAAAACCCATGAGGCTATTGTCAACTTTAATATTCAAAATTCAGAATATTTAATGTTTTCTACTCCATGAGAATTTTTCTCTGCTATATAGCTTTCTGCAAATTTTTTCAGGGTGTCCTGGTTTCAGCTCAGATAGAGTTAATTTTCTTCCTAGTAGCTGGTACAGTGCTGTGTTCGGGATTTAGGATGAGAATAATGTTGATAATACAGTGATGTTTTAGTTGTTGCTGAGCGGTGTTTACACTGTGCTTAGGCCTTCTCTGCCTCTCACCCCACCCCACCAGTGAGGAGCCAAGGAATGCTCGAGAGGCTGGGAGGGCACTGAGCTGATCCCAACTGACTGAGGGGTATCCCACCACTTGGGGTCATGCTCAGTGTAAAAACTATGGAAAAAATCAGCCAAGGGCTCAGCCAATGGTGGGCAATTGCATTGTGCATCTCCTGTTTTGTATTTTTGGTTATGTTGTTATTATTACTACTACTACTACTTCAGTTCCTGTCCTATTAAACTGTCTGTATCTCAACCCACACATTTTACTTTTTTTTTTCCCAGTCCTTTCCCCTGTCCCACTGGAAGGGGAAGCGAGTGAGAAGCTGGGTGATGTTGAGGTACCTGCCTGCTAAAACCACAGCAGTCTATCCAAAACACCAAACGTGTAAAGTGCAATAGAAGAGTGATCTGTGAGGACACATTGATCATGCTGTGGGGTCAGTGGACTGTATCCATTCTCAGTAATAAAAATCCTTCAAAATTTGCATATTTTTACTCATGTCAGACTTCACTTTCTTCACTTTCTTTGTTTTATGGGATCATCAGCAAGGCGCACAAGCAGTACTTGATCATCTGGTCATTTATTCTGTTACATATCTGAATCTTTGTATGTTTGCAGCTGAGTGATTTGAAGCCTGGTTTGGTGGAGAAGGCAATGTAGCTTTCAAGAGGTCAGGCTGCAAAAAACTAGAAAACTGTTTATTAGCTTCTTGGGAGAATGCACACAATGGGCATCTGCTCTAATGAAAGCGAAGCTACGTGAGTGCTACTAAAGGAAGTAATAGTAGTATTTTGTGTGTCATTAGATCTTACCACGTTTGCTGGACACTGCTACATTAAACAGAAGGATTGTCCCTTATGGTTCACTGTTTTTCTGCTGTCTGTTCCTTCTTCTAATTAATGGTGGAAGGTTGGATGGATAACACCAGTAAAGACTCTTTTTTAAGCATCAACCAGGTTCTTGGTTTTCTTGGATCCCTAGCATAGAGAAAAGACTGATCCCCACCTTGGCAACAATTACCTATATCCCTTTGTGGCTTAATTACAAAAGGGAAGCAGGAAGACTCATGTGTTTGGGTACCAAGTGTGTGCTGCACATTCCTACTGACGTCTCTGTTGTCTGGGGTGATCACGTTACCCTGACAACCAAGAACATCCCTGTTTTCGGGGTTGGTCCCTGAATCTCTTTGTATTTTGCAAACATCACTTTTTTTTTTCTTTCACACTATGCAAGTTGGACATCTACAAACTGTCCCAGCAGAACAACAAAGAGATCTCCTTCTAGGAAGATGGATGACAGACTGCCTCACCAAATGTGTATCGCATTTGCTTGCCAGATCCTGTCTTCTTTGTACTTTCCTCTAAAGCAGTTTCCTATATTATAGCCTTCCTTTAGTTCTGCAGAATGTAGTGATCCCAATTAAAGTAAATTCCTGTGTTCTTTGTTTCTCGTTCAATCTTTTGTGTTTTATTAATTTTGGTCAGTCTTATGGTGTCACATGGCTGAAGCAATGAGCAGAGTGACCTGTTTATTCTCCTGAAGCAGTCAAAAATAATAGAAACTAGAACCAGGGGGAAAATAATTTAGCATTTCAAGTCCTTAAGGAAATCAGAGGCCTTTGTAAATATAATAAGTACGTAAATTTCCTACAGAAACTATGCATTTGAAAACATCCCTGCAGACATCAGTCCAGATTTGATTTCTTCACGGATCTCTTTTTCCTAGTGCAGCATAAAAAGTTTAATTACCTGGTAAAGTATTTCTTTCATATAACAGATCACTTTAGTTTCAGAGAACTCTATACTGCAGGCCAGTGTCTCAAGAGCCATGCATTCAGTTTCCTATTTTGATGGTTATTGAGTTATTGTCAAAATAGAGCATTTTGTTCAGTGTAATTTCTTGGTTGCTCATTTCTACAAGCATAATAGAACATAAGATTTTGAAAATTTGTGAGTTAAATAAATGCCTAATATGTGACAAAAATCTGAATACTCATTCTTTGAACGTGGCATTCCTTACCCAGGGCCTTTTAAAGACTTCTAGCTGAAATATGCATCATCTATGAAATATTTGTCCTGTCTCCAGATGCTCAATTGCCAACCCTATAAATTGAATGTCAGGCCATGTTTTTTGTGGCTCACACATTCCAACCAAGAATAGCAGCTTTGCAACTGGCATTTAACTAACAGGTCTAATGGTGTATGACCCAGAAACAGTCTAGTTTCTGCTTTCAGTTTCTGTTGGATTTTGTGTTGCAAAGAGCTGCAAATGAGGAGAAAAGTAATTTTAATCTCTAAAGCAGCCAGAGCTAATCTGTGTGTCACATATAGAGAGCATGTCTATTAAGAAAAGGTGGTTTTCTCATATTTGCTTTTCTGAGCATCAGCCCACTGTTTAGACCATGAGACTGGTTTTCTGTGGCTTACCTTCATGAATAAAGTGAGACTTTGTTAACTGTGGATTTAAAAATAGTTCAGTTTTCCCTCCCCCCCAGAATATGTTAAAATAATTCCTTCCATTTTCTTAAATGGGACTACTAGTCAGAAGACGTTCAGATGTCAGCAATCATCTCACTTCTTACATGGATGGATCTAAAATGTAACTGGAGCTGTCACCATTTCTCTTTGAAGTTCTCTATTTTATCTCATGCACAATGTGGTAACTCCTCATTTTGAGAAGCTGGGCTTTGGCAACAACTACTTGCTGTGCAACTTGGGCTTGTATTGCTGAGATTCTTGGGCTGGTGCACTGCAATGGATGTGGAATTTATTGCAATAAATAATAGTAACAGAAAGTGATAGAAAGTGGGGTTTGTTGAGGTATGTGGTCCTTAGGTCAAAGCCATTTCATTGGGATCGCAGAAAAGAGCTTTACTATTAATGATCTTAGGGAATAGGGTTTGGATTGACCTAGAGAGATTGTCCAGTCTGTTCCCTGCTCTTGTCTGGAATCAGCTGCATAATTCATTCTCCTTTGGGTGATTTATAAAGCCTTGACCTGGGCACTAAACAGGGCACAGATGAAACATTCTGGACCTCTGTCATTCCTTGTGAAGTAGCTCCAGACTGCTTTAGCAGGTGCTGAGATAATGTGTAGTGCCCAGAGCTGATTGCCAGGTTTCACCTGAGGTCTAGCAAAGCCTAACAGTGTGGAAGGAGTATTCAGCAGTTTGCAGGCTAAACACCTGTTTGTATTTCCAAAATGAGGTAATTGGCTGTTGCACAATTGCATGGAATTACTAATGTGTGTTCTGCAGTTTCATATGTCTGGGGTGTTGGTCCTTTTCACACTGAACCATTGAGGAAACAAATAGGCCAATATTGGATAAAAAAAGCACAAAATTCAAGATACAAGTAACCTCTTAAGTCCATTGAATTTCCTGTTTGCTGAAAACAGATTATTAGAGATGTCATTCAGAGTATTTTTTTTTTATTTTTTTTATTTTTTTTGGCAGAAACACCCTGGTCTAAGCAGTTTTCCTGTGGTTTCAGGAATATTGATTTTTTTTCACTGATCATGAAAACCTAGGAAAAATGGAGTATAAATCTGAATTTGAATTTAATGGATATTTTTCATATTTTCTGCTATTACTCCTTCATCTTTCCCCTTTCCTCCCCTTCATTTTGTATGTGAAATTCTTATGTTAAGTAATTTTTTTCTTATAGGACAGAGGCACTTTAGCCCCAGTAAATTCATTGGGCTTTGCACAGGGCTATTTATTCTTACCGACATGAACAGGAAATGCACTTGTGTGTCTTAGGAGATTAGAGCTCTGTCTTTTTTTATGACAGCTCTCCATCATGTTTTATTCATCATAAATAAATGAGACTACTGCTGTTAGTTATAATTATTTTAAGGTTTACTTGTGCATTTCAATAGATGGAGTACTCAAGAATATGGGAAAGATTTTTTTCCTTTTCAACAGAAAGAGCACAGAAATCTGGTACCTCTTTTTTTTTTTTTTTTTAAATTTTTAATTCAGGATGACATATCACACCAAAGCTAGTGACAGGTGGGCAGAAATTAAATACAGCTTAGCCTCAGCTCTGTCTACTTCCTTGAATTTGCAAGTATGTGATAATGTTAGTTCCTAGATTTACAGGTTTTATGGCTTAATGATTTTAAATCTAGAACTGAAAGGGAAAAAACCCTTTATATTATCATTTTCCGAATTGTCTGATGTGGTCTGGATCTAACTGTGGTTATTACAGACTAACACTACCCTATGCTGAGTGTTCTGGAGCTTTGGCCATCACACTCCAAATGTGAAACTGAAGTTATGGTTGTCACGTCTTTGCTCCACCATCTGAAGTACTCAAAAAAAAATATAGCCTGAATGTGGGATGGTTTACGAGTTCTATGGGTGCTGGAGGTGGTAAAGGAATGGAGGTCAAGATATAAGACCAATTGTTTGTGAATAGCACTTTGATTTCAATGCAAACATTGGTCAGTCAAGGCTTCTTTCTTGACTTCTCCCTTCTTTACTGTACAAAAATTTACATCAATTCAGAAATTACTGCTTTCTTTTCTTGGGAGTTGGTGTGCTGGTGTGATGGTGGGTGATCTGGGAAGAAGAAGAGAGTGATAGCTTTAAAATCTCCAGTGACACCAAATGCTAAATTTGAGATCTCTGTTTCTAAGTACAGCCCTTTTGCTAAAGGCTAGGAAATACAGGAAGGTGGTTTCATTTTTTTCCCCCCAGCCTTAAAATCATAAAGTCTTACTTGGATAATTAAACCTCCCTGCATTCCTTTACAAGGAAACAATTGTGCTATTATTAGCAAGATTAGCTGAAAAAAGACAAATATGTGGGAGTTTGGTTCCTGGTTCTGTTCCGTTTTCTTTTTTTTCCTATGACTGTACCTTCACGAGCCGCAGGCTTTTGCATATATTCATCTGTGTAGGCACAGCATAGGCAGGCAATGGCTTCTGTGGAACTAGATTTAAAATGCTCTACAGTGAACCACACAACAATAATCTCAAAGGCTTGATTTTAAAAAAAAGAAAAAAGGAAGCTGTGATGGTTTAATTGTGTATTTTTGGCAATTTCTGAACTAGTGCGTTTGCTGCTTATTTAGGATAGGCTATGGCAAATCTTACACCCTGAGACTTGTACTTGGCAGTTGTAGGAAATCAGCAGGACCCTCAGGGAGGAGGAGTTGGTGCTCAAGATTCCTTGGGGAGGTGGGTTACTCAGAGGGAATCAGAGCTCCTGGGTGTAAACAGTTCTGTTTTCCTATCACTGCAGTTGTACTGTGCAAATTGACTTAACCACAGCCTTTAGTGTGCAGTTCATCAGGATTCAGGGACTTCTTCAGTCTCAGCCCTACAGCAGTAGGTTTTCTGGAGGCTGGAGCACGCTCTCCTCACTGTACAAATACAATCAAAGTGTGCTTGTCACTAAAGGCAGCAGCGATACAGCTTTGTAAGCATTGCTTTGCATGCAGTATTTCTTTCTAACTTCTGGGATAAATTTTCTCCTGATGTGTGTTAAAAATACTGAGTTGAAGGTATCAGGCAGTGACAGTTCATACTTGTGGTGCAGTTTTTGTGTCCAAACTCTCCAGAAAGGCTTCCAGTGCTTCTTTCTGCTTGACGTAACACAACAAAGCTGATTGCTGCTGACCATGATTTTTTGTTAGGAATCTTGGTCTGTATTTTGTCCTTTAGGTGTTTCTTTGTTTATTGAGAAGTGCTGGCTACCCAACCTGTGCCAGCTGTGCCCAGATCCCAAGGGAGTGTCCAGCTGTGAGCAGCTGGAACAACTTGTTCTTGGGCCAGCCCTTTCCTTGGCGGTGCCTCACTCTCGCACATCCTGGGCACGGTGGAGCAAGGCTGAGGTGGCTGAGGCAGATACCTCTATAATCCAAGGAATTGCTGGGCTGTGGCCTCGCTGTTTGTTCTCTGGGCAGGGCTGAAGAGCAACCATATCTGAGGATTTTCCTATTTTCCCAAGTTTATTGGCACCTGTGAAGCAATTCCCTTGGGACCCGTTGTATCCTTTTGTGTTGGTTTTTTTCCTGCCAAATTGTGCATTAAATACGTAAGTACTGATGTGGGTAGTAGAGAACAGAGCATGTATATGCATATGGCAGACATATTTTCTTACTATTTTTGGCAGTATGTTTTCTCTGCCTGAAATAACATTTTGTATAGCTATGTCTCCATTGCTGCCAATCAAGCTTCTTTCCTTTTCTGTTCATAGGGTCTTAGATTTTAAAGCTGGAAAGCAGCTTTAGATCCTCTAGTCTGCTCTCTTGTGTGACACTGGTTGTGGGATTTCATCCAGTTATTTCTAATTTAGTTAAAATGTAACTATTCCAAATGCCTCTGGTTCTGTTTAAAGAATTCTAGATGATCTTTCTGCTTCCCTCTTTCTTGCCTTCTTCTCTTTTCCATTCCATAGGTTTATCTTCTGGTTGACATTTTGCTTTCTATGTCAGATCTTTTTTGTCTCATTGCGGTTCCTCATTTAATATTAATGTATCTCTCATTTTGTGTACACTCTCCGATAGGGTTTTTTATGGATCGGGAGAAAGGTTTTATTCTTGTTCCCTGGAATAAAATCCCAGCTGCTAATGCTGCTGCTCCTGGTAGTTAATGGCTGCTTGGCTGAAATACATGACTATAGCTCTGCTTGATCACCTAATTGTGCTAAAAGTATACTAAGGAATTGGTATTTAGGGCATGTAAATGTTACCTCGAGATCCCAGGTTAGAAAAAAAATTGACCTAAATGGGCAGTTCACGCTTCCAAGCCCTGTTATGAGCCTGCAAACAGGGACTGCTGAGTTAGTAATTCTGCCCTCCCAGAAAAACAAACAAACAAGCAAACAGAAAGCCAGCTGCCAAGTGGGGTTGTGCATGCGAATGCTGCCTCTGGTCCTGTCCCCAAACAAGGTGCACGGTGGTTCTGTGGGATACCCAGTGTTCAGGCACAATTTTTGAAGCTGCATATGCTGTATGTATGTTATTGCAGTAATTCAGTGCCAAGTATCAGGTATTTTCTGTGTGCAGTACTTCCATCTGCCTCTGAGGGTAATGGGAACCCTGCTCTGCAATAAAATTTCTCCCGATTTTTGTCGCAAGCACAGCATTGACAGAAATTTATGGGCTGTCCTCCTACTGACCTGGGTGCGCTCAGGTGCTTTTCAACCACTCTCAGAAACACCAGACTTCGAATGAAGTGCATTTCCCATTCGGTGCTTTGTGTAAGATGACCCAGCACTTAGGAACGTTCTTGGCTAGCTGGGCTCTGGCTGGGAGTGCCTGAACCAAAACCGCTGGAGTTCTGCTCCAGGCAGGCACGGATGAGGAGCAGGGACGGCATGAGCTGGCAGCCAAGAGGAGCCTCCAGAGAGCTGGGTCAGTGGCAGCCTGACATTGGGGGTTCAGTTTTAGAAAGACTTTCCCCCAAAAGGAGTCTGTGGGACTCCACACAAATGTCTGCCTGTAGATGAATGCAGCCTGTTGTTGGCTGTGTGCATTAGACACTCGTGATCATGTGAAAATACAGATTATAACTGATAGAAGGAGGCAGCCCAGAACCACAGTCTGGATGTTGCTGCAGTTCAGCTGCATCTGCTATAAAATTGTGGTCATTTGGGAAGAAGCCCATCTTGGTCGTCATTCTCCAAGGCAGGAGACTTTAGGCATGTGAGTAATTTTGTCTGGACTGAAATGTTAGTAATTTTGGCCAAGGTTTTATCTTAATGCCACATTTTGTACAGAGATTGTACAAATAGTTTACTGTTACCGAGGAGTATAATAAGTACTACTGAACAGCTGCTGGAAACTTTGGGTTGTTTTAGTGGCTTTTTTTTTTTTTTTTTAACATGGGCTATCAGTTTCAGTCTGGACTGGAACCAGTGACCAGGTGGTAAAATGCTCTGGATCTGATAAACTGCTTCCTTGCCTCATTCAATCACCTTTGGAAATGTCTTTCGGTGTGAAAGAACATTTGACTTCAGTTATTTTCAGTTACTGAGTTTTGCCAGGAATGGGAGTGGGATACCCAGGAAATGAATCCAAATAGATATTAAGGGAACTGACTTCTTAATCTGATATTACCCAAGTGGGAACAAAAAGCATGTCAGTACATTGCTGTGTCTGTAATTATATAACACTGTTTAGCTGATGTGTTGTTTTTTAAGAAGTACTGGTCTTTTGACAACTGTTTGATTCTCCATTTGCAGCTCAGGGTGTTGGTGACTACAGTGGTAAAGCTGAAGTTCTTGCCTCTTGTGAATTTGTTGTGTAGGCTTAAAAATTACTATATCCCAAGTTATTTAGAAGTACTTTTCTTTTCCTATAATCAACCATTGCATATCTTGTTATTTCACTTTAGGAGATATTGAAAAGATTAATTCCCACGTTGCTCTTTAGTCCTGATCCTCAGCTTCAGACCTGGTGGTGAATGTCACAAAGTTCCTCACACTGGGTGCTGTCACAAGCTGCTGAGCCCCTTTGGAATGACTGACTGGCATCTGCAGAGTGCAGCCAGGACTTCACTCTCTTTGATGATGTGAGACTTCAGATCCAGAACCCAGTTTAGTCTGAGTGACCATAATGGCATTTTCACAGGAACTTCAGAAATGTAAATAGTGCCATCTCAATAAGGTTGTCATGGCTCAATGCAATTTTTGAATTTAGCTAAGTTCCACAGTAAGCTGTTGAGAAGGGTTAACTGTGAAGTTTTTGGAACATTTTTCTTGATACCCAGCCAGCCTGGTAAATTTTGAGATTGTATCTGATTCCATTAAAACCAAAATAAAATAATTTTTATGTTAAAAGTTTTGAAAATGTGAGTCACATATATAGCTAGCTATTCAAAACCACAAGAGAAATAGTCCAGTTTGATTTTTTTTTTTAAACCTTCATGATTTGGTGACCTAAACTTAAGACTTTGGATCTTAACTTGTTATTTCTAGATTCCAAAATTGTCAAACCCTCAGGCTGATAGTTTTACTGTTACTCTTTCTATGTGTACTTCAAGTGAGCTCATTCAAGAACAAACATGCTTCTAGCATATACTGAAAGATACTTGAACTGTTTTAATATCTGAATGCAGCTCAATATCAATGAAATGTCATAATGTTTTAATAGGGTTGATTTAGTTAATTCTGCCTTTTCAGAGGAAGTTTATTGTGTGAAAGGCACTAAGAGATATCTCCAATCCCTCAGTTGTTTCACACCAAAGAGTTGTCTGGGAGTTTGCCTTAAATTAGTTTAATCTCTGTGTATCAGTAGTGTCTGTGTTTCAAATACTCTAACATTTACATTTACAGATTTTTAAATTTTGGACTTCTTAGTCCAAATTTTTCTTCTTTAAAGTCTGTTCTGCAAAGGCTTTAAGCCTAATAGAAAAATTCATTTTAGCTATCATTTATCACTCCAAAGCCTTTGGGGAAAAAATGTCACACCGCTTCCTTGCCAAGTACAGTAGCTTCATTGATGAGGAAAAACTCCCTTGGGATGGTTATGAAATATATTTATTACTCTTAGAAGGAACTTTTGAATGTTTCAGAGAGCTGCTGACAGGAATAAGTGTATTTCTTAGATGCCTTGCCATCACCTGAAAAACACAGCATCCTCTGAGGTCTTCCCAAATTACAGAGATCTTTAAGATCTTGTGAGGTCCACCGCAGCAGATTAATGGAATTTTTTTTGAATCCCCAGTTCGTGATCATACATGAGGGAAGAGTTGGTGACTGCATTCTTATGGGTGGTCACCAGCCTTATGTGATAATTGTTGCTAATCACTGAAATCTGCAGCACCAACTTCCCACTGGTCCATCAGTGAGAGAGAGAGAGTAGGGGACTGTAGCTTGCCCCACATAGCTAGTACACATCTCAGCACAGGGGTTATAAATAAAATAATAGGAATTGATGTGCAGCATTGGCCTTGTCTTTGCTCTAAGTGGTGGGTATTCAACATTCCATTCTGCCCAGTCAGGTAGGCAGTGCTTGGCATGGCAGCACTGCTGGGATTGCTTCCACAAGGGAGCATCTTTCAGCTCCCTATTTTCAGGGTGGGTTTAAATTAATTTTGCATGCCTGCACATTCATAATGCATCTGTTTCCATGTAAATCTGAGCTTCAGCTTTAGTCTCAGGCAGGGAACTCTACTGCAGTTGCTGTTTCTTTTAACTAAGCCCCTCCTGGGGTGCACCCCAAGCAGGGAGACCGAGCAGTTCTTGCTGTAAAAGAAAAAATACCTTAATTTCTTCTGGTCATGTGCTAAATGGTCTCTGTTCTGGGAACAGCTCAGGCCCTGTGTTGGAGAGATAGCATGCTCTCTGTGGTCTGAGCTGTATCTCAATGGAGGGCAAGAAAAACACGGCTCAAGCAGATGCATTTGTTTAACGCAGGACATCACTGGCAGCGTGACACAAACTTACAGGACACACTGTCTTGATCTGTCTTTTCTTTAGCTATTTGTTTTCTACTTCTAGCAGACACAGCATACGCTGGAGATTTTCACTGAACGCTTTTGCAGTTGAGTTTGTCTTCTGAGGATCCATGTGTTGGTAGTAGAGAAGGGAATTTCAGGTGCAGTGCTGCTCACCTCACCGCACTGCATTTCATCTGCTGTCACACTCAAGTGTCCCCTGGCGCCGGGGCTGGTCAGAAGTGCAGCACAATCATCTGCAACTCCCTTTGTGCACTTCCTTTTCTTGAAGGGGCTCAGTGAAACTGAGCTGAAAAGCCTCTATCAGAGAAAATAAATACTTCCAAGTGACTTCTGAGCATATAATCAACCTATGCAATACTATGACCCGTATTAACGATGCCTGCTCCTTTCAATTATTTGTGATAATCATTGGTTTCTTTGATTTAAAAAAAAAAAGTGTTTCCTAGAATAACTCTCAACCTGATTGAGATCTCTGATGGTTGTCGCATTGCAAATAACCTTAAAATATGGGGTAGGTCTGGTCTAATAGAGGGCACTGGAGAGTAGGCACATGGCTGTGTCTCTGCTGTGGGAGTTTTCAAAGGATCTGTGGTTGCTCCAGACTTTTAAAGTGATTATACTGTGTCACACTTATGAATGGGGTGCAGAGGCTTCTGGGGGGAGGAGGGGGGTTTGCTTCCTTAATGAGTATGTTTTCAAAGAAAAATTACATTTCCTTGTCACATGAAAGAAAGTAATGTGTACACAAATGCTAGCCATTATTTGGGAAATGGCTCAGGCTCAAAAATTCTGGCTGGAAACCATTAGGAAGAAAAACGTTCTCCACCATCAATTAATGCATTGTTTTTCTTTTCCTTTCATGTTACTAAGCAGGCCAAGAGATAAGGGGCCAGCTGTAATCCATCTTGTCAGATGAGTTAAGTCACTTCGTGTTATACTGATCATCTGGAAAAAGAAAACTCCATTTCTCTCTCAGTTTGATTTTTAGATCATATTTTTCAAATTATTGTTGCTTCTGCCTAATGTTCTTGTATTCTGCATGTACTGATTGAGTGTTCTCATCCAAAATATATATAACACAGAGCTGCCTTTCGTTAATGCACGTTTCATTTGATACTTAAAACCAGCAATGTAAATTCCAATAATTCCCCTCTCTGTCTTGAGAGCTGTGTCTTCATCACCAACAGCAATTACAGAGGATGGGATTCACAGGGACAGTTTGAGGTGGTGGTGCCCTCAACTGGGACTCACACCAAGTTGCTTTTGCCACCTCCAGCAGAAGAGCTGAACAAAGACCTTGGGAAATGATAAGACTTGGCAGTGACACCCTCAACTTTTGCATCTCATCTGTCATAGCCCAGAATACCTCGGTGCCTGTTCTGCAGCCTGAGTCTGCCCAGTTACACCACTGGCAGTACTGAGCTGGCCAGCTGACATGCAGGTTGTCTCCTGACTGTCTGTAGTACCACTGGGGGTGGTCAAGTCCAAAGGGAGGGCTGAACGTGGACTGTACACTTTCATCTGCCCTACCAGAGATCCCAGTGTGTGTGTGTGTGGATTCCTCCTCTGTCCTTGACTGCAGGTGCTAAGGAAAGTGATGGCAGAAGTTAGTGTTGAAACCAGTCTTAGTGGAAGAGTCTCTGTTGTCAGCTTTTGCAGACACCTCTGACCAGGGGGAATGTGTGACAGACCTTGGAGTGAAACAGGTTTGAATCCTGTGACCTCCATAAGGTGGATTATTGCCTGGTGAGGATAATAATGCCCTCAGATCATTTGTTCTGCCCTCTTAACATTTGTATTTTATTGAAGCAATAGAATCAAATCCAGTAGCACTTGTCTGGTCTCTCCTATGTAAGGCAAAGTTATTTTTGGATGCAAGAAGAGATCTTGATTAGTCAGTTTAAAGAGTTACAGTATAGGCAGTTTTGAATGCCTTTGCTGAAGTGCTGTCCTCCGGCTCAGTGCAGCTGTAGAAGGAACTGGTATCTAGAGCCTGCGTTCTGCACTCATAAAATCCCATTTAAATGATGGTTTGTTTCGGTATCAGTCAGATTTGTATGCTAACTGACACAAATAGAGCACATTCCCCAGATTTAATCTCACTGGGTTTTTTGTACTACCCAGTTGATGACAGATATTTTTTGCCTGGACCACAGGAAATCCCTCACCAGTGTTATGGTACGTTGTCTCTGCTGGCAATGCTGACAGTATCCACTGTCAAAGGAGAACTAGCCTGTGGGGACCACACACCATGGAGCTGCTTCTGCTGTCCAAGGGCTGTGCCTGGGACTGGTAAAAACACCTGAATGTAAAGCAGCTGGAACTCCAAGGCTGCACAGCCTGCGTGGTTGTGGTGCTGGGATTTGTCTGTGCATGGAAAGGCTGTGGCTGCCCTGGCAGTGGGGCCAGCTGGCACAGCAGAGCCCTGGCCAGCCCTGCTGAGCCTCACACTCCAAAACAGGCTGGTCACATCCCAGCTGATAGATGGCCAGAGACTGGCTTGGGAGAGCCCTGCTTGGTTTGGGGCCAGGTGCTGCCAGGGGCCACCTCCCACCGTGAGTGGGGATGTTCCTCTCCCAGGAACATTGCCTGGCACTGCTTAATGTGCTGGGATAGATGGAGCGTGTGATCATCCAGGAGTGATTTTATTAATATGAATCTTACGTAGGAGGACAGCTCTCATTTATGAAATAGGTTCAGTTTTGTGTGGGAAGCTGAGGAGAGGAGGAAGATGAGAAGAGGGATTTAACCCCTTGATTGCTGACAAGCTTTCTGGATTTAAAGAGGAGATTGAATATGCTATGAAACATCAGGGAAAGTTTGCATTGGTCATGCATAGCTCTGTTCTGCTGCCTCTGAAGCAGATGTTCAGTAGTTTGTTTGGTACTTTGTAGTCTGGAAAGAAATGTACTTTGTCCTTCTGTCTGACCATAGTTTTTCAGCAGAAATTTCAAATTTAAAGTTGAAAAGAATTGATCCTTTTGTGTCAAAGATGCTTTTATTTTTGTTTGACTTCATTATCCCACAGACATAGGGTGGGTGCAGGACACAGCCTGTTGTGGTTCAGACAAAGATATCTCCATGATTCTCCCACACTGAAATTGTCATGTACAACCCTGAAAGTGGAAAAATATGAAGGACTATTTATGTGGTTGGTATGTAATTAAAAAAGAGAAAGACAAACTCTCAAGACTTGGTTACCCAGCACCTCTGCCCAGTAACTTGGGATCAGATTCATATCAATTTGCTTTACTTGGCTTTTATGGCATCAATTTGTAAGAATAAGTTAAATAAAAGACCTCTTCTGTTTGCTTTTAGACACATGGTCAGGGTGTCTAAGAGCAAACATAGACTCAAGAGCAGACTGAATAGTCTTGTTCCCATCTGCAAAGTATTTCAGCTATTGCTATGTTGCATTTCAGTCTAAACAATTACAGAACTTTATTAATATCTCTACAGACTTGCTTGACAGTTCTGACACTGGAATATAATGGAATAATTTTGTTTATTATTGGGTTTTGAAGTGGTGAGCTTTTTCTCATAATTGTTTGTGCGTGTATATATATATGTCATTTGCTGAATGCTTTCATTCCTCTTTTTATCCGTCTTCATTGATTGTACAAGTTATTTCTAAGGTTGTATAATCCTCTTCTTGTGGTGAACCCATTTTAGTATGTTCCTCTCTTTGTCTTCTGTCACCTTCAGTTGTCTGAAACAGGAGACCACAGCAGTGTGTGTTTCTATCCCACTCACTCCAGGGATGAGATGTGGGCAAGGAATCTTCCTCAGCAGAAACTCATTCTGTACAGAAGTGGGATGTCTTCTTAGCAGATGCAGTTAATGATGCTATTCATTTTAATTCTGTTTCAGAACAAATATAGTGTGGTTTAATCTGTGGCTGGCAGGTTTCTTCTTTTTTAAATCACATCTTCTGAGGCTATTTACATGAGATTTTCTTTTTTTTTTCCCCCTCTCATCATCTATTTTTGGCTACAATCTGGAGGAAAAAAAATCCCCATCAAACAGATAATACCTCCCACAACAGCTTCCCAGGGCTAAATTGAAGAAGAGAAAAATAGAAAGCTCTGCAGAACTGAGAACCATCAGAACAAGACAATCCTGGAAGTTTAGTTTCCTGCCTTGGAGGATGCTTTCTTTGCACTTTGCAGTTGTGCATTTCTTGTACTACTCATTTGCACTGTTTCCTAAAGATTTCTTAGTATGTGATTGTGGGGCTAGAAAGAGTAATTGATAGTACATCCAAACAACTCTGTTAAGCTAGCAATGTTAAAAGTATTTATTGGTTTAGGTTTATTTTGTTTTTCTGTTTGTTTTGTTTTAAACTAAAAAAAGGGAAAAAATTCAAACAGTTATATTTAATTCAGAGAGTACTATATATCTAGGAGAGATTGTAGTTGAATTACTTTTCATATGGCAGAGAGAAGAATGTTCCAGATTATTTTATATTTCACAGAAAACATTTTTACACCAATGTTATGTACTTTGTCTCAAATTTCTGCCAGATAGGTGCCAAAATATTATATAAAAACAATTTAATAAATACCCTTCCAGTATTAAAAAGCAAAATCAACCTTTGATGTTTTCATGGGAATGTTCCAAAACATAATATTTAGTGCTGTTAATTTATGCTCTGAGAGAAATGCAGTCTTTTTGTTTGTTCAGTCTCCAAGTGCGAAGGCTAAGAGTAATCCTTACCAATTCAATTCATGATATTGGCCATTTTGAGGGGAAGTTGCAGATCCTGAGCAATAAGTAAGTAGTCAGTGTAAAGAAAATTTCTATTTTTTGTGCAATATATGTCAGTCAAAAGATTTCCAAATTTTGTAGACCTTGCAGATTGATATCTGACTGTTTTAATTAGGAGCATGCCAATCACCTGTCTCTTGGGCATCCCAACACCACAGATTCTGAACAGAGTGATTTTTGTGATTGATTATCCATTTTTGAAGTGAGTTAGAAAAGAAGTGTGCAAGTTAGAAATATCAGCAAAGCATTCCTCTGAAAATCGGAGGAATAAAAGGAATTACTTTGTGGGAATTAGCTCTTTCCTGATGCATCTTGAAACCACTAGCTTGGCCCTGAAATGTTCTCTTCTGGGAGGAGAAACTCATTTTGTTTATGTCTCATGTGTAGTGTTAAAAATCAGTTCTAGGCATTATTGTGGAGCAGATTTCCGTGGAGGGATTTCTGTCGAGTAGGGGAAATCATTGTGGTTGATTGTGGTGGTGCTGGCACGGGCTGGTTCGCGAGGAGCCAGGGGATGTGAAAGGTTTTCCATTGGCGTGTGAAACTGCTGTGCAGCCAGCGTCAGGCCCCACAGTAATGACTTTCACAGGTAATGGCAATAAGATGTTTTGGGGTCCAGGTTCTTTCATGAACGTGTTATGAAATAGTCTCAAAGTAGCAGCACTGCATTTTTGGCATACTGGCATAATTTTGAAGTGGAATGGTACGTACATTACCCATTACAGAATGGCCTGGAAAACCTGTATATGTATCTGTTGAGCAGAGTGAGGTTCTCTTGAAAATCCTACCTACAAACCTGAGATAAAATAGAAAACTTCACTCGAGAAAAACGGCCAGGTTAGTATTTTCTGTTGTTCACAAAGATTATTAAATGGAAGCTGTTAGATTCAGAGTTACTTCAAGGAGTAATTTTAAAAAAAAAAGTGTTTAAAAAAATAAAAATAAAGTTGGATGAGGTCGGAAAATGAGCGAGTTCTTGTTAATGATTTACAGTGGAAGGAACCATGAGATAACAAAGTAATTTTTTTCTAATCAGCTGCAAGTGGAGAGATAATGGTGATAAGAGTGTGATATAATGAGTGCTACCAGGATGATGGCAGAGTCTGTCTGGCCATGGGAATGGGATGGTGCTGCGTTTGTATTTGGGAGCGTGATTTGCTGCAGGATGCTGGGGCAGGGCAGGAGGCACCGCCATCTGTGCAAAATCATGAAAAGAGGTTCAGGAACGTGATGAAAATATTCCCGTTGAATCTTTCAGTGTTGTTTGAGTAAGGGTAATTCCTGTATGAGGGCTGAAGCCTTTCAGGCTGACCTACTGCTCTGCTGCTCTGTGCTTGCAACAAAAAGTCCGGGATGTGGATTCTGAGGCAGTGGGCTGGTTATTAAATTTGTACTGCTGAGTAGGGCTCAGTAGGGCAACTTCATGCCTTCAGTAGTTTTGTGATATGTTTTTTTCTAAATTCAGGTATTTTCAGGTGGGAAGTTACATTTTCTTTAGATTCATGTGTGCTGCTTGGGGCAAGGTTGGTGGAAAGGCTGATTTTCTTATTTTTTATTTCTCTGTCTCACAGATAGAAGAAATACAGAATGGTTTTATTTTTACAGGATAAAAAAAGGAAGGTATTCACTTTCTCTTAAAGCCTAAGGGGAAAAAAAAGAAAAAAATGTTTTGGGAACTGGCAAGACTCATTTCAACAATAGCTCCCTTTGTCTTGTTTTCATATATGATGTTTGGGCTTTTTTTCTTTTTTTTTCTTTTTTTTTTTTTTTTTTTTTTTTTTTCATGGAGCATAGTTCCCTTTCCTCCTTTGTATACAGATTTCTCTGGTAATTATGAGAGCTTGTCTGTTTGAATTTGTCACATTTTTGGCAGCCAGTGTTCATCTGCAGACACTGTTTCTGTAAAGGAATGGCATACATGAAGCATGAGGAGGGGACTAAGGCTCTTTTGCTCCTTAGAGCAAGCTTCTAAACCCAGACCCAGACACCAAATAGAGCAGGACAGGCATCCCCATCTGCTTGTGGACACTGCTCCTGTATCCATGAATTGCTGTGTTACTCTTGTATCTCCTCTTTAATGTAAATAATACCATATACCAGTAACAGATGCTCGGTGATCCACCTATCAAACCCCATTCTTCAAAAGCATCCTCCTCCAACCCTTTCCCATCACTTCACCCCAGGCTTTGTTCATGCGTTGAAACGGGTTTATAAAAGAAGCAAAGCACAAACACACACAGACTGCACACCCCACATTAAAAATATGAAGGGGAAATAGCAACTGCTCAGGCTGCCAAGAGAAGCCTTTGCAGCAATGGGTGTTTCTGGCTACTCTCTGACTGCTGGACATCACCAGGGCGAGAGGGAGAGGGAGGCTCTCCTACAGGTACCTAATTAGAGCTTCAGCCCAGTGCAGAGCATTCACATCTCTGTATGAAGTGTGGGCAGACTTCTCCTACCAAGGCATGCCCGGATGCAGTGTGTGAAGGGCAAGAGTATCTCTGCTATAGCTCACTTATCTTTCTCCTCCTTTAGTTTCAATTCAATTTTGGAATTAATTAGAAGAAGAAGAAAAAAAAAAAGAAGACACTATACATTTCCCAGTAGCTTTCTGCCATGGTAAGAGAAATGAGCTGAATTACAAGTGTAGTAGTAGCTTGTTGTTCAGACTATACAACCCATTGTTCTGCTCTGGTTATTGCCCAGCAATAACAAATTGCCCAGCAGGTAGGAGAGCAATTTGATTATTTTTTCTTTTTGAAAAGGTGTTTTTTCTTCATGTCTTATTATGATCTGGTGTGTCAAACTACTCTTGATCTCCATAGAAAAAGAGGTGGAGTTATACTTATTTTTCAACTTAGTGTTATATTTAAATTTTATGCAAAATTCTGTCGTCTCAAGATATTGGTTGTATTGTTTTTGCAAATTGGAATACATGGCTGGACAACAGGAATTGCTAAAAAAGTAGGAGAACAAAACTATGTACCACAGTTTTGGGGGCAGATTGCATTTGATTTTTGAAGTACATGTTCCTGCATGCATCCTGTTCATTTTCTTCACATGAAGGTTTGCAAACTCTGTTTTTTCCCCAGGGAAATGCTGTTCAATTCAGCCGAGTTTGGCTGTCCATTAAGTGAAACCAATCTGTTGACAGCCACTAATGGGTAGAAACAACTATGGCAGTAGTTATTAAGGTTGGAGTGATCTGAAGCATGTCTTCTTCTGATAATAATTTAGAAACAAATAGTAGGTTTGGGGTTTTGTTTTGTTTTGGTTTAGTTAGTTTTTTTTCCCCTAACAGTTCTAGTTCCAACAGTTCAGAAAGCAGAGTGAGTTGGGTTTAAAAAATGTAAGCACAGGTCATGCTCAGCCACGTTGTGTTACATGTACTTAGAAATGTAGAGGGTGTTGATTTGAAAGCAAACAAAGTGGTTTGAGATGTCCAAAGTGTAATTTTAGTTAAAGAAATTGGTTTTGTAATGTGTTCTTCCTTAGACAAGGAAGGAAAAAAAGAGGCATTTTACTTATTTTAATAATTTTTTAAGGGCGTTGTGTTAAGTAGAGATAGGGGTAATAAAACTAATGGAAATACCATTGGAAGTTGTAGCAGAGCTTCCTTTCATTTTGGCTGCACCAAGATTTCCATTGGAACAGCTTCCAGTGCGAAAACTGCCTCCAGAACTGTTCAGGCTGTTTCTGAAATAAAGAATAAGGTGGAATTTCTTCTTACCCATTAAAACCATGCTTTTTTAAATGTATCAGTAACCCATAACAGGGTCTTACCTTTAAAAAATCTTGTTCTATGAAAGCATACCCTGATTTTTGCCAAGCTTTTAAACCTCTCAAGATGTACCTTTCTGGGAGGGAGTACCTAGGCTGCTTGAAGCAAATGTTGGGATGGTGTGGATGAGGTAGGAGGTGAGGACAAGAGGAAGAACAGCTGGAATCTGCCCGGAGAAAAGGACTCGGACAGGACGTAGGGCTGGGCCTGCTACCGGGTCTGCAGCCACGCCAGGCAGTCTCAGCTTTGCTTTGGCTCATGGGAAGCTGCGGATGAATACGCAGAGTTAAACCTGGGAAGAATCCCAGCATGAAGTTTCCTGGCCTTTTTCCTTCGGCTCTCTGTAAGACACAGCCTCGCTGAGTTGCTTTTCTGGCCCCTGAATGAGCCAAGGGGAGCCGGCATCCTGTCAAGCTCCAGTCCCTTCCTCTGCTTGGCAGAAGTCACCTTCGTGCCTGGATTTTGAAAACGCATCTTTAGTGCAACAGTTAGAGGGAGGAAATTCCAGGCGAAGTTTGGGACAGTGCTGTTAGCTGTAATGTTCATCAGCTCGCATTGGGAAACCTTTCATGGGAATGGTGCTAGTTTTTTGGGAAATACTGCAAAGCAGCTGCACACCTTCTAGTGAAAATAGGTGCTGTGAGTCTTTTTCAAAGCTGCCTCCCTTAGGGTTTCAGTGCAGAAGAGTTTTGTATAACAGATGAGCACAAGCACTGAATATGGGGGTAAAGCATCTATCCTATAGCAAATTAATGCAGGGGAATTGTAGAAACAGCACACGGTTTGCAGTGAACCCCTGACTTTCCTAGTTGGCCTTTTAGACATGAAATGCTTTGTACCTGATTAAAAACAATGCTCCTGTGAAGACCAGAGGTAACATCTGATTCCTCACATCCCATGTTTCCCTGGATTGGAGCCTGTCAGAGCTCCAAGGTCACACGGCCATCTTCCCTCTTCAAAATCCCTGCTAACTATTTAACCTTGATCTTCACTTTGCAGTGCTCCCGCAAGCGTGTGACTTGTGATGGAATAACTTAGCATGCTGGATCCGTAGTCATCACTGCAACTGGCAGCGAGGGGATGTGGTTATTTATAAAGCCGTAGGCCATCACACAGTTTTAATAGACATTTGCTTCCACATTTGTTTCCATTCAGATACTAAAAATATTAATCTCAGCTGCAATACAAACTGATTTTTTTGATAGCGATAAGAAAAGATGACACTCAGAAACGCTTTTAATTATTTAGGAGATTGGATTGTGTTTTCTGCATAGGTGCAAACTCTAATTGGTTTCCTCTTACTATTCATTTTATGGCATGTGATTTTTTCTGAAAGGATAAAAGATCATCAGATGAAAACTTTGCCATTGCGAGGAGGAAACATGCAAATTTTTTGTGTATTTTTCCAAGTTGCTTTCTATGCACGGTGTAGTAAAAGAGCTGCATGGGACATCTACTTCATTTACTAATTGTTTAGTGTTTGCAATGTTAGGCTTGAATTACACTGCATTGTATCACCTTGAATTTTTCTTTGTTTGTTTTATGAAGTGGTTTAAATTGTACTTAGAGTATATTTTGTACACTTCTGCCTTCTTAGAATGTTGGCTCCTTCAGCTTTATTCTCTCCATTTTCTTTCTATGTCTCCAAGAGTAATTTCATGTAAAATGAATTTGTTGTATAAAATTTGTGTGCTGCAGTGCATTGTAGCTGAGCTTCTTCTCCTCTGGGTGTAGGAGGAAGGTGCTGAAGGAAGCAAGAGTGATGCAGTGAACTTCAGACAGGTGCTGTGTAGGAAACCTGAAACATTGGAAAGGTGTTGGAAGGCAGGAGACACATGCCTGTGTGCCTTTGCAGTCACCAAGATATACTGATAGCTCTTATGGGGAAAATCAGGGAAAATTTACAGTGACAGTAGTACTCCAGTAGTGTAGAGTGCATTACATGCTGCCCTTTAGATAATTTCTTTCTACTATTCTAGTTTATAGGCTCTCCCTTTGCTAAGCAGTTTGTTTATCAGATGTCACTGAACATCTGCAGCCCTCCTTCAGGAGGAGGTTTGTGTCTGTATGTGGACACAATAATTAAAATAATAAAAATCAGACCTTTGGTATTTAGATGGAAAGGATCAAATACAGCAAATGGGTTTTCTTTAATATCACAGTAGTGAATATACATTCACTGAATTGACATTTTCTAAATTGAAGATTTTAACCTAGTTTCAGCCAGTCTTTTGAAGAGGCCAGAATGCCAGAGGGCCTTTAGACTTGGAGGTGAAGGACTACTTTTACTGCCTTTTTCCTATATGACTGAAGACACCAGCATTTCTGGAAACAGCAGTTGACTAAATATCCAGATGAGATTTTCTGTGATTTTATGGCTCTTCTACCATATGGTGGAAACATTTCTTTAAAGAAGGACAGAGTTGGTGGAGTAAAGAGAAATGCTTCAACTTCTCCATCCAAAATCCATGTCGGCCTTGGCACTGCATGACAGAAATAGGATGTTCAAATTCTTACTTCTTTCCAAGAAGCTATTAATGTTGAGCGTTGTAGCCAGAGAGCCTCACCTGGTGTTTCACATCCTGCTGGGCTTCCTTCTTTGCTGCTCATTCCTAATCTCCAACTCATCTAAAGGAAGACTGTGGAAGAGGCTGAAGCCAAAGTGCATCTGAGTGTTGCTCCAGAGTCATCTTCACTTTATCCCCAGCAAATCTACAGTAGACTAAACCTGGACAGAATTAATCTATCCAGAGGACTATTAGTGTAAAAGAATATGTCCAGTGAGGAGCTCTCCAGAGTTTTTTACTAGCCAAAGGTCTTTTTAAAGTGTGGCCTTTTCCAGTCAATCCACCCATTACCCATCTTTCTGTGTGTACATAATGAAAAGCAATTAATTATCAGTGAAAATCCAAATAGCCCTTTGGTAACTGAAATTTCAAATACATCTTGTGGCACACCTGAGCCATGGGTCTGTTGAGAAAGTCCAAACTTGGCCGTTCTCTTTGTAATGGATTGTGGTGCAATAGAAATAGTTGATGCAGCTTCCCAGACCTGGAGAATACCCTGCTGATGTGCTGTTCACAACTGATATTAAAGGTTGTGTGTTTGGGACAGAAAGAAAGTTCATTCCATGTTTTTAGATCATTAGGAAGTTGTAGGGAAGAGCTGACCTGGTTCCTTTTCATTTTTACAGAGCTGCAAAATAAGTTTCAACTGTTAAAAATTTTCTTTACTGAAAGGTGGTTACTAACCCAGGGACAGAATCTCATCCAGCCTTCAGTGGCTATTGCTTCAGGAACTTGTGATTGGAAGAAGGAAGAGGTTTTCTCCAGCAGTTGGCATTTGAGTCAGTTTGATAGGTTGGGCTGGCAGGTGAATTTAGCTATCTGGTGCTAGATGAACCTTGAAATATTTCTTGGTGCTGTGACCTGTGTGAACGTGGTATTTGTGTGTTGACATCCTGTATGTCAATATTCTCTTGGTTTTGGTGAAGCATCACAAGGATGAGCTGGATGTGTTACAGAAATGCATCTGTCCAGGTTTTGTTAAAATGAGGGAGTGCTGAGCTGTTTCCATGCCCTGTGCCTTTCATTTATTCAGCCGTTCATCTTCCTGTGTCTCATTCTAAACCTTTCAACCCTTGCTCACATCCTGCCGTTTTCTATTTAGAAGAAAGGAGGAAGTTTGCAGTACATGGGTTATGTTCAGTGTTAACCTAACCCAAACACAAGCCAGGAATTTTAACTGGCCACTGAGGACTTCCTCAGAGGTAGCCAGGAATACTGAATGGCCGTGCCACGCAGCTTGACATTCATACAGGTGGCAATAGAGGACAAAGAAAAGCTCACAAGCCAGACCTTTTCTAGGAAGGAAGTGCCAGAGAGCAGCCCCATGACCCCAGCAGACCCAGTCTCATCATTCCTCACTGACACCAGGATGGCTCTGCCTCTCCATCACTTCCCATCCTCCCCAGCTGCCAAGGCTAGATGTTATCCATTGCACTCAGGACAGACTGAGTCTGGGACTAGGGTCTTTGTGTACCACAAAGGACTAGACAGCAATTCCAGTGTTTCCATACCAAACCCTTTCTTGCAAGCCAAAACTGGGTGCATAGAAGAATGGGAGAGGTGAAGACCTGGTGGAAGTCCTCCAGCAGTGGGCCAGTATCCCAGCTGGAGACATAGTTTTGTTCATCCCTCTTCCATGGGAGGACCACTGAATGGGTCCTCCTCAAAGCTCTGCTGGTTCACCTGTGCTCTGCAACATCACACCATGAATACATGGTTTAACAAGTAAACAGAATTTTAAGCAGATTAAACAGACAGTTGGAAAACACACAAAAAAAAGCTTAAAGCCTCAAAATAGCTGTTTTCAATTTTCACTGCTTGAATAGAGTTTCAGAAGGATTTAACCTTTGTTCTTTGATCATGACACAAAAGAATATATACATGCAAACGAGGAGGCTGAGGTAATGATTATATGCAAAGATGCTGCTAAGTATATAATTAAAAACTGCCCTGTGAGACACCCCCAAATTTTATATCCTAATTTTATTTTATACTGCCATTTAGAGGAGGGATGAATTCACCTCTCCCACGCACTCTTTGCACCTGTTTCATATAATGGGCAGATTCAAAATTCATCTTTGTAGGAAGTCTGCTCTATATTATTCAGATAATATTATGCAGTATTTGTTAACCTAAATTTTGCCCCCATCAAATACTTCAGTCTAGACTAATTGGCTGCAGTACTTAGCATTTAAATTATCAAGCAATGGGGTCTGTGAAAATTGATCTCCCAATGTTTGATACTAATTCTTTGTTTTCTATTTCTTCACTGAGAAAATTGCAGCAATTGTTCTGCAAAGCTTGAAGTGAAGGAAATAAGTGTAGACTTACAGCCACATGAATGTCAGGAAGAGATTTTTATTTTAGAACATGGTTATTTTATGTGATGGGATGCTGAAATCAGGAATCAGCCTTGGAATCATAAAATATCACATTGTAACGCACACCACATGAAATTAGAATGTGATGAAGAATGTAAAGGTAATATCCATGAACCAAGGCAATTCTACAGTAGTCCTTGTAGTTTCAGTCTTGTCACTAAAATTTTTGTACTCCTACTTGTAACTTCTAGGGTTTTCTTCCCTGACATGACTTGATGTCTCTTCACATTTGTTTGAATGTGAATATACAGAATAGAGCCTTGATACCAGCAGTGCAAAGACTAATATTAGAGTTTCAGAAATAATGAACTGCAGCAGCCAGGTTTTCTACTGAGAAAGGTGGGAAATATACATTTGTTGGGATTTACTTTTTCCTAATTCACAAGTTGCTGCATTGTTTTGAAATAACTTCCCCTATAGAACATATTTTTCTTACACAATCTGACCGAGAGAAAGCACTTCAGTGTCTGAGATACTGCAGAAATTCATTGCTGTTCTTCCCAGGCCAGGAGCATTTATCAGAGCTGTTAGCAGTAGCACTTGCAGCATGTGTGTTCCTGGCTTCTCCATCTCATAGTCCCATTTTAAGGAAAGGGAGATAATGGTGAGGAGTACCAGATACACGTATTGATCCTCAGCCTCTCAGATTATGTCTAGATACCAGTGTGCTTCTGTCACCCTTGTTGTAGTTGCATGGGTTCCAGTGATGAATGCATCTAAACAAAATGGGCATTTCCACTGATAAACTCAGAAAGAGGATCAAAACAACCTTGTAGATGTGGTGATGTGGTGTTCAACAGGTACTCTACAGTCAGAGTAGATTTCCAGTGAGGTTAGATCTGAGCAATGAGCTTGTATTTGGGAAGGGGATACCTGCTAAGATTTTGGAAACTTTACCAGAAAAGCAAAGAGGCCAGCCCATGGCCTAGGAGATGCGGAAGAGGAAGAGAAGCTGTTGCACTGTTTGCAGTTACCTGATATGTGATGACAATTTTTTCTCTTCACATGGAAATACCACCAGGAGCCGTGCTTCTGCACTAGGAGCTGTTTGCTATAAATCTCAGTTTTATTTGTAGCCCTTTATGGCGATGGAAACATTTCCCTTTCTCAGTTCAATACTTCTAGCTCTCTGTGCCATTAGTTACAAACTTGCATTTCATTAATGCTGCTGGCAGTTCATCTCATTGGAAGGGCTGCGCTCCATCGTCAGGTTCTGCATCTCAGATTCTGGTCACGATGCTTTCGTGCTCCCTCGCTTGCTGTATTCTCATCTGGCACAGGGTCCTGTGCCTGCAGTGCACTGTTGGCATTGGCCTGCCCCGTAATAACGAATGATTTGTCGCCGGGTCACTTGAAACAACGGGCTGCCTTCCTGCCTGGCACTGGATTCACAGGAGCACGGTCTCTGTGAGAGGCTCTGTGCTGTCCCTGTAGCTTCTGCAGAGAGTGGGGAGACAGCTGGGGGGATGTGAAGAGCAGCCAGGCCGGGCAAGGAGGTTGGAGCCAAAGTGGGGCATCTCGGCGCTGGGCCCCCAAGGCTCCAGGCACCCCGTCACGTACACGGCGTGTGGCTCGGCCTTTGTGGGCTCTGGAGGAGCAGCCAGCTGCAGGAGAAGCTTTACTGTGTGAATACAGAAAATAGAAGGCAAGGGAACGTGGGTGTTTCATGCACTGGGTAGCTGTAATTACAGATTTGGATTCCTGGCAGCATTGAATGCACAGGAGGAGCCAGGGCCAGATGGGCAGAGCCTCCTGGTGCCTACCAGGAGCTGTTTCAATGCATTTTCCTAGTATCAATTACTAATTTGTGAATTTATTTTTTTTTTATTCTAAATATCAGCAAACAGCAAACTCACATGCCTCACATAGCATCTCTTCATTGTTAAAACTGTGGCACATGAAGAGAAATTGGAATTACTCTCTAATTCATCTGCAAGGACCACTGTGTATTTCTTGGGGGAAGAGGAGGTGTCTTCCTTTATAAACTTCTCAACTGTCTCCTTACCGTCTCCTGTATTGCTTTTTGTCCTGTATCAGAATCTTGCAAATAATAATTACTGTTGTAATGAAGCTCAGGTAACAGGTGATGGAAAAATGCTATTCTTCACAGCCAGCAAGCAAAATTCAAAGGGCAGGCGATGGGATCGCTTAAGACTGTGCAGGATGTTTATGCAGGCAAAAAGTTTTGATCTAACTTTGATAATAGTACCAGCCTTTTAAAAATCAGGTGCAAGAATAAGGCTTAATCCCATCCATTCTCAAGAAAAAGTTTGCTATCAATTTAAGGATGCATTAAGAATGGCCTTTATTTAATCAGTTTTGCTTATTGAAGCTAAACTGTGGGCACGTGCTGTGGAAGGTAAGCTAAGGTCACATAGGCCAGCACCATGTGAATGACCTGCCTGGGAATGTGCTGTGCCCCCCGAGGAAGAGGAGTTTTCATGTTCCACCTGCATCCTGGTTTCTGTCACACCACACCATGTCCTTAATGTGGCTGAACTCATGAATCCAATCAAATCCTGTACTAATGTACGGGTATTCACTCTTACACAGAAATACAGCTTTAATCACATTTTTCAACTAGAGCAGAAAAAGTAATTTTTAGAGTATGTTATTTGTAGGGTTTATGGAAGACAGTTTTGATTTTTTTTTTGTCATTACTGAAGACCATTTGTTTTTTTATACATCAGTGACTATAACAGGATTGACTGATGTTTTGGCAAAATTCTCAATGAGCCACAAGCAAATGAATTATTTCCTCTTCTTAACTATTATGTTTTATTGTTGCTCACTGCCGTTGAACAGTTACTGTGGATCAATGGGTAACAGAAGAATCAAGCAGGCAAATGAACACTATATAGGGGATGGAGGATCTTCCTTGATGGAGGCTGTTTCTTTATTTACCTGTCATGTTGGCAACCTTCCTAGTCTGGCCTGGAGTGCAATCCTTGCAGCAGATGATCAGTAGCTTCAGTAGGTGGGGGCTGGACCCTGTGCCTTCTTTGTTTTGCTTCCTGTTCTCCAGTGATGGTGTGACAATATCACATCTCTCTCTCTTTCCCTATCTCGCCTCTCCTTTTAAATAAATCAGTAATCCTCAAGGGTTGGAGAAAATGTTGAAATTCGGGCTTTGGCATACACTAGAAGTTAAAAAACAAGGGAAGAGGAACATAAGCATGGTACATATCAATCTCACAGCCTGGAAGCTGAAGCCAAGATTATTTATTAATGCTGATGGTAGCAGTATTGCAGCACATAAACTGATTATTTAGGCAAATTGAAATAATTAAGTTTCTCAATAAAAGTGTGTAAATCCTCATGCAGCTTTAGCCTTACTGCCTGTGCTTCTGCTCCTGACAGGGTGGCCAAGATAAACAGAGCTGTGCTGTTATGAGAATGACCCCTTTGTGGCTGGAAGAATTGGAAACAGTGCTATGAATCAGTTTGCATGAAGGAATTACTGTGAGCATCTAATTAATAGATTTCAGGCCAACTTAGAGTTCAGAAATAGTATATGAACAAGTTATTGCCGTTGTTTTCCTTTGCTGCCTGCCACTTGTAAATGTTTTTTGCATGTTTTCATACATGGTTGAAATCCTGAGAATAAATCAGGAATAATTCATTACACCTGTTCCATAGGATGATTAAGCATTATGATTCAGAGAGACTGGTTATATGGTCATTAGCCTAAATAACAGGTTATTTCTCTTTTCTTGATCAGTTGATTGTTCTTCCACACCTTATGGTTGGTCCATGGTTAGATAAACCTTGGCCATCAGCTGAACTACTTTGCTCAAACATTTGAATAGAGTACTTTTAGATGCAAACAGACTGAAGAACAAAAGAGAAATTTCTAAATTCTGTAAAAGACTTTACTTTGTACTATCTTGACCAATCAGTATCCAGCTCACTATTTTCTGAGTGTTCACAGAGGTGCCTTCTTTCCTGATGGAGATCTGCAGGCTGAAATGCCATTAATTGATGTAGTGAAGCTGATAACATTAAAACATCAAGACTCCATTTAACCTTCTGTGGCTTTCCTCTTGTAGTCTTGTTTGAGACTGGCACAATATTCTAAAAATGTTGTCAAAAATGCCATAGAGAGGGCAATAATAATTTCCACAAGGCTGCTGTCTACACTTGGTAATTCAGCTGTGTGCAGTCATCCCTCCCTGCCACAGGGGCCTTCAGCTGACTTGTGTTTTCCACTATGGTTCACTGGAACCTTTTCTGGCAAAGCTACTTCCTTGCCAGTCAGGCCCCACTGCAGATATTTCTAGGGAGTTATTCTGTACAGAGTGCAGGACTTCATACTTGTCATTCTGATCTCCAGGAGGCTCCTGACAGACCATTCCTCCTGCATATTGACCATCTACTTGGTCCCACAACCCTGCTGAGGGCATACTCTGTCCCACGGTTGAGGTGATTCATGAACATATCCAGCAGTGTCAGGCCCCATGGTCAGTCCCTCAGACACTGCTAGAAACTGGCCACTAGTGGGGCTTTGCTACCTTTGAGTCAAGGATACAGTCAATTTTCCACCCAAAATGGCCATTTTTCTAATTCCTGTCTCTCCACTTTGGCCATGTGACTTAAAGAAAGTCCATATCTCAAATACAGGACTCTCAGTCCTCTGCTCTTCTCCTACACCAAAACCCTCATCCAAACAGTAAGGAAAAGCTCATGAGAAAGATAACTACAGAAAAAATAGTTCTTTTTGTAGTCATGTTACACGATGATGATGATAGATGCTGTCTGGTGGAGAATCAGGTCTTCATCACCTCTGCAGCTCAGATATGTGGACACACCTTCCCAGTTTGTTGTGCCTCTTCTTGAGTGAATTCTGATTTACATGTTCTCTAGCAAATAGAGATTATTTTGGCAGTCATTTAATCAGCAGACTTGATTTATCACTAATTCCTCTTTGCGTTTATGGGTTCCTCCTATTAAATACAAGGACAGGGCTCCTGTTGCCATTGCTCCTTCCTTTTAGCAGCTGTTTCCAGGGCTGAGGCTCAGCACTAATCTCCTTTGCCAAAATGAATGAGCAGGACAGTGTCTAAAAGGAGGTGTGATTGCCTAACACCAGAGGGGAAGAGCTTTGAGACCAACACTTACGTCAGCACATTTAACATTATGTGCTAGGGTGATGATCATATGACTATTTTGTGCAGCATATATGAATTAAAAGTACTGAACAAATAATTTTGGTCGAAGAGAATTTAAGAAAAAAAGTAATGCAAATGTTTGCTTTCAGTTACCACTTTATGTTTTATTTCTTCTAGTTACCTTGACTCTTCTCCAATTTCTTTCCATTTTTCTCTCCAGTGCTTCTGCCATCAGGGTGTAGTGCTTGTGTTAGGAACTGGGAGTGTTTTAAACACAGATTATTCTGCGAATATCTGGGTGAAAGGGTTGCAGCATGGTATGTGAACCATGGAGATAGTCCAAGGGCAGGTATTTACATTTCTTGTTAATAGTCTCCTCAAAACTTAATTTAGGATATTCTGAAAACTGATGGAGTCATGTTGGACTGCAGATAAGGACTCCCTTCAGCCATTCCAGTCAGTTCTAGCAAAATGACAATGCTGTTGCAGTTAATGATATCAAATAGTTTTTGCTTACTATGGTAGCTGGGAGCTCTGTGGCAGAGCCCAAGTTTATAATAGAGCAAGAAACTCTATGGAATGTTAGCAGTCAGAAATAGATACCTCTGGACTCTTGGACATGCCTGCATTTACCCTAATTGTGTTTCACGCCCCAAGCAAGTAACTCCCTGGGTGTGTCGCTCAGGGATTTAACCAAAAAGTTCAAGGAGATACATCTGATACTTTTCTTTTTTTCCTTTTTTTTTTTTTTAAATATAAAATGAAGTATGTAAAACTTCAGTATCAAATGTCGAAATAGTGTTGCTTCTTTAAGACATACATTTAGATTGTCAGCTTAACAGCAAATAATTTACAGGAAAATTAAAGCTGAGTTGGCATGAAGAGCTTTTAGTTTCATATTCCATTTGGAAAGTGTTTTACTTTGGAAAGTGTTTTACTTGAAGGAAAAGGAAAGAATGAGGGGGGAAAAAGCGTAGTTTTAAAAGGACAACATATTTGAATGTGGAGGAATGTAGACAAATGTAGCCCAGGCTGTAAATTAGACTGATGTGACTGCTTTTCCCTCAGATGGAGCTGGAGCACTTGTCCTGGTTGCTGAGGTGGAGTTTCCCCATAGGGGTACACAAGTGGTACCTCAAGCATATGATTTAGAAAGAAGAATCTGGGTTTGGGAGGAATGTCATAAATAATTTTCATTAGTACTTACACATTTGAGCCATCTCTATATGTATTGTGGGGCACAAGTGTGTTAAACATTTTAAAAATATATTTTAGAAGTTGAAGATCTGGGTTTATATATGCTCCATTTCAATGCAAACAAAACAGAGCTTATGAAGAATCCCTTGTGTGCTTTGTCCTTAAATCTAAGAACTGTTCTTGAGTCAAATGAGTACAGTTTCCTTGGTGATCTTCATATGTCGAGTGCTGAAGATGTAACTTTTTGTTAATCCTTTTTTATTTTAAAGAAAGTATTCTTAGCAAGAATCAACAGAGCCTGCCAAAGGCAAGTTATTAAATAATGGGTGGTCCAAGTGTAGGCTTCTGGGTTAGGGTATTCCAAATTTTTGCTTAAGCAGGCACTTTTTTGACTTATTAAATTTGCTTACAGATATAAATTACTAGAAATTACATGTTCCCATTTTGTTATGAAAAAAGGAAAATTTCCATATACTGGTTTGTGAAGTTGTATCTGATTTTTAAAGTTAGGAATTTGCAGATATTTGCATATACATTAAAAGTGAAAGTGGAGGAGCAAACTATTAATATATATGTGTGTAATTTCTAAAACCCATGTCTTTAGTGGTTAGGAAGTTTTATTCCTTAGAGAATTGCTACTTGAGGATTCTGAATTTTGTTTATATGATAGTAAACTTGAGTCCTCAGCTATTCATGTGCAAATTTGTTTTCTTTATACTCCAGGAAGACCATAGTAATCTTATTAAAAACCCTTGGTGCTATAGGGTATATAGTGTATATGCCCCAGAGAAACTGAAGGCATGCTCTAGGCAAGTTCTTGATTTAAGATGGAGAGGAACCAGTTGAGTTTGAGTCCAGGCAGAGGCCAAGGTTCTGGCTGTTGGGTGAAAATGTGTTTTGTTTTGCAAAGGAAGCAACTGTGACATGGTGGTGTCTGAAATCTGTCAGTACAAATCCAATAATGTTAATCTTATAAGGTACTTCTTTAGTGCAGATACTCCTTTACTTTCACTGTATTGTTTCTTCTTCTCCTTTGCAAAAACAATTTGCCAGAAATGTAGTTAATCAGGCTGTTGATAGTGACATTTATAGGAAGAGAACGCAATGAGCAAGAAAGGCACATGAAAATGGAATGTGGGATAGAAACAAGTTTTTTCCCAGACATGCTATGTGGACTGAAGGATTCACAGTCTAAAGTGAGGTGGTGAGAAGCAGCACAGAAGAGGAAAAGAGAGGGCAGTGATGCAAAATTCATGTTGTGTGTTCATCCACATAAGCATATGTTCACACCTTCATGGGGTGACTCAAGGTGTGGATGCTGAAGATAAGTTTTTTCAGGATTTGTTTTTTAAATACTTTTCCTTAAGAACAAGGAGCACAGAGTGAGATTAGGCATCAGAGAAGGACAGGTAGAAAGTCCAAGGGCCAGAGGTAGTAGAGCTGGTGGCAAAGGCTGGGGCTGGTCTCTTGTCTCCAGAGAAGCTGGAGCTCCCTGCTGGAGGAGCAGCTGGAAGGCCAAGGAGTGGGCAGAGCTGGGGTCAGTCTGGCTGTGCAGACACCTTCATGGCAGAGACTGGGCAGCTGAGCAGGCCAGGTGAGCCTTGCACTTTCCTCATGCTATGCCCACAGAATTTCTTATCCCCATCATCCTCACTACTGGGGAGCCTGCCTGAAATAGTGACTGAAATATGGGACCTTCTTGTATCGATGCTTGTCACGTCAAAGCAGAGCTTCAGGAGGAATCAGAGCCGATCTGATTTTGTCATCACACCAGCACTGGGATGCTTGCCAAACTGGACTAGAAATACAGTCACGTTCATGTTCTGAAATGCTAAAAACAGATGTACTTTCAGTGGACTTGAGGAATCTGTAGGATAGTCTTCTAAGTCCAAAGAAATTTGATTCCATAAATTTAGTCTGATGGTGGGTGACCCTGTTGTATTGTGGCCCTGTTGTACTGTGGAGGACGAATATGCAGAGATCAGACCTTCTGATTTTTTCCTCTTTCTCTGCTGCACTGGACCTGTGGGTACTGTGTCCCAAAGTAACATATCTTAGTTTAAATTTTGTGAAACTCATACTAGGACATGACATGTACTTAAGTCACCATCTCTGCATAAACTATGGCAGCCATTAATGGAAACATAGTTAAGTGTAACGGGATTTCTTTTGTTAAGTATTCTGCTGATTTATGTGGCATTGCAAAGATGGTAAAAACTGCTGGAGGTTTTCCCTATCCTGTCTCTTAGTTATCTACCCTCAGATCACCTGTAGCACAGAACTTATTTCACTTTCTTTTTTTTCTGTTGGCCAAACATAATTCAGTTTTAAACAGTCTTGGAGTCAGAGTAGCTCCTCTTTCCTATTTCCTGTCTCTTTACCAAGTCATCACATGGCAGCAACTCCAGCATCAATTGTCACATTTGGAAGAGCAAGTTTATTTTAATGTTTCTTTGAAGCTCACCACTTGAGGAGAGGTGAGGGCAGCCCTGAGGTCAGAGCCAGCTCTCTGCACACATGGTTGGATATTTGTGTGGCTCTTGGCTGTAGAAGGAAGGCTGGTGGCTCCCGCCTTGCTAGCAGATCCCTTTGGAAGTGTTCCCTGTGAAGATACTTTCCTAGCAGCCACACTAGGAGCTCCTGGCAGAAGAGTGATCTGTGTGTGGCAAGGGGAGGTAAGGTGCTTTGCACACCCTGCTGTAGGTAAAGCTCTTCTGTAATCACCTCTTAATTATATTGCTTTTAGCTCCTGGCATGTTTTCTTGGAACCTTTAGCCAGAATTTGATGCTCACTTTCCTATACCCATCTGATAAATGGAGACATAGATTTTTTTTGGTAGAAAGACTGCCTGATTTCCTTCAATCATCTCCTGTTGCAATTACCCTTTTCTTAATGATAAGAAATGCTTGACTGGTTGGCAATCTGATACAAGGCTGTAATTATGAACTAGCAAGATTGTGCTTCCTTAATATTCATGATCTTTAAAAAAATAATCTTCTTCCCATCATTTTCTGAATTAGAAACAAAAAAAAGGGAAATATTGGCAGGATTGAGCAAAAGTTGTTCCAAAAAGCATTGCCCCGAGGAATCTGAAGGAGCTATGTACTGAGAGCTACTTTCCTTCTTCTGTCTCCAATGATGGCATTCAGAAGCACACAATTTAGGACATTAATATTTTCCTTAGATGTATATTTCCTAAAAAGGTGGTGTCTCCAGCTGAATTCTTAACTTTCTGCCATGGTTTTCAAGATTAGAATACAACACCTCACCTAATTTGAGACCTTACAAATTCCCACATATCATGATGGTGTGTCCGGCTAAAATGTGCAGATGGACGTGCAAGTAAATAGAACAGTAATGGTGTCATCCCCAATTCCTTAAAGCTGCTGTGCATTTACCACAGCACTTGCCAAAGGTGCCTCCAGCTGCACTGGTGGAACAGCAGCTCCTGCTGACCAAAGGGAAGAAGGGGTGGCTTTGCTGCCTCTCCCAGGCAGAGCCCCCTCCCTGTCTCTCGATGCAGGTCTCACAGGCTCTGTGCAACAGGGCTGCCTAAGGAAGATGGCAGGTCACTCACCACTATTAACCTCTGCACTTTTTACCTCCAGCAGCATGGATAATCCATGCCACTATAAATCTGCTTCTCCGAGTCATATGTTTAAGGAATGCTCAAGATGAGGTTGAGAGAATGAATCTACCTCTATGGCCAGAGACTGGGACAGCCAGAAAAGCCTCATTGTCATAATGTCACAAACATTTAGTTCCTTTCATCATTGGGAAACCAGCTATGTTCCTTTTTTCTCAAGTCACGTATCCTCAAATTTATAATGCAGTTCAAGGATGCAGCCTGGAAGCCTGTGGTTATTCTGTGGAGCTTGTGAAAAACAGACAAACTTGGATTGTGGGGCTGGGCTGACTTACTGTTTTGTGGACACACTGGTCACATCCCACAGTCTCTGTTCCCCTGTGCCATTGCAGGGGATAAAATGGAGAATTCAGAGGTGAAATTAGGTCTGAGAAGAAGGGAGGGATATAGGGAATTGGTTTGATCTCTCATTACCCTGCTCTCACTTGGTTGGTTATAAATTGAACTAATTTATCCAAGGCAAGTCTGTTTTGCCTGCGGTAGTAACTGGTGAGTGATCTCTCCCTGTCCTTATCTTGACCCATGAGCTTTTCTTTGTATTATCTGAGGAGGGGAATGGTTAGAGAGGCTTTGCTGGGCAGCTGGCATCCAGCCAGGGTCAACCCACCATCATAAAACCCTCTGAAAATCCCATAATTAATATATTAATTATAAATGAATAATATATATATATATATACATAAAATCCCTGTTAAGCAGGAACTAAATATGGCTGTTCTGTAGAAACACTGAAATGAAAAAAAAAAACAAACTACTTTTTTAGTAGTTCGTTAATTTAATGTTTCCTTGGAATAAAATAATCTTTCCAGTTATAGAAAAAAATAGGAAAAGCGGTCCTCACCTTTCTGTATTGATATTGCTGATGGTCAATCTGAATTTTGCTGTGAAAGTATTTGATTTCTTATCTGAACAGTATCTGCAGTGACACATCTCAATTCAGAATATTAAATTTGCCCAGGCTGGAGACAGACAATGAGTTACTACTCTGAAAAATGCTTCAAAGTAAAATAAACCACTTTGGAAGCACTCTGCCTCCTTCCAGGGGGCTGCTGGAGGAGCTGCCAATGGAGGTGGAAGGTGCTTTGCACCCTCAGTGCAGGCAGGGAGCTGGGATGGGGTGGATGGGAGCTCATTACTCAGCTTTCCTTTTCAGCACCATTGCATTCCCAGGGAGAGCAGATGGTGTAAAGTGTTTCTTCAGTGGTGCTGTGATGCAGGAATATGAAAAAAATACCTCTTCTAAAACATGGTGGAAGAGAGCAGGGAACTTCAGACTGTTAACCTTCATCCAATCTTGCTCAACTTAGAGATGTGGATTTATTCATAAGCCTGTTAAATACAACTAAAATCACATGCAGTGCTGTGAAAACCTGAACAGAGTATAGTAATACAAAAGGAAAAAAAAAAAAAGGTAAAGGATTTGTGCATGTTAAAAAAAAAAAAAGAAAAGAAAAAGGATCAGCACACAATTAAGAACAAATACTCTGCCACAAAAATATTTGTTTTAACCAGATGGTCTTAAGTAATGCAGTCAGAGCTGTGGTCACAGTACATTAGTTTTGTTTCCATAGTAACACTAGTTTGGCAGACTGAGTTATTTAGATCTGCACTGCAGTGTTCATAGCAGTCTAATCCTCATATACATGCTTTTATTGAAATTGAAAATGGTACTTAGGTGATCGTGCACACTTAAATGGGCGCAGACATCACGAGAAGTCAGAGTTCCCCAAAGCAAGAATGTCCACATGTACAAATGGTGTTTATTGTGTAATGCTGGTGTTAATTTTGTACTAAATATAGTGCAAATAGAAACATACAGCTATAAATTTAAATATAAGCACTTTGGGCTGGTGAGTGTGCTGGAAGTAGCTCTTGAGTGGTAAGGGACAAAATGTAGCTCCAACTTTTCTGTTCCTATGAAACTTTGAAACAAGTTAAAAGGAAAATAACTAAAATCAGCCAGTCGTAACTTATGATGTGCATACTGATATATGTTGAGGAGCTGAATTGTGCAGTGACTTCCAAGATTTTTCTGTGAAAGGAATCTAATTTAGATATAGTAAATTAAATTATTTGGTATGATAATTTGTATGCTTCGAGAATATGCCTCAAATAATTAAGAACAACGGGGATTTGTGAAATTTGGACTCAAACAGTTTTGCCAGATGGCAACAGCCAGAATTGTAATACATTGTTTATTGGAGAAACAGGACGGGTACCACAGGACTTTGGGACAGAGTGGACATCCAGGTCCACCTGCAGTTGGCAAGACTAACAGCACAACAGGACTAATTAACCTTATATTTCCTAAGCTGGTCAAAGTTTGCATGTTTGCAGACATTTAGGAAAGTAAATAGCAAGATAATGGATTATGGATAATGGATACTCTGTACACTGCCACCAAGAGTGACCTTGGCTGTCCAAGGTACTCCAAACCAGCAATTTTCCTTTTGCCCCTTGGCACCAGCAGCACCCTAATTACAGAAGGCCTTGAGCATTCAGAAGTAGGAAATGATTCAGAATTGGTTTAACAAGTTTTGTGAAAGGCCAATAATCTAGTTAAAAACAGAAGTGCTCTACTTTTCAGCCACAAGTGAAGAAACCAAACTTAATTCTCTGAGTTCTTATTGATCATTAAAAATAAAAATAAGTGAAAGATGTTATCTTAATGCAATATTACTGTGTATGAAGTAGACAAACAGAAAAATTCTTATTTTTAGCATTAGCGTGTTGAACACTTATACAAAAAGCGAGTGTATTTTACTGCATAAAACTGTGTGCCTCTGGTACTTTCTCCAGGGTAATTGGCTTGCTTTTCATTCAAATTATTAGTGTCCAGTTATTTTTAAAGTTGTTTTAGGGAAAAAGAAGGGTTGTAGGAGGAACGCTGTAGTACTTGATGTGTAATTTCCACTGCCAGAGCAGAGATGTGGGCATATCCTTATTTAAAGTTGAGAACCCTGGTGACACCCTAGGTGTCATGGGCCCCGTGGAGGGACAGTCACATGGTTTGTATGAACTGTGTTTTCCATTATTCTTTGGAAATGCCTCTAACACTGAGATTCTGGGCAGGCAAAGGGGGGTGAGGAAGGGTCAGGAATTTTTATTTCTGTCATGTCAAATCTGTTGTAAACAGAGAAGGGTTTTTTCCATCCATTTTCATTTTTTTTCCATAAAATTTGTGTCATCTTGTAAACTTCAGCTTAGTGGTTGTTCCTTCATTTTGCATTTTGAAAGCTGCTCCTTGAACTTTGTGTTGCAAAACTATGTATCTGTGGTTATAACTATGAACAGCATCCTGCAGTATAAAAAGTACTTTTAAAGCAAAATGAAATAAAGATGTAATAAAGGAAAAAGCATACATTGCAGTTTTAATACCCCACACTGTGCCTGCGTGTTGCAGCATACACAGAAAATTTCATGGCAATTTGGAGTCACCTTGAACACGTAAGGAGTGATGACTTTAAATCATGAACATCAGTTTGGAAATGACGCAAATAGAAATATTTTTATTTCCATTAGAAGAAACACCTGAGAATTCAGTGACTGAAGGAGGTTAGGGGAAATTATTTTGAACTGCTTGTTATGGGTTTTTTGCTTTGCCTTTGATGTAACATTCAGTAAAGTTTACAGAAATAGCTTGGCTCACAAATAATTTATGTCTCATTGATCTTCTAGATCCTCCTGAACTAAGGAAAAATGCTTGTGGTCAGTTTTTCTGGTCCCCATATGGTTTTATTGTTGGGTGTTGTTGTTTTTTTGGGTTTTTCTTGTTTTGGTTTGGTTTGGTTTTTTTGGGGGGTTTTTTGTTTGTTTTGGGGTTGGGTTTTTTTTTTTTTTTTGGTTTTTTTTGTTTTTTTTTTTCCTGGTTGGTTGTTTTGGGGTTTTTTATGCTAAAACTTTGCTTAGTAGTGGAAGACAAGAAATTGGGTTTTCATATCCTACTGGGAAGTGTAAGTTAAGGAATGCCTTTGCAGGGCACTAACTATTAGTAATAGATTTTAGAGGAGAACTGCTTTAGGGGTGTGTTTGGGCTCTGCAGGCTGCCAGGCAGCTGGAGGTGGTCTGTGACACACAGTAGTGATGTGGCTACCCTGTGCTCAGGTAGAGTTGCCTGACATTTGGCCAGCTCAGGGCAGCAGACTCAGCCAGCCCACCTTCATCTTCAAAAGATCTTGGTAGAAGTGCACCAAGTGTTTTGCAATTCTGAGCTCTTAAGCAGCTTTCATATTTATTCTGGGCAAAAAGCAATCAAAGACATTTCCACATTCTGAGGGATTGCTTTAGAAACTTAAGTAGTGCTGGGAGAAGGTGTGATTATATTTTACTGGTGTTGTGAAAGTATGACAGCAAAATAAAATTTTAATCAACAATTCTAAATAGAATTTTTTGCTTCAATAGGATCTTTCATTGAAAAAAATCAGTAAAATTTATCAAATGAAAACATGTAGTAACAAAGCCAAAACCAGTTTCTTAGAAAGTGAGTACGCACCTGACTATGCTAATTTCTCCTAAATTGCTAAAACCTATTTTATAAACTTACATTTATATGCTTCAAGTTAGAAAAAAAAAAAAAAACAAACCAAAGAAAAAACTTTCACACAATTTAGAAAACACAAAATGACCTGAATATAGGTATGCACAAGCTGATAGCACACAGCCATTACACAACCAGCTCCCCTGTGTGCTCTGATCCAATTTCACCCCCATTCCAGTTGCAATGAACTGTTGATATCACCTTTAAATCCTGGTGTTTAGTTTCGGTGTGCTTTGATGAAATATGTTTTAATCAGGGAAGTGAAGACCCTGTGATTTTTTGATTTGTTGCCTGCTCAGGAAGGAAAGGACTGGATCCTACAGGAGGTTAAGCTGGAAGCATGCGGGTTTTGTGATTGATGGCATTTCATTCCTGATCCAGTGCTAGAGCAGCAATCATGAGCTCTGATTTAGACTATACTTATCTCCCCCACCAACAGACATCTGTGTCTTTTGAACTTGCAGGAATAAATTTGCACAGGAACGAACAGGAACTACAGGAGTTTAGGCTGTGCCAAGGTGAAAAGCAGAGCTTTAAACCGAGCTGTTTCTTAGGCAAGATGGCTTCACCACAGCGGAGCCAGCCAAAGAAAAAGACCACCTCGTGATGTTTGGCACATGTATTAGCTTCTAACACCTTTAAATATACTGACTTGTCCTATCTAACCACGTGAGGTGTCGCAGTGCCACACATACATACCATCCAGAGCAGCATGCAGTGCAGGAACATTTTCTGTGGGGCCTTGATATCTGCTATCATTTTGACTTGGCAGATACACTCAGACTCAGTTGACAGCAATTAGCTGAGATAGTGAGAACTGGTAAATGCATCAAAATAGTTAATAACATTTTTTCATTTTAAAGCAACTTCTTGCTATATTTGTAGGAAGAGAGGAGCAAATTATGACAGTCATTTAAACCTCCCTTGGTGCTCAGAAATATCAGTGACCCCAGTAACGTGATGGTTTAATTAAACAATGAGATGGGAGATAGAACCAATACCTTGAAGCACTTGAGCACTACTAATTTTAAGCATGTGAATATTGTGCTTGTGCTTGGCTGTTGTCAGCTGAATTGGAATGGCAGGCTGTCAAACTGATAACTGCAGCTACCAGGGTCAGCTGAGGGCTTAAGCATGAGCTTAAGCATCTTCCTCTGCTGGTGCCAGTGGTGGAGCAGAAATACTGTCCTGGAGCATTATGGCCTCTGTCGGGATGGCTCTCTTGCAGTTCATGCTTTTCTAAAGCACTGCAGATTTAACTCTTTTCACTTGGGTCTTCTACTTCTTCAAATCTTACTATTTTTCCAGTATTGCTATTTTAAACTGCAGCCAGTTTCATGTTTAGGGAATATAAGCATTCCCCATTTCGCAGATACAGTAGAAAACTTTGAAAATCTGTCTTATTTTTAATTCCAAGTACCTTTTTCAGCTGCACTCTGTATAGAGCTTTGTCTTGTTTTTAGCTTCTTATCAGTAGTGTTAAGTTGCTTCCAGAAGCAAAGGATGCCCTGTTGAGTAAGTAGGTCAGGGGAGCTTCCAAATGATGGTGGTTTTGTACAGAAATGAGGAGGAGAGTTAAGGCTGGGAGTGGAAAGCTGCTCTGGAGGAAGGCAGGTGTCTCCTGGGGTAGAGGGACATGTGCTGCCCGCAGAGGTTGCTCACCACGATGATCTGCTCACTTAATTTACTGTACACGTCCAGCTGAGAAATTGACTCAAGTAGGTTATCTTTCCTAAAGAGTAGAGCTTTTTTCTACATTTAAATGTACAAAAGCTGTTAATGTGCAGTAGTGAAACAAAATTATCTGTGAGAATGAGTCTCTTCCCACCCAAGAGAGCCTCAGTCACTTCTGTAAATTAGTTGTGAGAGTGGAGATAACTCACTTGAATGCACAAGGTGTAACTGCTAGAGGTTTCTGGGAGATGGAAATGTATTAAAATAATTGCTGTAATGTGACTTTGGCTGATTTTCTTTTCTTGCAGAACTCAGGTTACAGCTTAGAGCTTTGTTTTCAAAGTCATTGGCCGAGTGTTGTGTTCTTGATATGTGTTACATTTGTAGTATTGTAATTTTTACTTGAATTATTTAAAATCTTTCTGATCAATGGGTACACAGTAACTAAAAAATCATGCAAACTCAAGTAATGATGATGCTAGACATATTTTTCCCTTATTTTTTCTTAAAGCTTTCTACCTTGTTGCGCTACTTAGAAAAATATTCACTTTTTTTCGTAAAAAAAATTAATAAAACCCCTAAGATTAATAATGTTATCTTGGTAATGCAAAAAAGGGAAAATAAGATGGTACTTAGACAAAATCTGTGAACTTTAAAAAACATAGGAAACATTGCAAATTCTTTAGGTGAGTTTCTCAAGAAAGTTTTTGAACTTTATTTCTATGTTCTGTACCAATTAGGACCATCGTCTGTGTTTGTGGGATGGGGGACGTCTGAGCTACTGATAACGTCTGCAGAATAGAGCTTGGCAGTTGGCTTAGTTCATACATTTTTTAAGCAGAGGCTGCAGATGGAAGAATACAATATTGCAGGCCAGATGTGGCTGAATCTGTATGTATCACTAAATGACAGTGGATCACTTACATGGTCCTGGATTTCAGTATATTGATAATTAGGCAAGAGTGTTTAGACCATTCCTGTTATGGGAGAGGTTTCTCCAACCATGTTAAGGAGTCAAAATGCTCCACAGCTGAAGAAATGCAGAAGTTTTCATGTTTCACCTGGAAACTCCTTGACTGGGAGTCCATGGTGTGCAGAATTTGTGCCAAGCCTTTCTGCCTGGGCTGGGCTGGCTGCAGGACCCAGAGAGATGAGCTGTGGGGGTTTGAACACCATACCATATTTTAGGAATCTCTTTACCCGATGTTAGAAAAAATATTAATCCATAAAGAGCCTGCGGAGAAGTGGTCCTTTTTCAATGTTATCCCATTTTTTTCCATTTCATATTTAAATTTTAAATACATTTAACTTTTCAACAGTTCATGTCAGAGATTTTAAATAATTACTACATTGAGCTAAAGATGAATTTTTAACCTCTTTTCTTCGGAAGCAAAGAACATGCAAATTTACTGTTACTTTCTGGCCCAGTGCCGAAACATCTCTTTTGTTACTATGAAGGAAAATAGAAAGGTTTGATTAAAACCTTGCTCAGTAATTAAACGTCTGTATTTTTTTTTTCCTGTAGACATTGTTTCATTTTGGTGGTACTTGTTGTAAGGCAATGTAAAATTTTAATAAATCTCTCAAATTAACCCCCAGACAGTTTTCATGATTTTTATACTACATTAGCAATTACAGAAGTACGTTGCAAAAATAATAAATGGCTGTTAATTGCAAGCATTTAATTGTGTAGATTAATAATTTAGCATGAAGGGCAAATAACAGTCTATATTCTGCTTTCTGTTGGAGAAGTCTTGCATATACTTCTAAGTTCCATCAGTGATTTCATTTGGATTAATGAATGATGTGTCTTCTACTTGGATGTTAAACTGAGCACTCCTTGAACAAATATTAATACACAGCCCTGCTTAGCACTACCTTCTCAGCATTGCCTCTGAAAACCCAGGTCTGAGCACCCTGCAGTAAACTCTCTTAATGACATTTGAAGCTATGTGTTTGTCAAGCTTGTAGAATAACTTGTATTTAATGGGGCATTCAGGAAACATGGGGGATTAAGGTTACTTTAATGCAGAGGGAACTGGGAAAAAATGTGAAAACCATGAGGGAAAGGGCTGTGGAACACTGCCTGACTGCTTGGGGTGGAAGTTGACTCTCCTGAGCTAAAATTAACTAGCTCTTTTTTAAGGTTTGCTTTACAGATTTTATGGTTACAGTGGTTACCCCACTGAATATCTGTAGGATGGTTTTTGCTGGTGAAAAAGCCACAACCAATACAGGTGTGTTTCATGTATTTAGAGCTTGCAGGCAGCAGTGCTTCAGGCTCAGTTTTTAATTTGCACCACGGAAAAAAACATTGCTCTGGATAGAGAGTTGTCTGGGAAGGCTTTTGGAGGGGATGGTCCATGCGACAGCATCAGGAGTGAGAGCTGATGCTTTCCAACTTGAAGATATAAGATGGAATGATGTATTTAGTCCTTCTTCATGTTCACCCCAGGTGATAGCCTCTTCTCTCTCAGCTTCCATTCCATCACTGCATAGTGCTGGGTGTCATTTCAGGGCCTGCTCTCTCCTGCTTCTGCCTTTCCTGGCACAGAATCACGATTGCATTTGGTTTTTCCCCCTCTTATCTACTTTTTCTCCAGCTCATATAAGGCTGCAGGAGGACTGCATAATTTCTGTAGGTCTGTGTGCAGTGTGTCAGATCCTTCACCCCTTTTGCTGCAGACATGATCCTTGTGAAGAGCCTCCAGATTTATATATATGGTTTTATCTGGGCCTCAAGTGGAGAAAAACCCCTTTAACTTCCCAGCTCTCTTTTAAGAGAACAGCTCAAAACTGACTCATTTTAAGCAAAAACCAAGCCCAGGCATGCAGCCTATAAATTTTGAAGGAAGCTGGGAAAATGTTTACTCGGTAGGGAGCTAATGCTGGTGCTCCTCAAGGGCGAGTTCTTGCAAGGGCAACAGCGAACACATGGAAATAAAGTGTCAGCGAACAGCTACCTAAAATGTATTAATCTGTGAAAGAATACAAATCTTCTCTCTATATTGACTTCTGGGGTGTTTTGCAAAAATACCTAACCATGTTTATATATATTTTAATCACCAAGGACATCCAGGTTTGGTTTGCTGATATAGGTAGATACAACAAGCTGTTCTTCATGATACGAAAGAATCTGTGCACAGACAAAATGGTAATTTGATAATGCAGAATGCAAGCACTTGCTAAATCAAGGTGGTAGCTTCTTTTATTTTAGGTAGGAATGCTTCCATGCTAACGTTCAAGCATGAGTTCCATTTCTGGTTACAACATTTCTGTTTTAAAATGCATTAGTATGCTAGAATATTTAAATTTGAGATTTAGTGTTGAGGTTTTTTGTTTGGTTGGTTTTTTAAAAGAAAATTGCTGAATTTTCTATCAGCTGATTTAAACTTATATAGGGGGAAAAAAAAATGGTTGTGAGATGTTTTGTGGTAAAATGTAATGGCATGTACTAAACCAAAATATTTGCAGGGAACCAAGAAGTTTTTGGACCTGCAGGTCTTTCATTAGAAAAACTATTGTTTTGAGGATCTCTGCCTCTAAATGCCACTGCTCTTTGACACTCTTTCTTCCTTCCTTCCTTTTTGATGGTGATAGTAAGAAAACCAGGACTTTGCTGCCTTTTAAATTTCCCTTTCATCTATGCATGCTGTCTTCTACGTCATACAGGAGTTCTTTGTGTGGCTGGGGCATACGTGACAGGAGCACTCATTTTGCTTTAGTTAGGGACAGGCAGTGGGCGTGAAGGCTCCTCTCGTGGCCTCGAGACTGTCATACACTCCTGCAAACAAATCAGGCAGTCACCTGATGCAAACCAGCTCCTCTCATTTATATAAAAATGGACATTTAAGGCTCTGGTGGGGGGCTGGGGGGGGGGGGGTTTAGGGTTTTTTTT
>VWZN01020886.1:833596-854746 GCA_013396955.1 Regulus satrapa | reverse complement strand
GGGGGGGTTTATAGTATTTATTATCCCATTGGGAAGGGTTGTACTTGACAATTGGCTGGAAAGTCCTCGGTGGTCAGCGAAGCTGTGGGAAAAGGGTTTGATTTTTTGCAGCTTGGGCTGTGTGTACAGTGACTGTGAGAAAGCCTCCAGCGGCTGCCTGGCGTGGCTGCTCTGCTATTTATGGACAGCCAAGCTGCAAGTGGGAGCTGCAGCTCTAATTCAGCTGAATGCTGCCAATCGTTTGCAACATTACTGGGGTTTTCTGGTTGTATCTTTCCCTTGTTGCTGTTTTATCCCCCCAAGCTTTAGCCCTTTAGCTATCTGCTGTACGGGGTTTTTTTCCTCACACATCACGCTGTTGACTGCAGCAGTGTCAGTATAGCCCTGGTGAGGCCAGAGCAGGACCAGAGCCTGCTGAAGCAGAGGAGGAATGTAAGACTCCTGGTAATAAAAATAGCCTGCTTTATATTTTGCATGTAAACGAAACTTTGCCATTGGTATGGGACTGTGCCAGGTATGCATTCCATCTGCTTTGTGACCTCTGTAGGACTAATGCAAATGGCAGTTGACTTCAGATAATTTCATGTTATTTAGCTCGTTAATTTATGTCAGTCAAAAGACAGGAGGACTTTTCTGCCAGCAATGAATTAGTTTCTGGTATTGATTTACTGGTAGTGACATGGAAGAATGAGGAATGACATTTAGTATGGCTGTGTCAAAAACTATTATCTTAATATCACGGGTCAAATTTTAATAGCAGCTGCCATACTTCTTCCCTGAATAGGGAATACTTTCCAAAGTGTGGAAAAAAAATACATGGTATTACAGGATAATAACTGCTGGGAAAGGCTTTTTTTATACTTCAGCAGCCCTGCTTCTCTCTGGATCAATTGAGATCACTATGTACCACTCAGAAGAGGGCATTTTCTGGTTCCAGCAGAATTGCTGGATTCTAGACATGCCTTCAAGCCATCTGGCCACATCTCATTGCATTCGAAGAATGCTGCTGGGCACGTTTAACTCAGTCCCTGCCATGCTGCTCTGCCTGGGGGTGCTCCTGGGGGGCTCAGGGGGATGGACACTGCCCTACTGCAGGATTCAGTGTTTCCTCAGGAGGGTGTAACTGCCCTCCAGTTCATATACGTATTTTACGGCCTGCAATATTTTTATTGAAAATTGGTTTTCTTTTCTTATGTGGGCCTGGCTTTTGTTTTGAAGATAGTGAATTTTCAGCACTGGTTGATGGCATTTTGGAGAAAATGCCTACGGTGTATTCTGTAAAACATTTTACGTGTGTTAGAAAAAAAAAGCCAACATCCACATAGGTCTGCTCTGCCACAGGTTATACAATGAGAACTTTGAGTTTGCATGATGTGTCTTGTTTGTGGAATGAAGATCCTTGCAGATGAGAGGTTTGTGCAAGGCCCATTACTTTTCCATTACAGCAGTGACAGTAGGTCCCAGGAGTTCTTTTATTGATGGTGGATGTTTCCCATTGCTAGTATTGGATGGAATGATCTCTCACTTCACAATATTATTCTTGATTGTTTCTTCACTTTCGTTTTAATACTTCCTTTTATTTTGCTTAATCTGTTAATCCTTCAACTGTCTTGCATTTCAGAAAATACACTGTTGTACGTAAAGCTGTTGTGTTCTTTTAGGAAAAAAATGCACAAATAAAAAAAAAAAAAAACAACTGACTGACCTGAACTTACATGAAGAAAAAAAAAATTAAGCATTTTGTGTTGCTTTGCATGTATTTGCATGTGACTTTTTCATGGACATCTGTAGAGAAGCAGCTTCCTGTAATTATACAGTCTGTTACATTTTTCAGTATATACATTTTAGTTGCATAAAAGTAAGGTATGCATTCCTACAAGCTTTATAGCTTTAATTCTGTAGCTCTAGACATTTGAAATAGATGTTTCACTATGAGCGATCTGATGATTGTATTTCTTATTTATCTTTCCTATGACCTTTTATATAAACGGTGTAATTAAAAAGTTAAAGTATTGGTACTTGGGTAGTGCTCTTTTAGTAAAGCATTTTAATATTTTGTAATTTCTTTAGATCTGTTAATTTTGCCTTTTGTCAGAAGTCGCACTAGTGGACTCAAGCAGACTCCTGTATATTTATGCATTGGGTTCCATTAGGAAGAGTGAGTCCATGAGGGGTCTTCTTTCAACGTTTCTCAAGAAAGTGGAGATCTGCTGCCAGCAAAGAACCACAATACTCTCTTGCCAGATAAAACCAAATTTGGGAAGGAAGAGTGGTGCATAATATGATGCCTTTAGAAACTGCTTACATTCTGAGGAAGAAAACTTTATATATAGACAATTTTACAGAATGATATCACAGTTTTTTTCTACAGGGAGTGTAGTTGCATGAATCCAAAAATCCTAATTATTAGAAGATGAAGCATGCCCAAAAGTGTGGCTTTTTCACTATAACTCCTTTCCTCAGCTTTATTTCTTATTCTGTGGTTGGCAGATATTCCTGTGCTGTGATTGGTAAATTCAAACAGAATTTATTTCATTTAACTTCAGCTGTTAAGTTCACTCTTAGTGGATGTGGATGGAATCATCCCTGGAGATTCCTGTTTTATAAACCTATTTTAGGATCCAGTGAATCACCAGCTGAAAGTGCCTGTCTCTTCTTGCTGATTTTAGAGGAAGCATCAATCATTACTGCAGAACAAATGTCAAGCATATATATGGCCAAAATTAAGTGTCATGAATCCAGTGTCAGGCCCAAATTAAAAAATCTGCACATCTTCATTTCTAAACTGTCCAGAGCACCTCCCCCAGCTCCTTCCATCAATGGAGCTCTGCCTTTTTCCCTTTTTTCATGGACATCTCACCAGGCATTTATACTTGTTCTTTAAGTGTTTATGGTCCACATAACCATAAAATGATAGATAACATGGCATTGTTCACTGCTGACCTGTGTTGCTTTCATGTTTACAGGCAACCTTTACCTTCCAGAGTTCCATAAAAGAACTTGCTTGGTTCATTCACATTTAACATAACTACCTGCTTCTTTCCCAATCTATTTATTTGGGTGAGATTTTAGTTTTTGTATCACTTTGGTTTTGATATTGTAAAGGACTGAAAGGAACACTTGAAAGGAGTTGCTATGGCTGTTGGCATACAAAGATTTTCCCATTTTTTTGTTAGATGGCTGTTCAAATGCTTTTAATAGTTTTGTAAGCACTACATCTTTTTCTTCTTCCCTATTGGCTGCTTTTCATTTCCTACATAGATATTTCTCATTTGGCCAGATACCAAAGGTGTAATTGCCCACAGTAGATTGCACCAAGAGCTTGCAAAGAGAGGATCATCCAGACAAACCAATATTGCAGTTCAGCCATTTACTACCAGTGGGAAAATACAGTCTCTTTGGTCCCTGCTGCTGTACTGCATTAAATAAAAGTGATAGGCAATATAATTGCCTTCAAATCTTTCTGCTGTCCAGACAATGCATCGTAGTTTGGGGCCCTAACCATATGAAACCCAACTTAACTCTCTGATTTCAAATTCTGAAACCATTAAATGAAATATGTGTAAAGAAAACAACAGCCCTTTCATCTTAATCCAAATTTCTTGATTTTAATTTTCTACTTAAATATTGTAGCAGAATATCATGATTGAAAAAACCCAGAATTTAAAAAATTACCAGGTCTTGTTAGAATTGTATCTCTGATGCCCTCCTCCTGAGAAATGCAGTCATTTGATTTTGTTTTGTATTTGACTGCAGCTTTCTGCATCTCCCACAGCAGAACTCTTTACAGGATAAATAATGTAAGAGAGAAAAACAAAGTGGCACACTAGGACATATTATTCAAGGCAGTGATGTCGCAAAGCAGCAGTTGGGTTGAATCAAGGCAATTCTTTATATTTTCTAAATACCTGCTCATTTTCTCTGCCAGGAGTGTGGCAGTGGCAGGCAGGGCTGGGGTGGCTGCTGCCCCAGTGCTGAGCACTCAGCACTGAACCCCAGTGTTCCCTGAGCTGTAAAGTGCCTAGCACGGGCACTTTGAGAGCAGCTGCTTGCAGGAGCCTGACTGGGCACCAGGAAAGCTAAAAGCTCTCTAAGGTGGGAATGAAGCCTTTGAATGTGCACAAAATAGCTTGATTCAGGTCTTAAAATATGCTATTTCATAATGGGCTGTGAACGACTTTGATACCAGATCTATAAAGAGTTTGAGACACATTTTAAATTCTGTTTTTCTGGAATAACCCCAGAGCAAGTCAAAACGCATTGGATTTTGTTGCTGCACTGTAGTGGAGGTGTTGTGAGCGAGGGCTTATGCAGGGTGGCTCGGAGCAGTCCCTTGATGTGCCTGGGAATGGTCTAGTCACACGTGTGGCAGTGGAGAGGTTAAATCCCTTTGGCTGCTACCAGCATCTGCTGGCAAGGAAAGGAGTTTTCCAAAGTTTTGCATAATGGGGCCATTGAACAAGTATGTTTTGAAGTTGTCCATGCAGAAAGTCTTTCTGCTTTAGCATGTCTGTCCTTTCAAAGACAAAATGAAAGTAGGGTGAAGTCTGGAAGGTTAAACACCTGCATGTGAAGTGAAACATTAGCATTTTGATTTAAAATTGCATGTTTCTGCTTCTAATTCCAGAGATTGTGGTGTTTATTGTACCAATGTCTGGCTTTTGTCTGTATGTCCACAATAATGACGGAAGTTTATAGCTTGTTTTCACTGCATAATGCCTTCATCTCCCAACTAATAACTTCTTTATCCTCATCCTCTGGGGTCATTATATACTGCTGGGTTACTCTTTTTGCTAGATTTCTTTTTTTTTTTTTTTTTTCCCCAACAGACTCCAGAGTTAGCTGAACCATAAATTGTTACATATTAGCAGATGAGTGCTTTAAAATGTGCAAGCCTACAAGAACATGGTTGGGTTGAGCTGAAGATGTCCAGCAGATACAACAGAGGACTGGCCAGGGCCTGGCTGCTACTGGGGGTGTGGTTTTTCATCCCTCTGCAAGCGTGTGCATCATCTCTTTGGAGAATGTAGAATCAATCCATTGACGAGCTGAACACCCACCCAGCCTGCCTTGCCAAACCTCAGCCTTTGTTTGCATCCTCACTCCCCCTCTGGGTTTCCAGGGCCACTGGTCCAAGGGGGAGGATTTTTCTGGGACTTCATCCCCTGCTTTCAAGGCCATCCCATCTGCAGTGGGGCTGCAGCCCTATCTATCTCTTCCTCATGCTTTGTTCTATTCCTCTCAATTAATTTAGCACTTTGAGAAGGAAACTCACTGCAAAGAAGGGTCTTGAATGTCCCACATAAAAAAGAGACTGGGATTTTCCTGCTGCTTGTCCTGTGCCTGCATCTGTGGCTGCCCCATAGCTAGCTGGCCAGAGGGCTCTAGTCTCATCAAATCATCCTAGCCATGGGGGTTCCTGACTCTTCTTGCTTTCTAGTTACAAAGAGGCAAAGAAAAATTTAACAGGGCTATATATTCATACAAGTTTTTGCTGGTACTGTGACATTTTGTGCCAGCTGTGTTATAAGGAATATCTAGAGGTACTAATGCCAGAACTTACTGAAAAATAGCAAATTAAATGAATTTGGAAAACCTACATTATATAGACATTTGCAAAAAAAAAAAAAAAAGCTAAGAAAAGTGCTATTATTGGTGATATTATGTCTTTAATAAGAGCAATATCAGTAGAAAATGCATAATGGAAAGAAACTGTTTTCAAAAGGAGACAGTAGCTTCTTCAGGAAAAAAAGCCATGCTGTCCCAGCAGATAAAGCCACCCTGCAGGAAATAGTGATGGAAAGAATAAGAGGGATGGGCTTTGGCATTTCAGAGTCCACTATCTAAAGGCTACAGGATGACAGGGAGACCTGTGTGATGACTGCTGGGTTTCTGCCACTAGAAAGGGTATTACATATTTCAGCAGGCATGTCTGATAATTTTTGCAACATGAAAATGTATAAACACATCCAGTGTTTAATACTAGAAGAGCCCAGGTACCATTCTGCATCAACAGTGATGAAATGGGGCTTAGCTGTAATATTTTGCTTGCCTGTATTTCTTTCACCAGGCTGTGGAAGCTATTTCTGTAGCTTTAGTTATCGATGTCACCTTCCACAGCTCAGCTGCCGTAATGGCTTTCAGGGGGGTGACGGCACAAAGGGCTGCACTCTTTGCATAAGTACCGAGGCCACGCAGGGAAATGCGGCAGGGCCGGGGAGCGCAGGGAGAGCTCTCATTGATTTCCTCTCACCGAGCGCTGTGTGCAGCACCGAGCCCCTGGAGGAACCTGTCCGGCTGCATCTGCATCACCGGCCTTGACGTCCCAGCGTGGGGTAGACAAAATCAGGGAGCGCTCGCAAACGGCAAAGCGTTTGCTGCTCCTCCTCCTCGCCTCCCACCTGCAGGCAATCCTGCTGCCCACCCTCCTGTTAAATTGCAGCGAGGAAAAGAGAAATATGGGGAAAAAAATCCCCCTCTTGCAAATGGCTTTGTGCTTTTCAAAATGACGCGTGCTAGGGGAGAAGGAAGTGTTTAAAAGTGAGTGTTAAGCTTTAAATGAAGGCTGATGGTGGAGAGGTTGGAGTGCTGTGCTTGGGCAGCAGAAGTGATGCCTCCTGTGTGTCTGCCCTCTCTGGACCCTGCTCCAGAGCCTCCCAACCTCATCAAGGAGGCCAACTCCAGTGGCCAGTCAGAGGTTCCCTGTTTGGAGGGTAAGGTTCCCGCTGGAGTACATTCATACCACTTTAAGGGAGGAAGAGCAAATCTCCACTTGAACTCCTCTGCAAGTTTCCCTGCCTATTAAATAATAGGGAATGCGGCCTGATGGCTTTTAAATGTGAAGGTCTCTCCTTTGGAGTTGCCAGAGGCAGTCACTGCAGACCTCATAGTTCCATGGAGCAGCACTGTGATGGCTGGGAACCAGCTGGGCTTGGCTCCACATGGGCAAATGTGACAGCCTCACACCCTGGTGTGGGGCAGAACATGGCCCTGCTGAAATGTCAAGCTGTATAAGATTTTTTTTTTTTTTAAGTGTATATTTCTTTTTTTTCCCCCTTGCGAATAAACATTTCTTAGGCTTTCTGGTTTTGACTGCAAAGAAAGGGGTTTGTTTTTGCTTTCCCCAGCTGGCAGAACACTCTCTGACCAGCTCTAAAATTTACACTAGGTTGAGTAACACCAGAGCTTTGCTAAATTGGACTAAAACAAAAGTAGCTGCCATGAAGCACTGCTTGGTGTGAATTTGAAGCACAAGGATAAACATAAATGGTTCTTCAGTGACACCTATACTATATTTAAAGAGTTTCCTGTGTAAGTTCGCTGCTTTGAAAACTGCTTAAAACCACAAGAGGCTCCAATTTTAAATATCAGTGTACCAGTCATATGTGGTGCTATGTGAAAATTTATTTTTATTTTCAAGTTTGGTTGGAAATGGGGTGGTGAAAGCAATACGTGATGAATAATAAGCCTGTAGTTTTTCAAGTATGCAAAGAGCTTGAAGTGGGATTGACTTTAGGGGGTAATAGGCCAGAGGACTCCATAAGCACAACCTGTGCTCAGGGCACACCAGAAGTCTTCAGCTGCAAGTGTTTGCTTTGGCTGTGGAGAGTTGTCACAGCCTCTGGATCTACCCCCAGTTAACACTACTAGCTTTCAGCGAGAAACACGTGGTGCTCCTCACCACAATTACCTTCCATAAAACATGTTTCCTAGCCTTGAGGAAGGTGCTTTTTCTTGCTTTCAAACCTCATGAATGAGGGGCAGCCTCTTAATTACGCATACGCTCCTTTTCTTTTATATTTGCCCTAATGCCTTTAGTAATAACATGTGCTTTTTAATAACTGTGTATTTATGGATTTTCTGCTGTTCTGTAAGCCCTGTCTTTTCTGTGAGGGAAGATATCTGGGCTCTGCCATTGCTGATGCAGGGCAAACAAGAGTAGTTAGCACAGGAAAAGAAGTGTGAAGAGTCCTTTCACCCACCTGGGCATCTGACTTCCTAAGAGGATATTTCCTCTAGAACTTGTATTAAGAATGGTTTCTTTATGTTTGAACTATGTGAGGTGTAAGAGGAGACATGATAGTGTTACAGAGGTAATGATCTGCTTTGACTTAGTGTTCCTCATTCCTGACATTTCTGTAGGATTTTTTTTTTTTTAATTTAATTTGAAGGGGACAGTTTTAAACAGACTAAAAATGTTTAAAAGTTTACAAGAAAGTGACGAGCAAGGAATTGGAATAAATATTTTGTAGACTTCTTTTATGAACGATCTTTTGCATAGATACTTTTGGCTGTGGAGTACTGCACCTGATTGCCTGTGTGGTTCTTTCAGCCCTGGTATGCCTATGTTTTTTCCTTTCTTATGAAAAGGAAGACTTTGTATAATAACTCTATTGTAATTTCTTACAATTAGTTTTTTTGGAATGAATACAAGATTTGGAGCATAGCTATCTTTGTGGTCAGTAGGAGGAGAAATGTTGAATCTCACAAGCTGTGCTTGCTAGCAGAAATAATAAATTCAATCATTATGTTACTGTAAATACAACTTTTAAGAATAGGTTTGTTTGCTTATTTACAGACCTAGGCAGCCATAAATTGAGCAATGCTGTGCAATACTCAATATAAATATTATAAACATGCACACAAAAAAGTGGTCTGAAAAGGGGGATAGAAATTTCAGAGAAGCGATATATGTGCAAATACAAGAGTATTGTCCTGCTGTAATGAAATATTGTCATTTACAATAAAGAAATATATTGTTACCACTTTCCCAACAATCTTCTTTCCTAACCAGTCTAAAGACTTATATGCAGCTGCCAACTTGATGAAATAAAAATTTGTAAAGCTTTTATATCATTACTCCAAGGAAAAGCTTTTTACTGCTGTATTGGGAAGAGAGGGCAATAAGTTCTGCACTGCCATTTTAATAATTTTATTTTTCAGTTTAGAAAGCTGTAGGTAAATTTTACAGTGTTGCTATCTAAAAAATGCAGACTTGTGCTTTTGACTGTCACTGGTAAAGCAGTAGGGTGAAGAGAACAAAGAAGATCAAAGAGAAGTGAGAGAGTTTATTTCAAAGGCATCCATAAAAATAGTGGGGTTTTAAAATTTTATTAACAATGACCTGAATTAAGTTTAACTAATTTGCGTCCCAATCTTGAAAATAATTTCATGCATGTTTAACCTCAATCATGTTTGTTGTCAGCTAATTATGTCTGTTTACAAACTAAGTGCAGAATGTTTGCAAAATGAACACAATAGAAAAATCGATAAAAACCACAGATATGCTAATGTGAAAAATCAGGCAGCCACATAAAATATAAATATTATTTCACCTTTAGCAGTTGGAAATTCAAGAGATGTTAATTCCATGTCTTTTCAGCTACTGTTGAATTTGATGAAACCTCTTTTTCACCTGAAGGAATAAGCTAAAAATAATCAAACAACACAATTGAAAGTTGAAAGAATACTGAATTTAAATGAACATTGCTGTAAATTATTGAGACCAAGTAGATTTTTGGCTTAAATCCAAACGTTGTTGGGTTTGGCAAGAGTTTTACTCGTGTTTGGCTTATTATTGGCTATTTTAATATATATTACTTTAAAGTATTGAAAACAATTGAAGCATCACACAGAGAAAGATTAAGTATCACTATGACAATTAACTGCTATAAAGAATTCATAGCAATGTGCAATAAATCACAGCAATGTCATTTAAAAACCAAGGCAGAAATCTTGAGCTGTGACTTCTATGATAATATTTAGTTAAATCAGGCTTCCACAAGTAAAATTTTAGAATTGCAACACTAGATGGCCCAGATGAAAGGCAGGACCCAAGACATTGATTCTCTTCCATGTATCACCTTCTTGCTAATGGAGAATGGAATTTTTTTTCTGGGGTGGGGTGTGTACTGTGTTGTAAATGATATAAGGCAAAACAACAACTGAAGAACAGAGGCACTGCACCTTTTGCCTTTGAATGATTGACCTCTGTGGAAGTCATGCATGTTAAACTGCAGATGCAAGCACGTAATGCATGTCAAGGTCGCTGCTCAGTGGTGCTGCTGGCACTGCCACACGACTTGGACGAACGCCTGCCTGGGTCTGGATCCTTTCCAAATTCCTAACCTGCAAGTTAACTTCTTTTCTGTTGGTTTGCTTGGTGGGCAAGAGCTGTATTGATGAAAGGACCTTACACCTAGAAGTGAATTGGAGATGCTGTTTTAGGGAGACTGTCGTGCAGGCTGGGCCACATAGGAAGCTCACAAGGACTTCTGAGCAGAGCCAGCTGAGGAGGTTAACAGTCTTTACATGGAAATCAAGCTTTTCAACTGCATATATGCTCATCTATTTTTTTTTTCCTCCTAGAACTGAGTAAACACAAATTTAAGTTCACCCAAATTTGAAGTTTTTGTATTATTTCAGTACAGAATCCAGATATAGTGCAGTTTGAACAAGTCAGGTTTGGGAATATCAGAAAATAACTGAAAACCCTTGGTTAGCCTCAGCTCAGTTTTGAGTCCATTAGTGTCAATCCAAATGATGTAAGGGAGGTTTTGGTTGCTGTTGATAAGAATTCCCATGAGTTTTAATTCTGCTGAATTAATGTCTGACATACGTGTGAGCTGAATTAAAGCAATCACCTGTTCTTGTTGCGTTGCCCCTTCTGTGATGGACTTGCCCCTTAGGTCATGGACCTTTCCCTGCCTCTGTTGCCTCTTAAATGGGGAAAGCAAAGCCAACTATTCCAGGAGAAATAGAAGCGGACACAAGATATGTAAATATAATTTATTTGGTGTACAAATGGCAGTGTTGGAGTGTTCTTGCTAGTGAAAAGAGCAGGGGAAAGCCAAAGGGCAGAAAAGTCATTAGGGAAATTGTGTGTTGATTCCTTAGGTAGTCTCTTAGCTCCTGGAAAAGTTTGGCCTCCTCCAACCTGGTCTTTGGGTTATTTGGTTTCAATGCCCACAGTGTTCTTCATAGCTCATTTTCCAATGAGCATGGCATTTCTGACAGTGGGGGATGTTTTTTCTGAGGACAGTCTTAGAGGAGAAGATGCTGCCAAGTTTTTCCTACTCTTCTCTAGAAGAGAAGAGACTCTAGACTTTTCTAGAATCTTTGGGGGTCAAAACAAGGCAAGCTGCAGGGAAGCAGCTGCCATCCTCATTTACTTCACTGTGCAACTCCTCCATGCTTGTGTCCGTACTTTTATTCCGTGGTGCAATTCCCAAAAGCTGCAGCTGGCAGGGACAGCACTGGCCAAATCCCACCAGTGACATCAGACACCCACGGTGTGACTGGCAGCTGGTTTTCCTTGTTTTCACCATGCCCTCAGCGAAGGCAGCCGACCTGGACACCCAGCAAGTTGACTGGGCTTCTGTTTGGGAAAGGTCGTGCTAACAATGGGCACTCTGGGGCTCTGCCTCATGTGACAGGCAGGGAGAAACCTGCTCTGGGTCACAGGGAGCCGTCAGTTTTGGGGCAATGAAGGCAGCTTTGTTTCCAAGCAGAAGCTGTTGTTTGTCCAGCCCGTGGCTCGACGTTGCTCCTTGTGTGTGATGGAGGGAGCTTTGTGCTCCTGCCGGGCTGTTTGCATCCCCTGGCAGCCGTGCCTTCAGTTCACATGGGCTCTGGAGAAAGGACCATCCTTCCTCGTATCAAAAACACCAAATTTCACCTCGCCTTTGCTGAAGAGGGGCCATTGTGTTCTGAGCTGGCAAATCATCCAGCTCAAATAAGCTTTAATTTCTCATAGGACCCTATTGTTATTCTGTGGTAAAAGCTGCTGTGGGAAATTTCCATGATAACAGTGCAAATTTATACTCATTCTTTCTGGCACTGCCTGTGTGTCAAACACCATCAGGAGCAGGGACTGTCCTGCTATAGCTGTGTGGCCATTTTCTGCTCGGGCTCCTTTGACCTTTGGTCCTCCCTGGCCTGACGGTGGGGTTATTTGGTGTGTATCTGCATCTGTGTGTGCTGATCTTCTTCCTCCCAGTTCACAGGGTGGGGGCATGAGGGCTGCACTGAAAGATGAGGAATAAATTTTGCATATATGTTCAATATCCTGGCACAAAACAGGTACCCTGAACCCTGGGTAATGCTGAGGAAGCAGAACCTGGAGCCTTGTCCCAGGTGCAAGTGATCTCTGTCATCCCAGCCATCCCTGCCACTGTGTCAGAGCCTGCAGCTGGCACTGCCAGCCCCATGCCGCAGCCAGTGCCCTGATCTGACCCTGGAACCTGCTGCTCCACAGCCAGTGCCCACTGCGGGCACAGGCAGTGCACTGAACTTCTTTCTGAATTTGAATTCCCAGCAGAGCAGGCGCTCCAGCAGACAGCAAAGGCACGGGGCAGTGTTTGCCTGGCTCACCAGAGGCTTTGTGAGCAGCAAGGTGGTCACTGGGGGAAAGGGCACTCAGAGCTGCTCCCAGCTCAGTGCTTCAGGGGGGGAAAGTGAAATTGGAGTTTTGAACATCCATTGAAGCAGTCTTAGCGCTTTAGGTGTGCAAACACGTGAGCACTGTGCAGGTTGATTTTTAAATTTCAGCGTGCACCGATTCAATCTTTTCCCCTTGCAAAATTCCTGGGCTTCATTTTGACTCCATGATCCTCTCTGTCTGCAAAAGGTGCTGGCCTGGGTGCAGTTCTTCACCATGTAAAATTGCTTAATGTGTTTCCATTGTAACACTTTATTGCAGTGATTTGTAAGAAGGGTTAATGACTATCTGAAGTACTTTGGCACCTTTTTTCTGTAAGATTTCTTAATTATGTTGCAATCTCTTATTTCTATTTGATTATTATTATTAGACACTTTCCTATCTAATAGATAAAGGGTCATTTTTATTGCATTGAAACGAAAAAACAGAAATTGCATGGGCAAAATAATATTTCAGAGACAACTCTGAATCTGTAAACTTTGATTTCAGTCTTGCACAGGAATGGGGGAGGTCAAACAATTTCTGAAATATCATGTAACTTCATGTTTCTGAGACCACTGGCTCAAAACACTTTATTTAAAAAAATTATTTTTATTACTTACACAAGTGTCTTTCTACAATAGCTTCCCATTCTTTTTGATTCAGAGATGCAGAGAAAGGGAACAATCTTTAGATGGTTTAGATGTGAAATCTTTAGATGGTTTCACCTTTTGTTGCTTGGTAGGTGTTAGTTGTGAGACATTTTGGAAATGCTTTACTATTTTGTTTCTAAAGTGCAGGCTGAAATCCTGCTTCAATGTCTGATAAATGCATGCTCTCCATTTTAAACATTCTAAACAAATATTTTGTAAAATTTTATAGCTTTCTTTTGCCTGCATAAAAACTTAAATGTTCCTGGCTGTAAACTTGTTTCTGCTTTCTGGCATATTTTTGTTAAAGTCTTAAATCCAGTGCAGCCTGGAAAATCATTCACTTCCTTACCAGGATAACCCAGGACTGTGCTTTTAGCTTTCTGTCTTTATTTTACAAAGTCAAACTCCCTTGGACTTGGCCACATTTGTAGTTTTCATTTTACTTTAGTTGTCGTCCCCCTCTGTGACTTTATGATTTTCAGTAAAACGTAAAAGAGATTGGCAAACAAAATTGAACAAACCTATATATCCTAAAAATATTAGAAATCCTCTATTTTAGTAGTTCTGCCTTCAGCAGCTCCCAGTGTGGGCACTGGCACAGGCAGCCAGATGCAGACATGCTTAAACTCCTGCTCCATATGCAGGAATAGAGTACATTTGCACGGGGCTGTGAAGGCTTGTAGATCTCCAGGAGATGAAAAAGCCATGCCAGTGGATTGTGTAAAGCAACAAGGGGAGAATTCTTCCCATGTCATAGCCACATTCTTCTGCACTCCTTGCAGGGCTCCAAATGCCTGCTTGAGGTAATGATACCTTCCTCAGTGTTGCCTGCTCAAAGCCCAATATAAATTCCTAGCGGTTTTCTAAATGCTTTGGTTTAAGCAGCATGTTTTGCCTTTATCATACATGGGACTACCTTTATAGCTGTCCAGTGTGTGGGCATTTCAAAGGCAGTGTGGGACTCATCCTGAGCCCTCTTGCAGCTCAGCAGAGAGGAGAGAGTTAATTGTATTTAACTACCTTTTTTCCTTCTTCTTTGTGTTCCAATCTTCTGGTGAGTCCCTTGGGTTATTTTCCCTCCAGAGTGGTCGTTCTCCCTGTCCCACAGGTGTGCTTGCAGAGGCACTGCCGTGCACAGAGACCTTGTCTTCACACTTCAAAGGGTCTTTAAAAGCCTCTCGAAAGTTAACCACCTGGTCTCCTTTATAACAGACTTCAAAAGTCCATTATGATTGGCTCAGCTGGTCTTTATTTTTATTTTAGTGGAAGAAAACAAGGGCATGTACAGGGTAAATGTCTAATTGTAGATACCTACAGATAATTCAACTTCCATTGCTGTCCTATCAGTCTATTTATGCACTCAGCAGAGGCACTTAAAGTGTTAAAATAGCTCATTCCATTAAAGTCTTTGATTGTCCTCACAGCTTTGGTCATGCATGGAGAATGCAACCACATCCATTTCATGCTGATGAAGTCTTCACATCAGCCTGTGTTTTATGTATATGCAAATCCCTACAATCAAGCCAATTAAATATGAGCTCCACATTCAACATTCTTCTTGGGGTGACCTGTCACAGCCCCACACTGATACAGGCTGAAGCTGTCATGTGCTTTAGGGACTGGGAGAGTCACGTGGGAAATGTTGGTTTTTAATTGAAAACCCATTTCTCTGAATTAGAACTGCAGTTCAAAAGATTTCTCGTGCTTACTGGTGCATGTGTCTCACCTTCACAAGTCTTTGTTTTGTGGATTAAATCGACTTCCTTCAGTTGATGATTGCATAGGAAATATTTTTTCCTGGAATATCTATTTTTTAATTGAAAACTCAAAATAAGTAGGTCATACACAGCTTAGTGTTTAGAATGCTTATATATATTTTTAAAAATATACTAAATAATTTAGTTGTGAGGTAAGATGAAACACAAGATGTCAGGGGAAAAAAAATCTCATTACCTGCAGTGTCATCTGTGAAAGCTTTGAATTGCTTGTCTTTTAAATTACTATCTCGCAGCTTCAAGAATATGTTCATTTATAGAATGAAAATACCTGCTAGTTTAGATTTCAGATAAAGTGTGTGTTTAATACGTACTTTAATTTATATTCTCCTTCATTTGCCAGAGATACCTATGCTAATGCTTTGCATGCATAAACAAAAGTAACACAAATGGAGGAGGAATTCCTGTGCCCAACTCTTACGATTTGTCTATTTGCTTAATGAAACAACTGGGCTCCAAATGACATGTACAGCATATGTCCCTTCAACTCTCCACTTCTTGGAAGACTGAAAGTTTGAATTACATCATCTCCAAGGAGAGGGGAGAAATTATTTGCTCATGGAAAAAACCAACTGCTGTTCCTACTCCTTAACTGTGTCCTGGCAGCTTGACATCAGTGTCCACACAGTCACCTGACTTTCCTTTCACCATTGACCTCGCACATGCTGACTGATAAGGAGAGATGATAAAAGAGACCCGAGGTGACAACCTTCTTTTGCACTCCAAGCAGTACCTGAGATGCAATTAGCAATGATTCAGCTGGGGTCTGCTGGGGTCTGCAGGCTTCTTGAGGAGACTCACTGGTCAATGGCAGTTGATCTTTATCCATTTTAGGAGAATACAAGCCAGTGCTGACAGCAGCTTCTGCACTGTGCCCATGGCTGGAAGCAGATTTGGTAGAGGAGAGAAGCCAAGAGGTCTGAGAACTCTACCACAGAAGCTGTGGTGCCTTGCTGAAATCATTCATCTCAGCAGTACAGCCTGTCTGTGCTGCATCACCCACCACCTGTGGATGCATAATGAGGGGAAAAACCCAGCACAAGTTGGGTATAATGTTCCTCTGCCCTTCACAGAGCCTCCTAGTTTCTGAAAATGAGAGTTGTTTTATGTCTGGTCCAACATGCGTCTGGACCTCCTTTTCCTACAGATCTGTTTTTGCAGCTAATCTTACTGTTGCCCTGTAGAGAGTGCTGGAGCAGTCAGCTCCATATGGGAGTGATGTGCCATGTAGGAAAGTACTGCTTTATTCAGTTTCTTTTAAATCTGCTGTTTAATAGTTATCTTGGTGTATCTATTTCTCCTCTTTTATTAAACGGGAAACCATTGTATCGCCATATACCTGCTATTTATGATTATATAGAAACCTATTCTGTCTCCTGGCGGGAACATGTTTTCATAGACTTTCAATATACAGAAGTGTTTCAACAGATCTGTTCACCTTCACTCTCTGCCTGATACATCCTCTTTAAGGTGAGGTGACTCTCACCAAGTGCACTGCAGGAAGGGACTCACCATGAATTTAAATGTTGATGTAGGTTTGAGGCTCGCCAATCTATACTAATGATTCCTGCTGTCTGTTTGCTTTTGGCCTCTGGTTATTTTCAATTATATTTCACAGGCTTAATCCCAGTAATTCACACATTTTTGTCTCCTTGAATTGCAGTAGGTATGTTTTTGCATAGAAGAGATGAGTAAGGATGATTTTTCCTGTTTTAATATTCTTTTGTCTGACTGTGATGTTTACCACAGCTCAATATTTAACATTACTCTCTATGGAGGAGATGATTGAATGCAACCTCTTGGGACAGGTCCTTTCTTCTTTTCTTGAGAGAAGATGTGAATATCACAAATGTATTTGCTCCTATAGCTTTTCCTGGACAAAAACATGAGTGAGCTGGTAATGATATGCAACTAACTTTGTCAGGACTACAGAAAAGCATTGTCAGATATTTATCAAAATGATTATGTAGATCATAAAGAGAATTGGGGAGCTGGAGGAATTGTCAGCCTTTGTACTTAAAAGAGATGTACAGTCTCTGTGAACAGGTGTTTTAAAGCTGCCTTTTTAACACATACAGAATAAGCTGTTTGTGTAGCCTGGTGACCTATGAAAGCAAGAAAAAGAGAATGCAGAATCTATTTAATCTTCAGAAGGGAAGAAAAACATGTTCCTAAAGATTTTCTACTTTTTTAAAAAGGTAGTTTGATATTATGGGTAATGCACGAGCTGGAGATCTTCATTTAATTCTCACTGCCGCCATGGACTCCCTACCTGACTTCTGGCAAGTCACACTTATTTTATTTCCTCATGTACTAAAGTAAGTATAACAAGAGGATATGGTGCTGTGATGCTGTTGGTAATTACTCACTATATTACATAGAAACATTTGCATTGATATATTGCTACTGTCTTATATAGAATAACAATGCCAATGTTATTTGGTCACTGCACAGTGACCTCAAACTGGAGGAGACAAGGGTTACTGCATATCTCATCTGAATGATACATGGGTAGATAGAGGTGTGGAACCTGTAATTTCCATGGCTTTTGCAATATTGGGTGGTATGTGATTTGAGAAACCATTTTATCTAAGCTGCATGCCAAATAGCAGGACCTATATATGCATGCAGATAGAAAACAGGTGAAATAATTTCTGTGCTGGTTGCTTTAGGAAGGCAACATCTCAGATACTGTTGCTTCATAAAGTTGTCCTTCTGCAGTATTGCTTTCTGAATTGAATATATCTCTATAATTACTTATAGTATAGTTCACTCCTTTAAGGAATAATTTATTTTGGTTTTTAATTTTCTTCTGACTTTTCATCTCCTTTCTTTGGAGCACAAAAAAGGAAGATGTATGTAAAGCAGTGACTTGTCATCAAGTTGCCTGTGGTTGGGTGCCAGAGAGGTGGGAGTCTGGGGATAAATCACCTTCCTTGATTTTCTTCTTATGAGATAAAGCTGTGATGAGTAACATGTCAAAGTCTTCGGCACCAATGACCAAGGATTTCTTAGATGGGGTTGTGAAATATGTGGAAATGTCTGTTCACTTTTCAGTGTTTCAATTACTTTATTTTATGCTTAGTAAATGCATCCATCTTAAATGCTGAATGTGATGTGAACAAAACACTTCTGTGTTGTTCGTAAATGCGGGAGGGGAGTTAGAGCAGTTCCCTTGTGTCATGCCATGGTAAAATTCTGAGTATAAATCTCAGTATTCACTCTGGAACTGCAACTAGAATGCAGTAGTAATTTCTGCGTTTTTAAGAAAGAATTACATAAAATGGTATAGACATTTACACAGGAAAACTCATTCACATCGCAAAATTAAGTCACATTTTCCAAGCACATTAGCATTTATTTCTGTGAGAGCAAATTACAGATGCAAGTAACTACACAACAGTACTCAGAAAGCTGAGCTTTCAGAGGCTTTTTAAAAAATTCATACTGGGATTGCTGCTTGCAAGAAACAGAAGCAGTGACTGAAAGAAGAGGAAGTGTAACAGTAGATTAGGTTTGTATAAATGAGAACACAGGCAGCCAGCATGTTGGCCAATGTAACACTGCTTTGCAACCTTGAATTTTCATGAACAATAGAGGAAGAGTCTTGTTTGCCGAGGTTCACAGATCTGCAATCCATCTCCTTCACTCTTCTACTCTTCTGAACTCTCTATCCATGGAGCTCTTTTCTTTTCTCAGCCACAACCAAAGACTTCATCCTGTGTCTTGATCCTTGTGTCCTGTGCTTAAGAAGGGAGCAGCAGCAGAATTGTGCTCTTAATGTCTTCAGTTGCTTTCTACAACTTCGTGGTGAGGGGAAGAGGAGGAGCAGGCACTGGTCTCTGTGGTGACAGTGACAGGACTTCAAGGGAGTGGCCTGAAGTTATGTCAGGGGAGGGTTAGGTTGGATATCAGGAAAAGGTTCTTCCCCCAGAGGGTGGCTGGGAACACGAACAGGCTGCCCAGGGCAGTGGTCACAGCACCAGCCTGGCAGAGCTCAAGAAGTTTTTGGACAATGCTCTCAGGCACAGGGTGGGACTCCTAGGATGTCCTGGGCAGGACTGTGGGTCGGACTTCATGGTCCTTGTGTGTACTTTCCCATTTAGGATACTCTGTGATTCTGTGGTTGCCTCTCCCAGCAGGGCCTAGGGTACAGCAGGAGTAGGCTGGAGGGTTATCTGCCTGTAGCTGGAAGACAATAGGTTGGTTGGAGACTACCTAAACATTCTTGGTGGGAGCAGTACCTGCTGAATGCACTGCTGGAGATCCACCAGTGTGTCGGCACTGCCCTGCATTCGCTGTGTGAGGAGAGAGACCTGCCAAGGTTCCTGCTTTAGGAGGGAGATGAAGGGGAGAAAGTGTCACAAGGCACTCAGGTTGCCAAGGCGCAACTTTGTGTGGAAACATCGTGGTTGAAAACCGCGCCTGTCTGCTAGGTTGGGCGTGGAAATCCTCTGTAAACCATAGTAATAATGTCTCTGGGATCCATGGAGGTTCCATCAGTGACTTGCCAAACTCTTAAATGAAAGCAAGCAGTGCCATTTTCTGTAGGTCAAAGAGGTAAGGTTGAGAAGAGAGGATTCCGTAAAGTTGCAGGTGGTAGTGTCCTGAAGAAAGTGCATTGAATTCACCCTGATGGGAAAGAGAATTCTCAAACTTAAATTGTTCTGGAGGGGGACAGGCAGTAGTGAGCTTCGGACAAATCTGTAATACTTTTTGGCAAGCAAAACTGCTGAACTGAATTTCAGGGATGCATCTGTGTGTTTTATGTATATAAATCAAGGCCTGTGTCCCTGTGTCTGTAATCTTCAGTTGTAGTGTTAAATATTTTGACTGCATTAGGGCAGTGATTTTCCTTGGGAAATAAAAGATACTTTGTGTATCCCTTTCTGATAATGCATAGCAAGCTTCCTTAATATCTTACATATTTTCCTGGCTGGTGTCCTCCTGGTCTCCTATGAAAGAAATTAAATAAGCCCCTTGATACGCTGTGAGAAAGAGAGCAAGCACTGCTGCAGCACATCTGATATTCCCTACGTGTGCAAGCAGAAGGGAACGGTGGCCTTGGTGTACCTGGACAAAACATGGGCTTGTCTTTCTTTGAGGCCATGGCAAAGGTCATTCCTCTGTCACATGGAAAAACAGTTGTGATTGCTCTCTAGTGACTTCATTGATATGGTAAAAATTAATCCAATCACCTTTTTGATTAGGTGACCAAAAGACAAATCAGCTGAGCTGCTTTTTTCCCCTGTAATTTCTTCATACATATGTATGCAGAGTGTAACTTCTGAAATAAGCCATTATGCAGTGCCTGACTTTGCAAAAACTTGTGATTTTTAAAGGGGCTGTTTGACATATAGCTTACAGAGGTTAAAGGGTAAAAATGTATATACATCCTGATATATACACCTCAGGGCAAGTGTTTTTTTCATGGTGGAAGTATAAATGCTTGTTATTACACATTATTTATATTCCAGTGGTACATAGAAGCTGCAGATAAAAGTGCTTTGCTGGGTCTGTGTGTCCTAATAAGCTCTGATAATGCACCTGCAACTACAGAGCAGGTCTGCACTACACAATGATGGTTTCTGAGTTAGAAATCGTCAGTTTTGTAAATTAATGTAATTTAAAAGAAAAACAATGTTCGTTCCCTTACATAAACCCTTTTGGCAAATGAGAGCTTAGACTAATTAAAAAACCCTGTAGCCAATATATGTTTGTAAAATTTTTTTACTTGCATCCTGGTTGTCCATGTCCAAGTAAAACTGTGAACAATTCACTGTTACTAACAGGGGCTCACTGGTAAGCAAAGATATCTGCAGAGCCACTCCTGAATTTGCCCAGATTTTTAAGCATAGGCCAGTGTTACCTGGACGTACCTGTAGAGTAGCTATGATCACAACCCATGTTAAAGCCTTACTGTGCTCTGGTATCTTGAGCCTTTGCAGAATTTATAAGCCTAAAGAGTTAGTGGCTGTATGTTGTATCATAATTTTGTGCAAAAGAAGTCTCAGATACCTTTGCATAAGATGTGCTTAAATACCACTGCAAATGCAAGTTGAAAAAGGAAGGACTTCATTTTTCTAGGTTACTCAGATGGGTACTAATTTCACTTGGTGCTCATTGATACAATATTCACATTTGATTTTTTTAAGTAATCCTGTATTTGTGCAGAACTCTTGTATTGGAGTTGGCCTTAGCTGAAGAAATCCACAAATATTTTGGGTGTAGAGGCTTGACTACATTGCTTTTTAGATTTAAAAGGAAACTGTCCAGGGATTGTTTCTTCCAGCTTCCTAAAAAA